>OZ025253.1:27194919-27515496 GCA_964019135.1 Arenicola marina | reverse complement strand
GGGGCGGGTCGGGGGGCGGATCAGGGGGCGGGTCAGGGGGCGGGTCAGGGGGCGGATCAGCGGGCGGGTCAGGGGGCGGATCAGGGGCGAGACCTGGGGACCGGGGGTGGGTCAGGGGGCGAGACCGGGGGACCGGGGGACCGGGGGCGGGTCAGGGGGCGAGACCAGGGGACCGGAGGCGGGTCAGGGGGCGAGACCAGTGGACCGGGGGCGGGTCAGGGGGCGAGACCGGGGGACCGGGGGCGGGTCAGGGGGCGAGACCGGGGGACCGGGGGCGGGTCAGGGGGCGAGACCAGGGGACCGGAGGCGGGTCAGGGGGCGAGACCAGTGGACCGGGGGCGGGTCAGGGGGCGAGACCGGGGGACCGGGGGCGGGTCAGGGGGCGAGACCGGGGGACCGGGGGCGGGTCAGGGGGCGGGTCGGGGGGCGGATCAGGGGGCGAGACCTGGGGACCGGGGGTGGGTCAGGGGGCCAGACCAGGGGAGCGAATCTGGGCCAGGGGGCGGGACCGGGGGACCGGGTGACCGGGGGACCGGGGGCGGGTCAGGGGGCGAGACTGGGGGCGATGCAGAGGGCGTGACCGGGGGCGAGACCGGGCCGGGTCCAGGGCGAGCCTGGCCAGACCTAATTATATAACATCAACCGCTGTTGGTATACCCATGACGCGAATGTTTTTAGTATACGTATCAGCGACATCACAGACTATATGGTGCCTCCGTAGACCAGTCGACAAGCCGACCGAGCTACACACCAACGAGCCAATAAGTCGCCCCCCTAATAGTCTGCAATCACGGGCAATTCTCATCCAACCAACACCATGTGATTGACCCTGGATATCTCTAGGCCCAATTAACCGTCAAGCGCACATAATCTGCCTTTTTAAACATTTTTATTTAATTAATTTCACCTATTAATTTTTGTCCTCCTGTTGCAGGATCGACCATCACAGGTGTCGCCACCGCAGAGGAAGACAAAATCCTCACCGCGTGGCGCTGCAGTGGCGAGTACTTCTTTGATGGCCTGCAATGCAAGACGGGACGGGTCATTCACGTCGTGAACGCTTCTTACGGCGAGGATGACCAGAAGCATCGCTGTGTGGGTCCAGGGACGCGGGATTGTCGGATCCCGATCGAAATCTACAACCTGGGATATTACAAGGATATCTTGATCAAATGTAATGGGCGGACACGCTGCGTGGGTTTGTACAGCAAAAGTATCAGACATCCCTGCGCGCCCTTCGGCACGGACTACGTCATCATACACTACACATGTCAAACAGGTAGGGGACTACGTCATCATACACTAAACGTGTGAAACAGGTAGGGGACTACGTCATCACACACTACATGTGTCAAACAGGTAGGGGACTACGTCATCATACACTACACGTGTCAAACAGGTAGGGGACTACGTCATCATACACTACACGTGTCAAACAGGTAGGGGACTACGTCATCACACACTACATGTGTCAAACAGGTAGGGGACTACGTCATCATACACTACACGTGTCAAACAGGTAGGGGACTACGTCATCATACACTACACGTGTCAAACAGGTAGGGGACTACGTCATCATACACTACACGTGTCAAACAGGTAGGGGACTACGTCATCATACACTACACGTGTCAAACAGGTAGGGGACTACGTCATCGTACACTACACGTGTCAAACAGGTAGGGGACTACGTCATCATACACTACAGGTGTCAAACAGGTAGGGGACTACGTCATCATACACTACACGTGTCAAACAGGTAGGGGACTACGTCATCACACACTACACGTGTCAAACAGGTAGGGGACTACGTCATCATAAACCACACGTGTCAAACAGGTAGGGGACTACGTCTTCATACACTACACGTGTCAAACAGGTAGGGGACTACGTCATCATACACTACACGTGTCAAACAGGTAGGGGACTACGTCATCATACACTACACGTGTCAAACAGGTAGGGGACTACGTCATCATACACTACACGTGTCAAACAGGTAGGGGACTACGTCATCATACACTACACGTGTCAAACAGGTAGGGGATTACGTCATCATACACTACACGTGTCAAACAGGTAGGGACAACGTCATCATACACTATACGTGTCAAACAGGTAGGGGACTACGTCATCATACACTACACTTGTCAAACAGGTAGGGGACTACGTCATCATACACTACACGTGTCAAACAGGTAGGGGACTACGTCATCATACACTACACGTGTCAAACAGGTAGGGGACTACGTCATCATGCACTACACGTGTCAAACAGGTAGGGGACTACGTCATCACACACTACACGTGTCAAACAGGTAGGGGACTACATCATCATACATTACACGTGTCAAACAGGTAGGGACTACGTCATCATACACTACACGTGTCAAACAGGTAGGGAACTACGTCGTCATACACTACACGTGTCAAACAGGTAGGGGACTACGTCATCATACACTACACGTGTCAAACAGGTAGGGGACTACGTCATCATACACTACACGTGTCAAACAGGTAGGGGACTACGTCATCACACACTGCACGTGTCAAACAGGTAGGGGACTACGTCATCGTACACTACACGTGTCAAACAGGTAGGGGACTACGCCATCATACACTACACGTGTCAAACAGGTAGGGGACTACGTCATCATACACTACACGTGTCAAACAGGTAGGGGACTACGTCATCATACACTACACGTGTCAAACAGGTAGGGGACTACGTCATCATACACTACACGTGTCAAACAGGTAGGGGACTACGTCATCATACACTACACATGTCAAACAAGTAGGGGACTACGTCATCATGCACTACACGTGTCAACCAGGTAGGGGACTACGTCATCACACACTACACGTGTCAAACAGGTAGGGGACTACGTCATCATACACTACACGTGTCAAACAGGTAGGGACTACGTCATCATACACTACACGTGTCAAACAGGTAGCGGATTACGTCATCATACACTACACGTGTCAAACAGGTAGGGGACTACGTCATCACACACTACACGTGTCAAACAGGTAGGGGACTACGTCATCATACATTACACGTGTCAAACAGGTAGGGACTACGTCATCATACACTACACGTGTCAAACAGGTAGGGGACTACGTCATCATACACTACACGTGTCAAACAGGTAGGGACTACGTCATCATACACTACACGTGTCAAACAGGTAGAGGACTACGTCATCATACACTACACGTGTCAAACAGGTAGGGGATTACGTCATCATACACTACACGTGTCAAACAGGTAGAGGACTACGTCATCATACACTACACGTGTCAAACAGGTAGGGGATTACGTCATCATACACTACACGTGTCAAACAGGTAGGGGATTACGTCATCATACACTACACGTGTCAAACAGGTAGAGGACTACGTCATCATACACTACACGTGTCAAACAGGTAGCGGATTACGTCATCATACACTACACGTGTCAAACAGGTAGGGGACTACGTCATCACACACTACACGTGTCAAACAGGTAGGGGACTACGTCATCATACATTACACGTGTCAAACAGGTAGGGACTACGTCATCATACACTACACGTGTCAAACAGGTAGGGGACTACGTCATCATACACTACACGTGTCAAACAGGTAGGGGACTACGTCATCATACACTACACGTGTCAAACAGGTAGGGGATTACGTCATCATACACTACACGTGTCAAACAGGTAGGGGACTACGTCATCACACACTGCACGTGTCAAACAGGTAGGCGACTACGTCATCATACACTACAAGTGTCAAACAGTTAGGGGACTACGTCATCATACACTACACGTGTCAAACAGGTAGGGGACTACGTCATCATACACTACACGTGTCAAACAGGTAGGGGACTACGTTATCATACACTACACGTGTCAAACAGGTAGGGGACTACGTCATCATACACTACACGTGTCAAACAGGTAGGGAACTACGTCATCATACACTACACGTGTCAAACAGGTAGGGGACTACGTCATCATACACTACACGTGTCAAACAGGTAGCGGACTACGTCATCATACACTACACGTGTCAAACAGGTAGGGGACTACGTCATCATACACTACACGTGTCAAACAGGTAGGAGACTACGTCATCATACACTACACGTGTCAAACAGGTAGGGGACTACGTCATCATGCACTACACGTGTCAAACAGGTAGGGGATTACGTCATCATACACTACACGTGTCAAACAGGTAGGGACAACGTCATCATACACTACACGTGTCAAACAGGTAGGAGACTACGTCATCATACACTACACGTGTCAAACAGGTAGGGGACTACGTCATCGTACACTACACGTGTCAAACAGGTAGGGGACTACGCCATCATACACTACACGTGTCAAACAGGTAGGGGACTACGTCATCATACACTACACGTGTCAAACAGGTAGAGGACTACGTCATCACACACTACACGTGTCCAACAGGTAGGGGACTACGTCATCATACACTACACGTCTCCAACAGGTAGGGGACTACGTCATCATACACTACACGTGTCAAACAGGTAGGGGACTACGTCATCATACACTACACGTGTCAAACAGGTAGAGGACTACGTCATCGTACACTACACGTGTCAAACAGGTAGGGGACTACGCCATCATACACTACACGTGTCAAACAGGTCGGGGACTACGTCATCATACACTACACGTGTCAAACAGGTAGGGGACTACGTCATCACACACTACACGTGTCAAACAGGTAGGGGACTACGTCATCATACACTACACGTGTCCAACAGGTAGGGGACTACGTCATCATACACTACACGTGTCAAACAGGTAGGGGACTACGTCATCATACACTACACGTGTCAAACAGGTAGGGGACTACGTCATCATACACTACACGTGTCAAACAGGTAGGGGACTACGTCATCATACACTACACGTGTCAAACAGGTAGGGGACTACGTCATCATACACTACACGTGTCAAACAGGTAGGGGACTACGTCATCATACACTACACGTGTCAAACAGGTAGGGGACTACGCCACCATACACTACACGTGTCAAACAGGTAGGGGACTACTTCATCATGCACTACACGTGTCAAACAGGTAGGGGACTACGTCATCATATACTACCCGTGTCAAACAGGTAGGGACTACGTCATCATACACTACACGTGTCAAACAGGTAGGGGACTACGTCATCATACGCTACACGTGTCAAACAGGTAGTGGATTACGTCATCATACACTACACGTGTCAAACAGGTAGGTGACTACGTCATCATACACTACACGTGTCAAACAGGTAGGCGACTACGTCATCATACACTACACGTGTCAAACAGGTAGGGGACTACGTCATCATGCACTACACGTGTCAAACAGGTAGTGGACTACGTCATCATACACTACACGTGTCAAACAGGTAGGGGATTACGTCATCATACACTACACGTGTCAAACAGGTAGGGGACTACGTCATCATACACTACACGTGTCAAACAGGTAGGGGACTACGTCATCATACACTACACGTGTCAAACAGGTAGGGGACTACGTCATCGTACACTACACGTGTCAAACAGGTAGGGACTACGTCATCATACACTACATGTGTCAAACAGGTAGGGAACTACGTCATTATACACTACACGTGTCAAGCAGGTAGGGGACTACGTCATCATACACTACACGTGTCAAACAGGTAGGGGACTACGTCATCATGCACTACACGTGTCAAACAGGTAGGGGATTACGTCATCATACACTACACGTGTCAAACAGGTAGGGGACTACGTCATCATACACTACACGTGTCAAACAGGTAGGGGAATACGTCATCATACACTACACGTGTCAAACAGGTAGGGGACTACGTCATCGTACACTACACGTGTCAAACAGGTAGGGGACTACGTCATCATACACTACACGTGTCAAACAGGTAGAGACTACGTCATCATACACTACATGTGTCAAACAGGTAGGGAACTACGTCATCATACACTACACGTGTCAAACAGGTAGGGGACTACGTCATCATACACTACACGTGTCAAACAGGTAGGGGACTACGTCATCATGCACTACACGTGTCAAACAGGTAGGGGACTACGTCATCATACACTACACGTGTCAAACAGGTAGGGACTACGTCATCATACACTACATGTGTCAAACAGGTAGGGAACTACGTCATCATACACTACACGTGTCAAACAGGTAGGGGACTACGTCATCATACACTACACGTGTCAAACAGGTAGGGACTACGTCATCATACACTACATGTGTCAAACAGGTAGGGAACTACGTCATCATACACTACACGTGTCAAACAGGTAGGGGACTACGTCATCATACACTACACGTGTCAAACAGGTAGGGGACTACGTCATCATGCACTACACGTGTCAAACAGGTAGGGGACTACGTCATCATACACTACACGTGTCAAACAGGTAGGGGATTACGTCTTCATACACTACACGTGTCAAACAGGTAGGGGACTACCTCATCATACACTACACGTGTCAAACAGTTAGGGGACTACGTCATCATACACTACACGTGTCAAACAGGTAGGGGACTACGTCATCATACACTACACATGTCAAACAGGTAGGGGATTACGTCATCATACACTACACGTGTCAAACAGGTAGGGGACTACGTCATCATACACTACACGTGTCAAACAGGTAGGGGACTACGTCATCATACACTACACATGTCAAACAGGTAGCGGACTACGTCATCATACACTACACGTGTCAAACAGGTAGGGGATTACGTCATCATACACTACACGTGTCAAACAGGTAGGGGACTACGTCATCATACACTACACGTGTCAAACAGGTAGGGGATTACGTCATCATGCACTACACGTGTCAAACAGGTAGGGGACTACGTCATCATACACTACACGTGTCAAACAGGTAGGGGACTACGTCATCATACACTACACATGTCAAACAGGTAGGGGATTACGTCATCATGCACTACACGTGTCAAACAGGTAGGGGATTACGTCATCATACACTACACGTGTCAAACAGGTAGGGGACTACGTCATCATGCACTACACGTGTCAAACAGGTAGGGGACTACGTCTTCATACACTACACGTGTCAAACAGGTAGGGGATTACGTCATCATACACTACACGTGTCAAACAGGTAGGGGACTACGTCTTCATACACTACACGTGTCAAACAGGTAGGGGACTACGTCATCATGCACTACACGTGTCAAACAGGTAGGGGACTACGTCATCATACACTACACGTGTCAAACAGGTAGAGGACTACGTCATCATGCACTATACGTGTCAAACAGGTAGGGGACTACGTCATCATACACTACACGTGTCAAACAGGTAGGGGACTACGTCATCATACACTACACGTGTCAAACAGGTAGTGGACTACGTCATCATACACTACACGTGTCAAACAGGTAGGGGACTACGTCATCATGCACTACACGTGTCAAACAGGTAGGGGATTACGTCATCATACACTACACGTGTCAAACAGGTAGTGGACTACGTCATCATACACTACACGTGTCCAACAGGTAGGGGACTACGTCATCATACACTACACGTGTCAAACAGGTAGGGGATTACGTCTTCATACATTACACGTGTCAAACAGGTAGGGGACTACGTCATCATGCACTGCACGTGTCAAACAGGTAGGTGACTACGTCATCATACACTACACGTGTCAAACAGGTAAGTGACTACGTCATCATACACTACACGTGTCAAACAGGTAAGGGACTACGTCATCATACACTACACGTGTCAAACAGGTAGAGGACCACGTCATCATGCACTACACGTGTCAAACAGGTAGGGGACTACGTCATCGTAAGTTTATTAAGCTGTTTGATAAGGGTCCCTCATACCCCTGCTAGGAATAAGGTGGCTATCGTAGCTGTAATATCAGAAACAGCTATTACATGATCTAGCTCTCAGCCCTGTTACCATGTCAGTGGTAACAGGGCTGACAGTAACAGGGCTGACATTTTCGTCAGTTAATGCCGGTCTGCATCGTGTCAGCGTTATTATCGATCACATAAGATGTTCTCTTCAATGCTAGTTAAGCTATCCATAGGTCAGGTCACAATTTTTGTTCAGTGGAAATATGGTACCATCTATAAAATGTCGGCGTAACAGTGCTGACCACATATGCTTTACCCTCTTCATAAATGACCTTTGATGTGAAGAAAACGTTTCTCTATCAGCGAAGGCCCACGTGTCCGTGGCACGAATAACTGTGCAGTGTCGCCATCTGTTGGGCAAATTTGTTACCAACAAGGATGGAGCACTTCCTTCTCAGCCCACATAATGTTTTAGGTAACAGGGCTGACATAAAATCATGGCATACAACGTGACATATTTCTGGAAATGTGGAAATAGCTGACATTAGACCACCCTTCATACATGCTCGAATATCTATGTAATAAATTCAAATAGAAATCGTAGTGAAATAACAATATTTTTTTTGAGTCCATGGAGACACCAAGGAATGACATGACAGGGCTTCTGGGACAAGTCATTATTTGTTTCATATTAATATCGAACTTTATCGGTTTTCAATTTCATAGTGAAGTGTATTGTGTTGACCCCATGCCATGTAAAGTGAATTATGAGTGAACTAGTATTTATTAAAAGGTTTTAAGCGCGGGGACTTATAAAATTGTCCGGTAACAGAGTTGACAAAATGTGGGTGACGTCATCCCTTTCTTGTTTAATTGGGGAGTGCCAATCAACGCGTAAGCTCGGCTCTGTTTGTTTTCAAAAACATGGATATCTAGAGGTTACACATCGAAAATACCACGTGATTTGAACAAACTTTAATTTTCAAAATTTCACTTTTGAAATTATGCAGTTTTTGTAGAATGACCCGGATAATCACGTATTTTATTGCCACATTCTGCATACCGTATGGTTTCTACGGCATTCGGCGCCGAAATATTATGTTACTGTTGAATGCATGTATTTCTTCTGAGTAAGCATATTTTGTAAGTAGTACCGAGTTTATCGGTATGCTTTGTGTGTGCATTTTACAGTTTGATGAAAAGTTGCATTTGATCCAAGCATTTCTCTTCGAAAAAAACAAATGACATATAAGGCATGGTCTACCATAAAATAAATGACGCACTAACTGGAGTATAACGTTCCTCACCACCAAGTCCACAGTGGAGTATTACGCTAACTAGCTGGCTATTCAGATTTCCTCAGAAAGAAATTCCTTCTCCGCAATAATAACGCAAGATTTCTTACCACAAAAACTATTTTCACACCATAAAAATTATGCACTTTTGAATAAAACAGAAATACATCTCAACAATGATATCTCACAAAGCTTTAGATGTGCAATACAATTCCACCTCACACGCACGCGATTATGTATTCCGAACGACAAATATACGGTCTCGCGACAATGTATTAAAGTCATCCGTTATGTTACAGCGCGCACGGTCGGACCCCAGGCGAACGGTCTGTTCCCCAGGTATGGACCCCTTGCCGGGGGCACTATTCTGACAGTGATAGGAGCTAACCTAGGCGGCCTTTCTAAGTTTCAAGTCGGGCCTCATGACTGCCCTATTATCCATAGGTAAGTGTATTCTCTTAAACGAAGTAATAATAATAATAAATTCAATTTAATGAAACTGCCAATGTACTATATGTTGGTGATATAAACTACCGGTATACTTTAGTTTCATTTTTTCCGAACATATACATGTGCGTGTAAAAATATTCTTTCACAGATAGGTGCGAAAATATATTTATGCAAAATCTAAAGACAAATTGTTATATACTATATGTAAGCTATATGTATTTCCTCTTTATATATATATGTTCCAGGAACATGACGGAAATATTAGCTGAGACCCCCAAGGTAGCCAGATCTGCTCTAGGCAACCATATGCTGGTCAAGCTTAATTTTGGCTCCGTTGGTATCGTCCTCAAGGCACCAGATACGTTCGAGTACAGACCTAACCCCCGGGTTATCGATATAGAACCCTTGGAAGTAATATACAAGTAAGTGAATACACTTTAATCATTGCGTTTATCTTTGCAAAAATGTTTGGGAAATAAAGTGTATAATATTGTATCTCGGTGTTATACTTCAAGACGAATGTCAATACCTTGCGTTAAAGCGTATTAAAACAAACTAATTGTAGGTAGCTATTATACTTTCCATCTTACAAAAACATCGATGGACGTCAACTAGTAATTACATATTTTAGAAACACGTCGTTCGTAACCTTATGGAGGACCTGTGTCAGTAGTTGGTTGCCAAAGGTGTGGGTACAACGACAGAATTACCATCTTTAAACACTATCTATAAAAGCCTCCAGTGCAATTGCTTTTGAAATTAATTTTATTCGCTACACACGTCTGAAAGCTAAGCGCTCAGAATAATAATACGAAACTCATTTTTCATAGAGGCGGAGTGATTCAGACAGTGAACGGGTCGTCGCTGGATGCCGTGTCAGAGCCTCGACTGGAGATTACGATGACTCGGGCCGGACAGCAGACCTCCGTCACTGGGGTCAGCCACCTTCTCGCATATAGATGACCTTGCAACGATTCGCCATCTTTGTAAAAGAAATAATATGGCTGTGGCAAAGCGTTTTGAGAAATATTTCAAAATTCTGTTACATTTGTTTTTGTTTTAACGAGATTTCTTATAATTATATCGAGAAAATATGTATACTCCTTCATTCACATAGATGACAGTGTGGCAAGTTTAGTTGCAATCAGAATATGTTGTCATGCGATGACGTCATCAAGACAAAATATTAGCTAAAATGCATACCACGATATGTGGGGCCTCGTGGTGGTATTTAACTGAACTACGATTTGGGAAGTCCTCTGAATGAAGAAATTCCGGCGAACTAAGCCTTTATGTTCTGTGTTACGTACTTGTCAGTTTCGGGTCGTGACTACTAAATTGCGAGTCGCACATAGTCGACCGTATAGGTGTCTTTCGATTTGGCTCATTCAATGGTCTTATTCGCTACGCACCTCTGAAAGCTTTTTATTAGAGCTCAGAATGAAAAGCCTCAGAATTCGGTCGATCGTCTGTCGCATACACAATGTTCACGGCGTCAGTAGCTCTATGATGATCCATGATGGCCCTGTCGGATGTGTGGTGAATAATTACTGCTCCAGGCGCGGTATGCACAGGTTACGCACGTAAATAGCTTTCCATGATAGAAGAATATAAAGTGATATGAACAACATCGAAATTCACTACACTACGTGGAATCATGATGTTCGCACCAAAATTTGCTTTCATTCAAATACACATGTATATATATATAGGTCAAATATACTCAATATAAGCCAACTCATGATGCTCATCTAGTTACTTTCTAATTTATTAATTTTATTTTGTTGTGATTACTTTTCAACTGCATATCTGTTCGGTGCCGCTAACTTTGCTCGACTGCGATGCTAAGCAAGGGATGTTCACACAAATTAGTCGAACAACTTATGTAACTAATTAAATGCTTACCCGTTTCTGATTTTGCGACTTTTCTGTTATCTAACATAATATATTCATTTTGCAGGAATGTCACGTCAATACTTCGGAAAAGATGACCTGCATAACACCGGAAATCCGGCTTGACCCGGAAGTCAGGGCTTCGCTGCAGAGACAGAACAAGACTGCCGCCAGAGGGCGTGACCCCGTCGTCCCTCTGGCTGACTTCCGGGTTGGGGTGAAGCTGGACGGGGTGACCGCATATCAGAACTTCTTGCCGTTACAGGTCATTGCGACTTATCCAGTTATGTTTGAACTTGAACCTGACATCTACAAATTTAATTCGCCGGAACATACCGTCATACATTTAAAGGTAGGTCGGCAATTAATTCCTTGCGTACGTACCATTGACTGTGTCTATGTAACATTTCTTCCATATATACCACCTTCTCGATCCGAATGATATAAATCGGCAACACAAATTGCAACATATTCAGTTAAGTAACTGACTGTTGCATTTGAAGCGTAATTAAATTTATATTCTGGGAATAAATTGTGCAAATGCTCTTTATAATTAGTCGATGCCGCATTGTTTCAATGTCAAGACAACTAAGCTAGACTAGACTAGTATTAAGTCAAGTACTTTCTCAATTGCGAACATTCCGACAAAGTCATATATACCTATGTCTATCTAAGGGCAAAGATCTAACTGCTGGAATCCAGCTGGGGGACTACGAAGTAAGCTTGGGTGACGATTACTGTGACGTCATACAAGTTTCAACGTCCACGCTGACCTGTCGACCACCCGCAGAAAAACCAAGGCAACTCAATGAGGCGTCTCCGGGTCTAGAGCTATCGGTGAGCAATGCCACTCATAATGTCTTCTCATATCTATGATATAATTTTAGCCTATGTTTAGCTCTTTAACGATCTGGTTCCGCACTTGTCAAAAGCACGTAGCTAACGTATTAATGTAACTTAACTAATTCACGTTTCGAAGGCGAATTTGCTTCTAACTTAAAAAGATAAATATCATTTTAAGTACAAAATGGTAGCGACGAAGAGCTTAAAACACAAGTGCCAACCATTATGCCACAGGCTGCTCGTAAGTACCCAACATGAAAGTTACCGTTACTGATTAAACTGGGCCAAGACCCCTCCCGGACAATAATATTGGGCTAGAGAGAACATCACATGCATCAATACGAACAGTCTGACTCATTTCTGGCTCGATGGAAACGATGTCTAATTTCAGTGTTTAGACATACAATTAATTGTATACATTATTGTTGTGTTCTGGTAAAGATAAATATGAATACAGACAGAATAAGCCTGTTTCTGTTTCCTTGGAAATAAATGTCAAAGTTCAATTGCAGGTATCCGCGGGAAGGAAACTAAAGTACAGGCTCGGATTTGTTCGGTACACATCCAGGCGAATGGTGATAGTCAGGGCGGTAGCAGTTGTCATAGCAATAAGCGCCGTACTCGTTGTCGGCGCCGCGGGGGGGATTTACTGGAAGCGGAAGCGGAAGGAACATCAGCAGGAGTTTCTGCGGACCAAGTTCAAGGGCGACCCGGATGAGGACATGATCCTGAAGAGAGTGTCGGATATCTACCCCGCAGAGGCGAGCGGTACGCAGAATACGGTGAGTGTCCGTGTGGTCGATCGTCTGGCGCAAAAACAATATTCACGGCGTCAGTAACTCTATGATGGCCCTGCCGAATGCGTGATTTATAATGACGGCTCCCTCCAGGGGCCGTATTGTCAGTTGTCGAGCTGGTGAGGCTAAGATGAAACGCTCTCTTCGTGCGTAACTTACGACGGGATTACGAATACGGCCCCAGACGCGGTATGCACAAGTTACATACGAAAATAGTTTGCATGATAGCGTCTCACGCCCATGGCGGTGGTGTTTATAATCAAGAATTCAGGCATAATTTTTCATTCTGAAAGAGCAAGTGGTTCGGAATACCATTTCCACGTGTTCTACTTAATTTAGCGCTTCACTTCTTTAGCCCCAAGTGACCCCGCCTCGTCTCCTTCAGAAAAGTCGCGCAGGATTGTGTGAGGAATACCCAGGGGCCGTATTCATAACCGCCACTCAGGCTGCGCCACTAGACTTAGCCCTGAGTGGTAGATTTGTCGGGCGATTATCGGGTTCAAAATAGATAAGTAGTTACACCAGAAGTGGCTTTTCTGAATTAAGAAAGTGCTAGAATTGTATTGAAGAGGATGTTTTAATCATGAGCACCACCACAACGAGCTGGTGAGGCTAAGACGAAAATGCGCTTTTCGTGCGTAACTGACAAGGGGATAATTAATACGGCCCGAGGAGTCAAACTTAAAACTGTGTATTTCATACTACCAAGGTCTGACCTTTTCGTCAATATAACTCTTTGGGTTCTAACCAACTCACACTACCTGGTAGGTCTTCAAGTGCACCTTCGCGTTAGAAACATATTTAACATGCTAGTTAACTGTGAATATAAAATAATATAGTAGCCTGGTTCTGTGGCCATATGAATATAGGCGGCGGTACCAATAAATACTAAATCCTGTCGTTATTTGTTTTTCCCGCCAGGCGGAGGCACTGTGTGGCGTGGTTCCCGTGGCGGCCATGGTGGCGTGCATAGAAGAAGGCACCAAGGACCACACCAAGAGCAAGCGACAGGCCTTGGCTTCTCGGGGCGCTCGGGGCGCTCGGGGCGGCGAGGGGCGCCAGGCTGGGGCGGCCCTGGTTGTACCCCCGGCCACGGCCCCACGCACCGCCGCCACCGGCACCGGCACGGGCCCCACCCACGCGTACCTGACCCTGGTGACGGACGGGGAGGTCAATGCCAGGGACCCCCACCGCCCCCCATCCGTCAGGACCCCCAGTGACAGAGACGACGGCTATCTACTGCCCAGCGGTAAATAGTGAATGATGAACGCAGCCGAAAGGACACCTATATATTACTGATTAGTAATTAGTGTGTATCATAAAGTCAATTAAGAGCGACGCCGAAATGACAGTATAATTATATCTATCAGTCAATAGTGGATGATGAACGCAGCCGAAAGGACCCCTATATATTACTCATTAGTAATTAGTGTGAATCATAAAGTCAATTAAGAGCGACGCCGAAATGACAGTATAATTATATCTATCAGTCAATAGTGGATGATGAACGACGCCGAAATGACAGCTCTATTATACTCAAGAGTAAATAGTGAAAGATAAAACGACGCGAAACGACAGCGTATACGTATCAGTAAAGAGTGACTGAAGAATTGACGCAGAAACAGCCACACATCACTCATTAGTAAATAGTGAATTATGATCGACGCTGGTATGACAGTAATATTATATCCATCACTGTATAGTGAATGATGAAAAAATGACGCGGAAATGACAGTAATATTATACTCAGTATATCAGTATATACAAGGCTGGAACCATGCAGAAAACGACAGTTATAGCTTACTCATCAGTAAATACAAGGCTGGAACCATGCAGAAAACGACAGTTATAGCTTACTCATCAGTAAATACAAGGCTGGAACCATGCAGAAAACGACAGTTATAGCTTACTCATCAGTAAATACAAGGCTGGAACCATGCAGAAAACGACAGTTATAGCTTACTCATCAGTAAATACAAGGCTGGAACCATGCAGAAAACGACAGTTATAGCTTACTCATCAGTATATACAAGGCTGGAACCATGCAGAAAACGACAGTTATAGCTTACTCTTCAGTAAATACAAGGCTGGAACCATGCAGAAAACGACAGTTATAGCTTACTCATCAGTAAATACAAGGCTGGAACCATGCAGAAAACAACAGTTATAGCTTACTCATCAGTATATACAAGGCTGGAACCATGCAGAAAACGACAGTTATAGCTTACTCTTCAGTAAATACAAGGCTGGAACCATGCAGAAAACGACAGTTATAGCTTACTCATCAGTAAATACAAGGCTGGAACCATGCAGAAAACGACAGTTATAGCTTACTCATCAGTAAATACAAGGCTGGAACCATGCAGAAAACGCCAGTTATAGCTTACTCATCAGTAAATACAAGGCTGGAACCATGCAGAAAACGACAGTTATAGCTTACTCATCAGTAAATACAAGGCTGGAACCATGCAGAAAACGACAGTTATAGCTTACTCATCAGTAAATACAAGGCTGGAACCATGCAGAAAACGACAGTTATAGCTTACCCATCAGTAAATACAAGGCTGGAACCATGCAGAAAACGACAGTTATAGCTTACTCATCAGTAAATACAAGGCTGGAACCATGCAGAAAACGACAGTTATAGCTTACTCATCAGTAAATACAAGGCTGGAACCATGCAGAAAACGACAGTTATAGCTTACTCATCAGTAAATACAAGGCTGGAACCATGCAGAAAACGACAGTTATAGCTTACTCATCAGTATATACAAGGCTGGAACCATGCAGAAAACGACAGTTATAGCTTACTCTTCAGTAAATACAAGGCTGGAACCATGCAGAAAACGACAGTTATAGCTTACTCATCAGTAAATACAAGGCTGGAACCATGCAGAAAACGACAGTTATAGCTTACTCATCAGTATATACAAGGCTGGAACCATGCAGAAAACGACAGTTATAGCTTACTCATCAGTAAATACAAGGCTGGAACCATGCAGAAAACGACAGTTATAGCTTACTCATCAGTAAATACAAGGCTGGAACCATGCAGAAAACGACAGTTATAGCTTATTCATCAGTAAATACAAGGCTGGAACCATGCAGAAAACGCCAGTTATAGCTTACTCATCAGTAAATACAAGGCTGGAACCATGCAGAAAACGACAGTTATAGCTTATTCATCAGTAAATACAAGGCTGGAACCATGCAGAAAACGCCAGTTATGGCTTACTCATCAGTAAATACAAGGATGGAACCATGCAGAAAACGACGGTTATAGCTTACTCTTCAGTAAATACAAGGATGTAACCATGCATAAACGACAGTTATAGCTTACTCTTCAGTAAATACAAGGATGTAACCATGCATAAACGACAGTTATACCATGCCCACCAGTAAACGCACAGAGAGAACCCTGCAGAAACGACAATAGTAATTGTATCTCGCAAAATCTACTTCGACTTACAAGTTGTCCATTTATTTGCAAATAGCTGGATGGTGCCACGCAGAGACAATAGCCTAGCAATTAGTGTGATGAAGCCATGCAGAAACAACAATTATAATTAAATGTTACCCATCTGGGCGGAAATAAGAGCTGGAACCTCTGCCAAGATGACATCGATACCTTGCAGACATCGCTTAATTAATTTAATTACGTAATTTAATTGCAGTAAATGATGCTAGTACATTATTTATGATCAGAAACGGCTTCTCGCGGACGTTGTAAGGGGAAGCCGAGATATATCACAGTTATTATGCTATTTTCAGCAATTGAATATTCCTCAACACTATATCATCGCAGTTACATTATATCATTGCTTGCATTAACCGAATCTGTTTGGTGTTTTTTTCCCCCTTCAATGATTCCAGTTATAAACATAAAGGCGCTATATAGACACTAGTCCTTATATGTCACGATGGGTTAGCGATAAGCCCGCTGGTCCACGGTTCATATATCGCCCGCAGGGTACCAACCTTATATAGTAATGTCAGGCGGAATTATCGTCGTTAAATTCTAACGTCGTGCCAACGCCAACGTACGACATATCGAATCAACGTCGAATATTATTGTCAGGTTAACTTAAAATCTTAACCTCGCAACAGCATAAAATACGAACGTTACGCCGACATTAAATACTATCGTTAATTGTTCCAACATAAAATACTAACATCGAGCCAACATTCAATACTAACGTTGTTTCAACATTCAATACTAACGTTGTTTCAACATTAAATACTAACGTAACGTTGTTTCAACATTAAATACTAACGTTGTTTCAACATTAAATACTAACGTTGGTTCAACATTAAATACTAACGTTGTTTCAACATTAAATACTAACGTTGTTTCAACATTAAATACTAACGTTGTTTCAACATTAAATACTAACGTAACGTTGTTTCAACATTAAATACTAACGTAACGTTGTTTCAACATTAAATACTAACGTTGTTTCAACATTAAATACTAACGTTGTTTCAACATTAAATACTAACGTCGCAGCGATCGACGTTGATTTTGATTTGATCTTTAATTCCCATCACTTAAATAAACTAGAACTTAAGAGCTTCATGTGAAGCGAACAAACGAGGACATGTATACATATCAAAGTATTGAAATTGAAATTTAAGTTACTGATTATATGTCATTTGCCTAATATTCCTTAGTAGGAAAGGACCGTTATTGTCTTATATTTCTTAGTAGGAAAGGACCAAAGTGTTCCAAAGTGTTCATGGTAGTCATTACCGTTTCTCGCAATCGTGTACACATTCGGTCGGCAGCCGTCGGTCTGCGAAAGACGATGGATTTGCAGCTTTGCTTTGGTTTAAGTAATTAGATTCTCGGCATTTGCGTTTATGATTGAATAAGCCTATCTGCATGTGACTGACAGAGCTTACATTCTACTTGATATATGGTATCATGATGCGCCCTTCTCGCTAATGGATCATGACGGGTCGCCATGACGATATGCCGCCTTTCGTGGACGACAAGGGTGAGTTCGGGTATGCGAGCGGAGTAGTCCGACGCCGCGGAGTGCATTACCGAACGCGGGTATTGTGGTTCCATAGCGCGGTCACGTGGTACATTTTACTCCCGGACATTACTCTCCACCCCGAGTAGGATCACGAGTATTTCCAACATGGCGTTCAGGCCCCACAATAAGTGAAATATATAAAAAGTACTTTTTAAACCTGCCAAAAATCTGTAAATACTTTTTTAAGAACGAGAATAAAATAATTTACACAACGCGTATCCGTTGATTTATTTTATATTACTGTTTAATGATCTTCATGATTTGGGCAGTTCAGCAAGTGCAATTGACGTTCCCGCGAATCGCGGATTTTGCGTTCGGTGTAACAAAATATTACTCCAGTCGCATATCCGACCCAAAGGTTGGTGGGACATACATCAATGACTAATAGTAGTAACAGAGCCAGTTACCAAGCTTCATATTGGACCTCCATCAATGGCTATCAGCCCTCCATTGTTGTCATGTACACGCCTAGCGCTCATAAACCAACGAGACCTCCATCAATGGCTATCAGCCCTCCATTGTTGTCATGTACACGCCTAGCGCTCATAAACCAACGAGACCTCCATCAATGGCTATCAGCCCTCCATTGTTGTTATGTACACGCCTAGCGCTCATAAACCAACGAGACCTCCATCAATGGCTATCAGCCCTCCATTGTTGTCATGTACACGCCTAGCGCTCATAAACCAACGAGACCTCCATCAATGGCTATCAGCCCTCCATTGTTGTCATGTACACGCCTAGCGCTCATAAACCAACGAGACCTCCATCAATGGCTATCAGCCCTCCATTGTTGTCATGTACACGCCTAGCGCTCATAAACCAACGAGACCTCCATCAATGGCTATCAGCCCTCCATTGTTGTCATGTACACGCTTAGCGCTCATAAACCAACGAGACCTCCATCAATGGCTATCAGCCCTCCATTGTTGTCATGTACACGCCTAGCGCTCATAAACCAACGAGACCTCCATCAATGGCTATCAGCCCTCCATTGTTGTCATGTACACGCCTAGCGCTCATAAACCAACGAGACCTCCATCAATGGCTATCAGCCCTCCATTGTTCTCATGTACACGCCTAGCGCTCATAAACCAACGAGACCTCCATCAATGGCTATCAGCCCTCCATTGTTGTCATGTACACGCCTAGCGCTCATAAACCAACGAGACCTCCATCAATGGCTATCAGCCCTCCATTGTTGTCATGTACACGCCTAGCGCTCATAAACCAACGAGACCTCCATCAATGGCTATCAGCCCTCCATTGTTGTCATGTACACGCCTAGCGCTCATAAACCAACGAGACCTCCATCAATGGCTACCAGCCCTCCATTGTTGTCATGTACACGCCTAGCGCTCATAAACCAACGAGACCTCCATCAATGGCTATCAGCCCTCCATTGTTCTCATGTACACGCCTAGCGCTCATAAACCAACGAGACCTCCATCAATGGCTATCAGCCCTCCATTGTTGTCATGTACACGCCTAGCGCTCATAAACCAACGAGACCTCCATCAATGGCTATCAGCCCTCCATTGTTGTCATGTACACGCCTAGCGCTCATAAACCAACGAGACCTCCATCAATGGCTATCAGCCCTCCATTGTTGTCATGTACACGCCTAGCGCTCATAAACCAACGAGACCTCCATCAATGGCTACCAGCCCTCCATTGTTGTCATGTACACGCCTAGCGCTCATAAACCAACGAGACCTCCATCAATGGCTACCAGCCCTCCATTGTTGTCATGTACACGCCTAGCGCTCATAAACCAACGAGACCTCCATCAATGGCTATCAGCCCTCCATTGTTTTCATGTACACGCCTAGCGCTCATAAACCAACGAGACCTCCATCAATGGCTACCAGCCCTCCATTGTTGTCATGTACACGCCTAGCGCTCATAAACCAACGAGACCTCCATCAATGGCTATCAGCCCTCCATTGTTCTAATGTACACGCCTAGCGCTCATAAACCAACGAGACCTCCATCAATGGCTATCAGCCCTCCATTGTTGTCATGTACACGCCTAGCGCTCATAAACCAACGAGACCTCCATCAATGGCTATCAGCCCTCCATTGTTGTCATGTACACGCCTAGCGCTCATAAACCAACGAGACCTCCATCAATGGCTACCAGCCCTCCATTGTTGTCATGTACACGCCTAGCGCTCATAAACCAACGAGACCTCCATCAATGGCTATCAGCCCTCCATTGTTGTCATGTACACGCCTAGCGCTCATAAACCAACGAGACCTCCATCAATGGCTATCAGCCCTCCATTGTTGTCATGTACACGCCTAGCGCTCATAAACCAACGAGACCTCCATCAATGGCTATCAGCCCTCCATTGTTGTCATGTACACGCCTAGCGCTCATAAACCAACGAGATCTCCATCAATGGCTATCAGCCCTCCGTTGTTGTCATGTACACGCCTAGCGCTCATAAACCAACGAGACCTCCATCAATGGCTATCAGCCCTCCATTGTTGTCATGTACACGCCTAGCGCTCATAAACCAACGAGACCTCCATCAATGGCTATCAGCCCTCCATTGTTGTCATGTACACGCCTAGCGCTCATAAACCAACGAGACCTCCATCAATGGCTATCAGCCCTCCATTGTTGTCATGTACACGCCTAGCGCTCATAAACCAACGAGACCTCCATCAATGGCTATCAGCCCTCCATTGTTGTCATGTACACGCCTAGCGCTCATAAACCAACGAGACCTCCATCAATGGCTATCAGCCCTCCATTGTTGTCATGTACACGCCTAGCGCTCATAAACCAACGAGACCTTCATCAATGGCTATCAGCCCTCCATTGTTGTCATGTACACGTCTAGCGCTCATAAACCAACGAGACCTCCATCAATGGCTATCAGCCCTCCATTGTTGTCATGTACACGCCTAGCGCTCATAAACCAACGAGACCTCCATCAATGGCTATCAGGCCTCCATTGTTGTCATGTACACGCCTAGCGCTCATAAACCAACGAGACCTCCATCAATGGCTATCAGCCCTCCATTGTTGTCATGTACACGCCTAGCGCTCATAAACCAACGAGACCTCCATCAATGGCTATCAGCCCTCCATTGTTGTCATGTACACGCCTAGCGCTCATAAACCAACGAGACCTCCATCAATGGCTATCAGGCCTCCATTGTTGTCATGTACACGCCTAGCGCTCATAAACCAACGAGACCTCCATCAATGGCTATCAGCCCTCCATTGTTGTCATGTACACGCCTAGCGCTCATAAACCAACGAGACCTCCATCAATGGCTATCAGCCCTCCATTGTTGTCATGTACACGCCTAGCGCTCATAAACCAACGAGACCTCCATCAATGGCTATCAGCCCTCCATTGTTGTCATGTACACGCCTAGCGCTCATAAACCAACGAGACCTCCATCAATGGCTATCAGCCCTCCATTGTTGTCATGTACACGCCTAGCGCTCATAAACCAACGAGACCTCCATCAATGGCTATCAGCCCTCCATTGTTGTCATGTACACGCCTAGCGCTCATAAACCAACGAGAATCGCGGGCCAGCTGCTATAGATAAATGGATAGTGGGTCAATAGATTGCGTAACGCTTGAAAAGCAACGATTTTTGTTATGACGTGGTACCAACGTTAGATACCGACTTTAAACAAACGTAGCGCGAATGGAAGTACACACAATCGGCCGTCCATAGCCCGGTCCAACCGCTGTACGATCATATATGTATACAATGAGACCGAGATGTGTAGGCTGACCACCCGTGGAGACGGACCTGATACAACGGACTAACCCCTGGCACAGTCCATACAAGACTACATACACACCATGGCTGAATACATATGTTGTCTGTTTAATGTGTCATCGCTTGCTGTGTAAACTCCATTGTTATCGAATATCTCCAGCTGTGCACTATATATCATCTCGCTCCCAAACCATCGACACTCGCATCAGCGCTGTGCTTTGTCCCTTTCCACGTAATCTAGGTCAAAAATCCTTCTAACCAGGATGTCGACAGGTCAGCGCGACGTGGATCATGTATTACATTATTTTTTAAATATGATCTCGTCATGGAACTGATGTGCTATACAACAGTCATGGATATCCAGTACGTAGCGGATCCAGAGGGGTGACCCCCCGCGCCATCTGATTTGTGGGAGGATATTATTTTTAAATGCAAATTGTATTGATTTTATTTTTAAATGCAAATTGTATTGATTGTATTTTTAAATGCAAATCTTGGTTTGTGTACAGCGAGACAGAAGTGCATTTAGAAATACACGCACGCCGTGTGACCAGCGCTTAGTGCTTATAAATAGTTCTTCCAATACAAGTTTGTGGGATGCCGGGAGGGGTACCCTCCTCCCATAAACGGGGAATATGGTTGGTTATTCAGGACGCTTTAACCACTTCTGGGCATATCGCGTCAATGGGAGAAGGAAGGGAGAGTAGAGCCATGTCCCCGGGGGTAACCCCCTACTCTTTACGAAGAAAGACATGGGATTTTTATCCTGCGACCACACAGACATGGCCACAGCAGGGCTCGAACCACCGACCCACGTGCCGTTAGGCTCTCAGGTGACCAGAGCACTCAGTGCGAGCGCTCTAGCCCGCTGAGCTGTCGCGCCGCCCCCGGGGAATATGGAGTATGCATGGGTACGTTGCGCCTCGCTAGATCTCCGCCCCTAGATAGAACTCTTCAACACATTTATCAATGAGGGATGCACATGCTGCACGTCGACATAGAAATTGACCCTACAATTTCCAAGAAACAAAGTTTATCTGATGAAAAGCCAGATAACAAAGCCGGCAGAGCGAAGTCACTCACAGCGACAACACTCGTTATCTACTTCGTATTTTAGTGCCACGTGGTGTCGGCTTAATTATCACCCCCCCCCCCGCCCCTCGCCCCCTAACCCTCTCAATCATAAACTGTGTAAGTGCTACTACTTGTGAGTAGTGCGTGAGTTCTTTGACCTAAAAACAACCGACGAATGTTTGCACCAGGACATCGATAACACGAAACACACCAGATTTACACCTGGGACATCAGTTTTATTATTTAAATCTCCATAATATAGTATAAATAAACGAACAATTACGGCTGTAAAACCTTTGGAATGAATGAACCACTGGGGAAGTTAGTAATGAACCCTCGCCCAGTGTCCGAGTATATGCCCATCTATACTCCGTCACCGAGCCGGACAGCGGTCCCGCATCCCCCACAGCAAACATTGCCATTTTACTGAGGACTTCCGAACCCTACAACGCAGTGCCGCCCCCTGGTGAATCAGTCCTTAATTCACTCAGAACGAGAACACGTATCTTCCATTCAGCCTGGGGCAGCACTGAACCATACGAATCTACGGAATGCGGCAACGATATGCAAACGGCGGAGGTACCATATACGTCATCCCAAATCCTACTTTCGGCACTACTGTGGTGAATACTAAACATATCAGCCACTAAATTATGTATTAATTTTCGTGTATTTCAAGGGAATCGGAGGGAATCTGTACTGGAGCCGCCATAGTGTGGGTTCTTAGATAAAAGATTTACTTATGTATTCACTGAGTAATGCCACGGGTAGTAAATCATATTTCATAGGTTACTTGGTGTCAAGCGATAAATAAATGATATCCCTCCACCATGTCGATATACAATAAATAGCGAGCCACTCACACCCTATGGTAATTTCATATATAGATATATTTAAATATTATTTGGAAATATGGAACAAATTACCCAAATCATGTTAGTACATGTACTAGAGATCTGCGATATTGATATCCTGATATATTGGCACTCTCCGGCTGTCGCTAATTAACAGGTCCTCCTGGTGTCCCGTAAATATAAATAACCAAATACAATTACAAGTCGTCGTTGAACATTGATGATCATTGGACTCACACGAGGGGATTTCACAATGTGTTTAAGGGGTTCAGCATCGCCATAATGAACGCAAAGATGTGGCGCCATAAGCAAATAAATAACAATCCGTTGAAAAAAACACCTTTGCACCACCGCATCAGCAAGGAGTATGTAACGCCAAGGTCATCCAAGGGTCGCAAAGCAACCAAGGTTAAACGGTTTTATAGTACCCAGTTTCGGCAAAATCGCCGACATTTTAGAATTAATAATGGAATATTTAGAGAAGAAAGGATAACAATCGAGTGTCATACCAGCGAAAAAAATCAGTAACCGATCTACTTTAGACTAATATATATCGCATGAAGGCATTAGAACAGTGACTTGTATTGAACTAAGACAACGATAAACCGTATCGGCCCGCACTCAAAATCTACGATTACAGACATCACTCTTCTACCTAATTATCCACACATCCCTTCAATCAATCAAAGGTAAATAGCGCAGTAAATAGATCCATTAAATAGGTTTAAGAGACTTATTTTGTCCGCTATATTTGACCATGATAAATATCGCAATCTCTGAAGCAGCAGGTTTGCCTTCACACTAAATATCATGCTCGTCAAAGATACTAATATTCTAGGAGATTATGTCATTATCGTAACGGAGACATATGTAAAGTTTCCATTGTTATCCATTATCCATTGGACTCTCCTACACCACGAAGACCTCTCTTCATAGACATATTTTCATGGTTAAAAATGTTCATATAGTAATTTCCTCCTACATTAGGAACTTCAAAAAATGTTTTGGATGCATCATATGACCGCGTGAATGTCGACTATGCAGAAAATTGATGCGTTATCATATCTAGAGGTAACAACCGGGCACGGGTGCCCACATATTGATGACGTAGTACACAACAAAGCCACACTTCCCCACATGAATTCGAGCAGGAATTCGAGCCAAAACATGGCTTAACAACACGTCCTGTTATTATATCGTAGAATAAGTGTGTTCGTAAACACTGAGAACTTCCAACACATCATTCAAAACATTGTAATTATCGTTCTCATGGAAAATATTGTTGTGACGATTACCTATTCACCAAGACGTTCCAAATGTCTCCTGCCAACAATCGATTCCTGCGCCAGCGCTTCAACTAAACATCACTAGAGGGCGCAATACGGATAATTTGAATCAAGTAAAATTGTAAGTAAAGACATTTGAGCAACTTCTGAGCAGGACTTCAACCACGTATTCTTCGCACGCACGGCTCGACTACACAAGCATCGTACGGAATTGCAAATAAACACGACGGAGAATTCAAATAAAACCCGTTCACCAGAAAACTCGATAGATTTCTAAAAGATCCGTTCAGCAAATTATCAGCGTAGCAGATTTCTAAAAGATTAGCCAATGATCCACTGGATGTGGTCCACGCTAACCCAACCTCCGCCTTCAGCGCCCGCCGGTGTGAGTCAGGCTGAAACACTGACGTCACACGCCCTGCCCTCCAATTGCATTCGGCCCCGCTCTTCCCTCACCCCCCCCCCCCTCCCCATCACCCCTCTTATCCGCATCCTCTCCTCACGCCCACTTCCAGGTCCCCTGCACTATATCATGAAAAACCTTTTCACCAATGCTGTAGAACACAACGAGGATAGGTGGGGTGGTTGGTCTAGCCTAATGAGAAGTAACATTCCGAATGGATGTTATGTCAAAAAAAGAGCCTCCCTCCCCATGTCGGTTATATCCCATAAATTCCCATACTTAATCCTAGCAACTTATACGTCCAACCCAGCATCAAACTCCCGTAAGGCGACCACAGGGTGACCCGGTGATCTCCTATATTACATACACCTCCTCTCGCCTCACACCGATGCTCCTAATCTGCCTATCCCCTGACACACAGGTACCGCCATTTACACTTAACGCCCACCCCCTCTCCCAGCCCACCAGGTAGGTACAGCTCCACCATCACCTCCTTCCCCCCTCCACCCCCCCCCCCACCACCCTTGGTGTACAGCTCGGGCAGGTGCGCCGCATAGTACGACGCCTCCATGCTCCCCCCCCCCCCGCCCATCAACCCCTCACCACGGCCGCCCTAGGGAAACTGCTCGGGAAGGTGCACGGCGCCTCCAACCCCCCCCCCCTCTCCCCAGCCACCGCCCTAGGAGTAGATCTCGGGCAGGTGAGCCGCGTAGTACGAGGCCTCCATGAAGAGGGCCTTGGCGTACACGCGCAGGATGTAGAAGAGGGTGACGAAGTCCTGGGTGCTGAAGAGGGTGTCGGCCAGGGCGAACCCCAGGGTGGAGGGGATGAAGCCGCGGCCGTACTCCACCATCCACGTCCCCGCCTTGAAGTTGACGCTGGTCACGTCCCCCCAGGCGTGGCGCACCGTCTCGCCTGCAGGCAACGACAAACAGACACCATGACATTAATGCTGCTCACATCACATCAGGTACATCATTTCCATTCAAAACACTTCAAGCTTTTCAGACAACAATATGGCTATATGAGTAACATTTGCTTTTAACAGTAAATCCTGCATGAGAGAAGTTTTTGGGTTGAGAGCTTTCCATACGTTGCACGCTACAAACACTACGTCACAGGCATGCGTGTATATGACCAGTTCATTGCACCATCTTCGATATGCTGATCAGGCTCCGGGCAATGAATTTTAATGATAAGAATAGAATAGATAATTCTCTCACTAATCAGACCATAAAATGTACCAAGGAAGATAATGCGGTATATGAAAGTATAATGCTAGACATCAATTAGGGCAACAGCCGATAAAAAGATCGTTTGAGAGGTGAAGGGAACTTCTGCTTAAGAGAATGGATTGACTAAAATCCACTTTGGGAGACACATCAACTTGCCGACAAAAGAAGTACCGGTATTCAGCATACATATATCATGCACATTATGGTGAGTGATATATGGCACGAATTTCACATCTACAAAAGTTCAAGGGGAGTTCTACAGCGTGCGATAAGGCAGGAATTATAGTACATTTGCAGTTACAGTTGAGATGCAGGTGTCCCACAAACCTGGCTTGTGCGTTTGTGCTGTGAGTTGTCCCTCCTCCCAAACATTGAATTCTCCTGTGAGGACTGTATCAGTAATGTTCGCCCAATATCTCCCTGCAACAGAAAAACATCTTCTGTTAGTCATGCAAATTTTAATCCATAATTATTAATGACAAAAAAGACATTAAGAAATCACATTACCGTATTTCACGTATGTTTTCGGACACTTAAAAATAATTGTTTTTCTGGCTGTCCGAATATTTACAGTCAATAAAATGGACTCCCGCATCCACTGTCCGAAAACATACATACATAACAAAATATCGATTAAGAATTACTACATTGCGAGTCGACAACACCCAGGTGTTGCTGCTTCACACCTTAACAGCGGGCAATGTGATCAAGAGTATAATATTGTTTTGAAGATACTCGGAGTGCAATTTGCTTGCGTCAGATCTCTCATCTGTTACAGGAGATAAAATATACTCGATAACTTTAATGTCAATGAAGATATGGCTTTAGGCAAACCGTGGTTATGAATTGCAATCAGTGACAATGAACAATGGTATGTCTCATCACAATGAATGTAACACATATATAACACATTCAAACCGAAAAGTAATTTCACCTGACCTATATGTGTACTCTGTTGGTTTCCTTGTAGTACATCGAAAATAAATGCATCTTAAGAAAAAACCTTCTTACCCGAGTGGCCTGCGGTATCAATGGCTGTTCCGAAGAAGAGGACATATTCCGTGGCCGAGGCATGAAGAATACACATGGATCCCATCCAGCCTCCAGCATTCATAAAGATCCATTGCAGGTCCTTGGCAGGCAGGATGTGGCCAGAATACTTCCTGGACAGCTCTTCATGGATCTTCTTGTACGCAGCCTTAGGATCTGATCCTGAATCAAATATGTGTAGACTTTATTAATCAGCTGGTCAGTTCAGACTTTACTGTTTGAGCAATATCATTCTTTTATTTTTATTAATATACTAGATATAGTATATGCTGTTTGTTGTCAAAAGCTGTAAGAA
This sequence comes from Arenicola marina, assembly GCA_964019135.1. Lineage (NCBI taxonomy): Eukaryota > Metazoa > Annelida > Polychaeta > Arenicolidae > Arenicola > Arenicola marina. The sequence continues at coordinate 27,487,327 of OZ025253.1, read as the reverse complement.
CGGACAGATCCAGAACAGTTTCAGCAGCACTGGCTTAATACCCTGTGGCTAACAGTTGACCAAAAGAGCAGGTAAGTCAATTAGGCATTGTTTATATAGGTGCTTGATGAATCGCATAATCAGTAAAGCGTTATTGCACTTGTAGGGTGGGGGTGGAATGAGGTCTATCCTATATTATAGGCAATAGCTTCTCTATTGCATTTGCAAGTATCAAAACATAGCGCCCCTAGCACCAAAGTTGTGAAATAGCCACACCCAAAACTGGCTAATCAAGTAAATTTGCATGGCGAGTGCATAAAGCTGCCTTGTAACACTGAATAGTGGTAGGTCTTGCCTCGAAAGAAGTTGTAAATATTTCACAAATATTCGTAGAACGCAGGCATGTGATTGCTTTGGAGATTCAGCCATTAGTTTTACAAATACAAGGTGTTGAAGCAGGTGTTGACGCTCTGTGACAGCTGTTGGATAGTATAACCTGTTCTTATAGCATAGCTTTATCCTATTAGCCTGATACAAAAAAACGCGGATTGTTCTGTAAATACTATTAAGGGCCAATCAGACAATTTTACTATTTTATTCGCCCTTCACAGACCTGTTGAGCTGTGTTAACACAAGCTTCTCTCTGCATATTGTACAAGATTTTATTGACAAAGATATCAGAGTATAGACCATGATGACCACAAGGTAACTTTTGTTTGTCGCGAACTGATCCCATGATGCAATGCTAGCCCGAACTACTGATTTAACTTATAAGGATGCCACTTTTTCTGATGCATTGAGGTTAGCCTAGCCCTGAAAAACCCCGGCCTCACTAGCGCTCGGCCAGGGTCCTGAAGTACAGCCTGTAAATCCTCAGCAATTTGAAACCCCTCCACTTTAAACTGCCTAATATCAATTTGTGGATGAATACCACATCCAATCCTTATTATATTTTTGATTCTACATACCTCAACTATTTATTTACCTATAGTTTGTTTTTTTACAGAACTTCTTATATCCACAATACCAGCGATATTCTGCATTTGATTTATAAGATAGCAGCCATTCGAAGTGACAAGTGGCAAATTTGTCAACAGATGGCAGTATAGGGTGGAAGTGGCAAATTCCCCGGTTTTACCAATTACCTCATAGGATAATGCTGGGCGCTCGTGCTCCCAAGATGTGGTCGCATATCTGTACAATGAAAAAAATGGTCTTCTTCTAAATATTATTTGTGTCTTAAAAAAGGATAACCTCGCAGTATACACGTAAGTTTGGTATCATTAAAATTGCACGGTGTTGCTTTTCTCACGTCACTGATTTTTAGAGCGATCGTGACAAATTCGTGGAAAATATGGGCCGAAACGACACGCTACGGCATTTATGACTTTGACTAAAGTCGAAGTCATAAATGCCGTAGACATACGTTTCGGCCCATATTTTCCGCGAATTTGGCTCGTTCACTCTCAAAATCCCTGATGTGAGAAAGCCACATTAGACCATTTTAATGATACCAAACTTACCTTTGTAATGCGATGTTATCCTTTTTTATGACACAAAGAATATTTCTCCATGCTGACACTCCGTTGACAGAAAACGCTCTGTCGCCAAAATACTAAAACACACATCATAAAATGATGGTTGCCATGGCGCCGAATGTGCTTTGAACAATACATGCTCTATTTTTATACCAGCCACGAGGATGCCATGGCAACTATAGAGCCTTTCATTTTCTGTGATTTAGTCTAGTTGTGAAAGTGTGTCTGCTGCCAATGGCAATGGAGTGTCAGCATGGAGAAATATTGTTTGTGTCTTAAAAAAGGATAACATCGCAGTACAAACGTAAGTTTAGTATCATTAAAATGGTCTAGTGTTGCTTTCTCACGTCAGGAATTTTGAGAGTGATCGAGGTAAATTCGCGGAAAATATAGGTCTTTTGTCCCCGCCCCGTGGAAATCCAACGTTATTGAACATGTGCATGCTGTGCGAAGGCAAACACCTCTGGTTCTCCCTTCTGCGACGTTAGTTACCTTTGTGCTTCTTTGCAAGAGAAGCTATAGACTCTTCCGAAAATAAATAACTTTTAGCATTAAGCCAATAATGGATGAGGAAGACAAATGCTGCAATAATAACTGCCCACTTCACAAGCGATAAAATACACCGGACCGCCATGATGCTTGATATTGTACCGTGACGTCTGATTGGCTGGCCTCGTGGCATCTTTCACTAGGTGGCGCTACAGGTCTGGTCCTACACTGGCGCCACCTGTTTGGATTGGCTGAAAATCTAAGCTCTGAAAATAATATTTTAGGCATTAGAAAAAGATTGAGGCATTTCGGCGTAGGGTTAGCTTACGGTATAGTTCAACATTCGTCTCGGTAAATATATATATATTTGCCCCTCAGTTTTAAAATTAGGCCTATATACTCTATAGGAATCCCTCTATAGCTTGGTATGTTCCCCTCGAAATCATGATCGAATTTCAAATTGTTTCGGTAACACAATCTGGAGGCCGTTTTCGATCTGATTCAATGTCATAACTCGTGATGAAATGAGCTCATTTTTGTTCCCATAGAAACAACATGTGAAATATTGACGATATATTTTTAAAAAATGCCCCATCCACTGAGTGCGTGTAATTGGGTCTTAGGCATATTATTTTATCGGTATCGCTCACCGCATGTACTACGTACACAACAGTTAATTGGTTTTGTGGCTCTGACATGGAAGTCGTTAGATTGGTTATTTACTAATATGTTTGAAAATCTGCGAAGCGATATCTCGGGTCAACGTTTATGTCGGTAAACCATTTTGTCTCGTTTATTTTCGTTCTATAAATTGCCGGGGCTTAATTGGCTCTGGAATCTGGTCGATAGACTACAAATTGACCGTGACTGATAGATAGGCTTGGCCGTAAATCTGCTCAATGATGCACGCGATGTTCAATCTCGTGTGACCTCATATGCTGTGTCAATTATATTATTTCAGTTTCACGGTGAACAAAGCGGACACAGATTGACGTCTGTATAGCAGGAGGTCATTTATTCACAATAGGCATTTCAATGGTTCACGGAAAACACTTTTTATAAATAGTATATTTTATACCATTATACGTGTTCAATTTCATGATATAAAAATGATGTGAATGGTATAGAATAAAACCAATTTAGTTATCCGTAATGATTGTCTAATTATTCAGTTACTGCTGATATCTATAGTGGTTGGCCAGATAAAATAATAACGCTATGAATTCATAACATTACAAATATAGTTTTTTGCATAATATATATATATGTCTGATTATATTCTTCACTTGCTAATATATGCCTATACATAGTAAAGCGTTGTTTGAATCGAAACGTTTGAAACATTTGCAACGTTTTAATTTTAACAATTACAAAAAGGCAAGATACACAGCACGTCTACAACTTAAAATAACTGAAACAAGCATATTATATAATGGGTCCACGAAACGGAAACAAATCCCCATCATTAATATTAATAAAGGCACCTCTATGGAAGGCATATTGTCATCGGGCGGGTGTACCAGAAATTACTCCACCTTCAGCAGTATTCACGCCGGAAATCATCCCCTTTAATTTGCTTCAGCTAGACGGATTGGCAGGGCCCCAGATGGCCTTTTTCGACACGGCGACACGGCGATTTTTTAAATCGACAACGCGACATTGGAGTGTCGTAATTTCGACATCCAGACTTAGCGACAGACGACATTGACCTCTTCTTAAAATCGACATGCGACATGGTTGGTTAGCTGTATATTCAGGACGCTTTAACCACATTTGGTCATATCGCGTCAATGGGAGAAGTAAGGAAGACATGTCCCCGGGGGTAACCCCCTACTCTTTGCCAAGGACATGAGATTTTTATCCTGCGACCACACAGATATGGCCACAGCGGGGCCCGAACCAATGATCTATGTGCCGTTAGGCTTTCAGGTGGCCTCAGCATTCAAGGCGAGCGCTCTAACCCACTGAGCTACCGGGCCGGCCCCGACATGCGACATGGACCGCTTCTTTAAATCGGCATGCGACACGCCTATTTGCCATATCGCCGCCTGAAGCTACAATAGTTCACGTCGTAGATAGCACTAACCATGCATTAGCTGGAAATGACATGGAACCATGGAATTTATATTTTGTGTACAAAAGCAATATACGAACAAAGTTAGCTATTTTGGAGTCGCCACACCTAAAAATGAGTATTTGTCCTGAAAATGGTCCTCTACGCTCAAATAGGAGGGTGGATTATATCTACACCCCCCAATCCGCTGCATCCGCCACTGCTATCAGTCTGATATTAGTCGGTGAAAGGTCAGTCGGGTAAGCGCATGAGAAATCTCGGATGAAATATAAGGATTCGCAGCACAATGAAACTGCAAAACAACGTCACCATGACAGTGAATGACATTATGTAATGACATTATGTAAGGACACTATGTCATGACGTTATGTAAATCATGTAATGAATCCTAGGTGGCATGAATCCGTAACGTCATTGGTGCGCGTGTGGTATGCGGATGCGAAGATGCGGAGATGTCACATGTCACTATCATAACGGCACCGTACGAAGACTTCAAACGGTCAAGGGGACAGCTGCGCATCGCATGTCACACCGGTATGGTATGCGGGATTGTCCCCCATGCGGCGATGTCCGCCCACCCCCTGTATCTATCATAATGGCACCGTACGAACACATGGAGCGGAGAGGGTCTCAATATCATGTATTTTATATAAGGGGGGCAGCTGCCCATGGGGGGACACCTCTCCATGTCACACCGGCACTGTCATCGCCCGTGTCCGTTATCCACTCAGCTGCTAATCCGTACGTGGGTTGCCTGTTAGGCTACACCAGTTCGGCAACAGCAGTGTATATATACATATATAGGCCTATATATGTATCTCGTGCTCATGCCACACATATAGGCCTATAGGCATCTCTGTGCATCTCCGACTTTAAAGGCGATGGCAATGATATCTAGGCGTCACGTTGATGACAATGGCAATGTCTGACGCAGGGGCTCAGCTATTGCAGGTGCCCCAGCCAAGCTACCGCCACGATGGTCATACCGGTACCAGAGTGTCTTACATGTACATATATTTCGACCATGGGACGTCGATCACTATGGTCGATGCGTGAAATCGCCCACATATGTAGGCTACATGGAAATGTCTCATGGATATGGGTGATGCCTTGTAATGCACAGTCGAACAATGAACTCTTTTCCATGCATACACGTGGCTTTATGATACGTAACTGTGAGAGCATTAAGCCATTGTTGTATGTCGATGATCTTAGCACAGTACGCGTAGGTATACATAACAAGTAGTCCCGGTGTCACTGAAGTATCCTTAGAGTCGAGGTAGAAATCTCCGATCTGCTCCCGACTGATGCCCGTACGTCTCCCGGCCAAGTCGACACTATTTGTCTCACTTCTCGTTCGTATTTACGTCATACTTGGTCAAATAAACGAATCTTGAATCTTGAATCATGAATCGTATACGTCGCGCGAAGAAACTACCTTCACACGCCGGATGATCACTTGGTTCCAGCACCAGTGTCGATCTGTCTCTAGCTGTATATTTCAGGGCTCACCGAGACCGAGGCACGTTGATACGTGTATTTACTACATTCAATATAAACTTGTCCGATGCGATATCTCAACCAAGAGCGCTAGAGGTGCCGATAAACGCTGCGCACACACAATGTAAAGGTCAAGGTCAAGGTCACCTTCAGCGTGTGAGGATGCAAGGTTGAGGGAGTTGCGGCTTTCCCTATCGCTGATTGGCTCTCTGAAATGGCATAAAATCATATAACTAATGGCTCTATTAACATAATCTAACAATTACATAAAATCATATAATTAATGGCTCTATTAATATAATCAATCAATTACATAAAATCATATAATTAATGGCTCTATTAACATAATCTACCAATTACATAATCAGGCACAGATCCTGGAGGATTCCTGATTCCGCGCCTGAACATGTAGATTTTCAGCATTTGTTATATATCACCCAACACGTTGTAATTTTCGTATACAGAAGTATAGAAACTTATGTTTAATATGTTTACAACGAAACATAACATCGGCTTGCAGATAGGTGAACAAAGTTATCTCTTATGAACTCATCAGGGTCTGGTGGAAGCTGCGCGAAACTGTGTAAAGTGGCGGATGTAGGTGAATACCCCCCCCCCCCGTCAATTGCCGCCCCCTCCTCCCCCTTGCTGCTCCAATTTAGAATGACTCATATAGGTATGGCTGGTCCAGTATTTAGGTATCGGGTACGAACGGGGGGCGGGGGGGGGGGGATCCATGATTGAATACGTGTTGGTTGGGGACGTAGGGTGGACGGCAGCTCCTGCATTCCCCGTCCCCAAGCAACAGTTAATAAATAATAGAAAACCTCCCCCCCCCCCTGTCCCCAACACCTAAATACTGGATCAGCCGTCTACCACCACCCCCCCCCCCTGCCGTCTCCAACCTACAGTTAAAATTTAATGAAATAACCCCCTCCCCCCACACCCCGTCCCACGCGTCCCCGACCTCTAGCGACTGGTACATATACGGCTCGCATTCTATGTTAACTGTGACAGTGTTGTCAACACACTGTCTGACTTCACCTGTGTTGGCCGTCTTAGCCGTTGTACCTGAGTCGCGTTTTGTGCCGTTGTCAGGCTGAGTGGGGCACATGGGTTCCGTTGGCATGGCGACGTCTCTATTGTTGTCGCTGTCTGCGTCGGACATCGCGCAATCTGAGATCGAGAAGCGAGTGGGGGGGTTAGCCTCGGGTTCCTCTATCCCTGTGGGACGGGCAAGCTTGTCTGTTCCATTGCATTAAAACTACGGCCGTGACACAGGGAACTCGACGCACTCGAGTACGTTATGCTTCGGTTAATACATAACGTAACAAGTTACGATTCATATCACAGCTGGTATATGCGAGATAATTGAGGGAGAAAATGAAGCTTAGATTTAGGTTGTCTGATGCCGGCATAGATATGGATCTATACCTCACCCGCCAGTAGGTGCGCAGGTTGAGATAGGAGGGGGAGATGAGCGGGGGTAGGGGAGGGGGGAGGGGGGGAGGTGGCATTCCTTCTAGACTCAAGTTTTATTCTCTAATTTAATTTTTTAAACTAAAGAAATCAACCAAGATAGACTTATCCATGATATGGATTTCAATGTAAATATATATAGCAATACGTTATGTAACTATAAACAGAGAATATATTTGTACGTATACACCGTCACTATTTATTGACTTAATAACTAAATGGATTCTTGACGACCGGAGTTCAGAACCAAGTGAAGACGACGGTGTATCAGCCAGTGAACATACCCGAGGTTGTGCACAAGTTGACATGGAACTCTCGGGGAAAGGCCAAGTCACTTATCGTTATCGTCGAGCACGTGTCCACGGCGCCGCTCTCCGTGGTTTGAACGAGATTACCGCCGTACGAGTCTGAGAAGAAGTGGGGGATGGGAAGGGGTGTGTCTCCAGCTTGACCCCCGGGAGACTGAAGCCCCAGGCGGTACCCCTCCTCACTGTAGAACATCTCAGACTGACTGAGCTCAACCTGTATCAGAATTATTTTTCAAAATTATGTTTTTTTATTATAATTTACTATTATAATTTGAAGGTAATAGGATGAACCTAATTGCAATAAATTTTTTTTAGAGAAAATCGGTCCAGATTAAATGCATATGCCAATAAATTATGCCGTTACATGATGAAGGTACATATTAATATAACACATCCGTAAAAAAATGTTTTTGGCGGGCACGCAACGTGTCTGGGTAAAAAAAAAAATATTGTTGGTGATTTAATAGCAAAATGGCATTGGAATTGCTTTTTGTTTCCTGGTCTTAAATTATATGATTGATTTACGGGTTTGCCTAAGCTGCTCCCAGCGCGGCTACCAAGCATTACTTAATAAAACTGATAATTGATCGTCTATATAATATTGTAGTTCCATTGCTGCAATAATCGTGCAGTACGTCATATGTTATCTTTCACTTACCACTGCTTTATCGCCGTTTGCGTAAACTGGCAAAATTTCTTTCTGCCATATCAGTCGGTAGTCGGCGCCACCGTCGGAGTCGCTGACGGGTTCATACACCTGGACGGAGACGGGGCTGGTGTTACAAAACCGAGCCTCCAGGGCCCGGACCCACCCCAGCGGCAGGGGCCGATGCAACTCCACATGTGCCGCGCCTGTGTTGGGTTCTGTCTGTGCACAGGTGCCAGCATCTGATAGGAAAGGATACCTCGGCAACTGAGTGTGGGTTACATTGTCACATGTCCTGGGGCAGATCCAGGCATTTGAAAAGGAGGGGTCCACGGGAAACTTGCGACGGGAAAGCGGTTGGGGCGAGGTAGGGGGGGGGGGGGCTGGGTTCACTCCATAGATGGCCTAAATTTTGCATTGAAAAATGACATTCTTCCTCAAAGAAAAGGGGATGGGGCTCTCCTAAACCCCCCTGCCCCTACATGTCTATCAGGACTACAGTTACTTATACAACGATTTGCAGCCTGTTACGCATCAAAATGTTCAACATGGAAAGCATGTAGGCCTATTTACGCCCATGTTCTATAGGTAAATAAATTTCGTGCAGCAAATCCAAAAGGTATGTTGTTATAAACACTTATTTGGCCAGATAGATGTGGCAATTTTTGGGGGAAAATATGGCTTCGATGCTGTGTTCTGCCTATTATAAAAACGATAGCTATACGAATGCACATACGTTTATTAGTGAGTTAACACTAATCAAGAACTGTATCCAGTGAGGAATTGCCAAAAATATTATAAAACAGTTAGCAGGCGGAATATTGCTTTATAAACAGATCTAGTTATTATTACATAACTTAACTAAAACAAAGTATCTTATATATCATATGTAATGCATAAAATATAGTGACTCATATACACGACTTCTTTGAGATAGATATTGTGTTGCACATGTACAATGGTCTTACCCGCGCCAGTGTTGGTGTCCGGGGGTTGGACTGGAACGGGGACTGTGGAAGACGACAGATCGGGGCAGCCTGCAAAGACACGGATGTGCGTGGATACTCATGGAAAGACAGAACTTACCACTTGTTACAGAAGTTATATTCTAAAAAAAACAAAATAAAAATAAATAAAAGGGTAAAGTCATCTATAATAGAGACACTTAACATTCTGCTGGGAGTTAGTAAAGGCGCGGCTCTAGGAATTCGAAATTGGGGGTCGTGGGGGGGGGGGATGGAGCCCACTTTGGATTGGAAAATCTTATGTTTGGGGGTGGGGTGAGGAGGGGCTTGCACAATTTTACCACCGTGGAGATGGCCAAACATATATACCATGTATTTGAGACAGTTACTATTGAAAGTGAGCATCCTCGCTCAAAAAGGTTAGGCGAGGGGTCCCCAGACCCCCCTTTTCCTCCACCTCCCCCCCCCCCCCCCGCCGCTGGATACTACCGCATTGAATGCTCTTGGTCACATGAGAGCCTAACGGCACATGGATCGGTGATTTGAGTCCCGCTATGACCATGTCTGTGTGGTCGCAGGATAAAGATCTTCTTCGCAAAGAATAGGGGGTTACCCCCGGGGGCATGGCTCCGCTCTTCCCGTCCCCCTGACGCGATATGACCAAAAGCGGTTAAAGCGTCCTGAATATACAACCAACCAACCGCCTTTACCTGTGCTCGTGCAGAACCCAATGACGAACTTGAACGGTCCACCGATGTCGTTGAAGGTGTACAGGACGCCCGGCCTGAACTCTCCCTTCGTCTCGGAGAAGACGAGTTGCGGGCTGGCGGGGTCAAACTCCTTCTTGATGCTGATTGGTCCGCCGCCCGGCGACGTCAGACCGAGGCGGTGGGCAGACGACAGCATGATTTGCTCGTGCGGAGCCAGGGGGACCTGGGAACATCATCATTCATTGCGATTAACACAGGAAATAATGGTATAATTACTAATATAATGACAGTAGATATATTTATCAATATATTTGGATCTTTACGGCAGTTAAAACGTAAGTTGTGAAAGTGTTTTTTTCTCTTCTGCACTATTCAACTCTCTATAGCTTGCCATAGTCCCTGTTTCTCAGTATCTCTCTCTCACTCGCTATATCCCTCTCTGGCCATCTCTCTTGCTTTGTGACTATTCATCTGTGGCCTCTCTGTCTCTCAATCCGTGTATACATCCCATACTTCTTGATCTCGACGACTGATTAGTTCAGGGTTCGCTTATTCTCTTACACACCATCCCAGCCCTTCCGAAGAACCTCTTTCCCTCTATATTTCTGCCATTGTCTGTCAGTACTCGTGACCTATGACCTCTTACCCGAACCAATCCCGCGGCGAGAGGGGGCGCCACATCCTTGGTCCACATGAGCTCGTAACTGTTTGGCTCTGAGCTGGGCTGCCACACTTGTACGGTGGTGACCTCTGTCGTGCAGAAACTTGCCAATATGGCCGTTATCATGCCGTTCGTGTTCAACACTCGCTCACTCTCCAGCCATGACCGACCGTCGGACTCCACCTGGTGTCTGTCCTCACACACACCTGAAAACATCACAAGGGACCATGAATGAAGAGGAATTAATTTGAGAATCCCGTGTAAACCCAGGAAAGTCAAGAATTAATTGCAGTTATAAATTCAAGAAATAGTGACCTATATAAACGTGTATTTCCCGTTTAGTTACACAATCTTGTCTTGGAAGGGGTGTGGACATGGGTGATAAATACTACGAAACAGAAGAAAATTACGGTGGGGTTATGTTGGAAGGGCCGTCGACATGGGCGATAGTGAATTTATGATTGAGGGTAATTTGCGGGGAACGGATGTGGAGATAGGGGCTGGGAATACAAATCGTAAGAGATTGGTGCCAGGCAACGCACACACGCTCGAGACGGTGAGGTTGGGGCATCGGGAGAACTGCAGAGGGGGTAAAGTTTTGAAGTGCTGTGACTGTAGGCCCTGGATGATTAATTCGGACGAACTGCAGAGGGGGTATGTTGGAATGTCACCAGTCCTACGTTACAGGTTTAATGAATTTTTATTTAACAAAAGCCCCGACTCAAACATGTCTGCCACTTATTGCCTTACCTAACCCATAGCCCTTATCCTCCGCCCCCCCGCCCCCCCCCCACTCCCCCCAACCCCCCATCCCCCACCGCCACACCAACCACGCATGGTTACCACCACCGCCCACGCATCGCAGTTTTGCGGCTCGTCATAAACAACAATGCGGAGTGATCCAAACGTGTCCACTGGCACGGTCACGCCCCCCCCCCCCCAGCCGCCAACATGACCCACCTCTTACCACCTCCTACTAACCGCCTTAATCTCTCGGGCATTGGTCCACCACGCCCCCCCCCCCTCCCCCCACGCCCCCTATCTAAGCTAATCCGCCTGTTATCAACAACAAAATACGTGTCCACTGGGAAGTGTTCCCCTGAGCGTGATGCCCCAACAAACAACTCCTTGGCGACCGCAACGACTGGTGGCGACACCTACGAAGAGTAGGCTATTTCTACGGGCGGGAACTGTCACCTCTCACTTCAGCAGCAACACACCTTAGACCCAGGGTCGTCATCTGGTCCAGCACAAGCTACGGCATATATATATATATATGTATTATATTATCATTCTATAGGTACGGGCCACGCCTCAATCTCTATCACCATCTCGAACGTGTGTGTGTTTCCAGCCACAATACTGTGAAGAAAAACGCCATTTTTGTTCATTCAAAAACACAGCTGTCGCTGCGGGATTTCCACTTTTAATTGTATTGTCACCGCCCGATTTGCGTTAAAGAAGAACGGAAATTGTGCCGTGCCATACATCGATCGCCATGGGTTGTGAAGGAAGCAAGAGCGCTGAGACTCAGCAGCAAAACAAGCCGGAGGAACGAAATGACGGCGAGACAGCCAATCAGAGGGCTGAAGGGGAGGCTGGTGACGTCACCAATGGCGAAGAAGCAGCCACAGAACGAAATGACGGGGAAGGCAAGGATGAAGAACGCGAGGAACAGAAAAAGGACGACGACACAACGGCGGAAGGAGAACAGCAAAACGCCAAGACGGGGGAAAATACGACGGGTGAGCAGCAGGACGAATAGTGGCGAATGTGTCGCCCGATTCTGGTCTGAACTGCTTCAGATGCATGCAGTTCGGGGTACTTTTTCACGGCGCGCATTGACGATTTGGGCGCATTATGACGACATTGACAAGGAATACGCACGCAGGTGTAATCACTTTAACCGGATAAATATGGGTAATCACAAGATTGCAGAATCGGCTAAGGCATCGGCTGAGGCTGAGGCTGAGGCCTAGGCTGATGCTGAGGCTGAGGCTGAAGCTGAGGCTGAGGCTGAGGCTGAGGCTGAGGCTGAGGCTGAGGCTAAAGCTGAGGCTAAGGCTGAGGCTAAAGCTGAGGCTGAGGCTGAGGCTGAGGCTGAGGCTGAGGCTGAAGCTGAGGCTGAGGCTGCGGCGTTTGACGTCATAAGGCGTCATAGAAGCATCTATTGACGATGACATGAGACGTTCAAGTCCTTTGAGCCACCCACCGCCCGCCCCTCCCCATCGGATGGCCCTGGGGGTGCCGGATTCCGCCTTACCCCCACCGGACCCGCTCCCGGAACATGGCGTTAAAACCAGCCAATACCAACATATATTCCGTATTCTTCCTTCAAAGGAGTCACAATTACTTACCAGAGTAAGCTAGTGGGTTGGCGTATTGTTTAACCAAAGGTAGTTACGGGGGTTCACACCCGTCGGCCCCTTAACACATTGAACAGATTCACCAGGCTTAGGAAGGTGGTCGTGTTAATAGGTGTGGCCTTATCTGCCGGCCGCTTCACGCTGCTTGTATCTCCCAGGCCTTAGCCATAGTTCTACGCCCGTCCTAAGGCCACAAATAACTATGGCTAAATGTATGTATCCTTGTACTATCAAATTGAATGTCTATATGCTACGTCTTGTCCCGCGGTACCCTCCTTGTATAAAAGATATATAGATAGTTACATGTGCCCTATAAATATTTATATCTATATACAGCTATTTCAAGACCAAGCACAGCTTGTGTCCATGATATCTGCACAAAACATGAATTTTTTAAGATGATTGTATGCGGTAGAAGTAATTTCAAAATAGATATACAATTGTTAACACCAATGATTCAACCACATGTTACTATGCCCGTAATTCAAACAGAACATTGCAACAATAAATTATTTTATTGACTTGACTTGACTTGACTTGACTTGACTTGACTTGTGGTGCATATATTAGTTTTTGGTTTGATGTTACAAAACTATATATATATATACAGCTCTTAGATTTATCTAGAATGATCTCGAAGGGACATTTGCCCTTAAGTTTATGGGTCTACCATTTGTTGATTAATCCTATTGATAATATAATAACAGTACGTACATATCGTAATTTTACAAAAGAACAAAACGATAGGTCAATGCTAATAAACTAATAAAGCGTATCGGATCGTTTAGGTGGTCCTGTCCTGGTCTAGGAGAGCGCGTTCCGCTATTGTTAAGACTATTAAGACGCCACGGTGTGTGGTTCGAACCCCACATTTGCTCGTTAATAATGACGCGATATGAGCTTTCGAAGATAACACCTCGAACTTTAAAAAAAACAAGAAACTGATAGTCTATATCGTATCTCAGAAAAATATATTTACCGGTATCGCTTCTTACATTCTGGACGTCGCGTCTCATATACAATCGATCCCTAATGTTGGTTTTTTTTGGCCGCTTTGGGGGCAGACAGGGGCTAAATAAAGCAGAGAAACCTCCCGTGGGCGATGAAGGATGAGAGGATGAAACATGCCCCAGACAATCGTCAAAAACATGTCGGCTCTACTATCTGTAGAATGGTGGTATGCAACCTTGGATTGACGTAACCGCGATGGACCGGTCCGTGAGACACCTCCCTTCTTGCTATTTACTGTCCAATGGTCACGACCATCTGGCCAACGAGGCTGTTATTATAGTAAGGGCGTCTGTACTGACACCCTTTGCTTTTGAAGGAGGCACCAAGGTCGCTCATGCTTGACCTATACTACAGTCATACATGTCTAGACCTACTACTTCTGTCGGTCTGTGCATATAAATATCTATATCAAGCGCGTGTCCCCGCGATCTGAGAGCGTATGGAAATCACTCTCCCGCAGCGTGGCGCCACGTCCTTACCACTCTCACAACCAGGGAACCTTGCAGCTAAAACAAATACTCGCCAGGGGGTCAGTCAGTCAGCCAGCGTGCGATGGTTCCCAACCGGAAACAAGGCTGTGTGAAGGGCCTACTCCATTTATGCATTCGGCCTGTGTGCGAGCGACGTTTTTTATGTCAAAGGCTTTCGCGGGGTCTAAGTTTCTCAGGGTCCTGACACAGCCACGGGTTGTTGGCTGGTGGGCTACATAATCGAATGGCAATTAAATGAAGGCGGTGACAAATAGGCCCGTCAACGTATATTATTAATTGGATGTAAACGACCTTGACGCCGCGGCGCGGGGCCTACGCGTACATAGGCAGGTAACCAAGGTCAATCGTTGTAATGTGCAGCCAATAGTGAACCGTATTACGGCGTAGTGCTTATATATCATTATATCACAACAAAATTATAAGCCGACAAATGAATATCGTGCTCTGTAGAAACATCCTCTCAAACGTCATATTAATCATATTGAGCGTCATACCTGATTCAATAGTTACTATACAGCAATAGTTTCGATGAGGTGTGTGTGGGGGAGGGGGGAGGGGCGCTGCCAATACGACCTGTTGAGCAGACGATGCCGGGTTATACCGATCATAGCGTTGAACTTAGTTGGTTAAGTTGTACGCATTGACCTCTATGGGTCCCCATGGCGACAACGAGAAGCGTCAAGATAGAGATAAGCCATGTCGAAGACAGACATGGGATATTTACCCTACCCAAACATAAGGCCTTTGCACAGGTGGAACTGGAAGCAAGCATCGGTCGCTGCCGCTGGGCTAGCAGAGCACGTACGTTAGAACCTAGAACGTCATAGTGACGAAAACGTCATGCCACACGGCCCAGTGTCATCTGCGAGCAACTGTTTTACACTGGGCCTCGATCGCCGTGTCCATTGACTGGGCAAGGAATATATATGAGGCAGTACGTTACTCTTCAGCTTCATATATATATATATATAAGTATTTTCACAAACGATGGAACCCTCCCCCCCCCCCCCTCCCCCCCTCCCTCGCATCTATCCCTTGGAACCTTCTACTTCTGGAAATCTTAGATTTCTTTATTTTTCTGCACCTTATTCAATAATTTGGGCCTCCAAGAAGTCACTAATTGTCAACCAATCACTTCTTTAAGCCCAAGTGGCCCTGCACCGCCTCGTTCAGCAAAGCTGGTTAAAGTCACTTAAAACTTAAAATTGTGTATTTTACTCTGCCAAGATCTGACGTTTTCGTCACTATGACGTTTTGGGTTCTAACACAGGTACGCTCGACAATACCGTAGATCATAAGGCGGCAATGGGAATTGTGAGAGCTGAGAGAAGTATTGTCTTATGGAGTAACCACCTACTTTTGTCCATAATAACCCGTCGCTCCACCAACTGGGCAACGGCGTGACCCCCGGTGACATGTATACATAAAACGCATATATAGGATGCAAGTCAAAAATGTGTGGAACATGTTATGGTGAAAAGCAGACGCTTTGATGTGTTATCTCGGTAGCATTAGCACATATTATATGATATATAAGTTATTCGGTAATGTATAATGAAACTACGATGATGTCGCATATTTGACTACAGCCTCTACTGTTGGTTTATATAATTGTTGTTTCAAAAAAATGCGTCACTGACTCTTGTATGATTATTAAACCAGAGGGCCCCCATCGACCTATATTATACCAGCGAGAGATTTGCATAAGTCTGTTATCCAATTGTGTCTGGACTAAATAAATATGGTTAAGCCAATAGTAGGCAATACACTTATCTAGTGAAATGATAAAGCAGGGAGTACATGGCTTCGTGCAATTGTAAGGACCTAGGTGTCATTCGTCTGTACCAGGTTAATTGTTTGACTAGGATACGTTATACCTACGATGACTACTAGTCCTGTCGTAAAACTATACTGTTCCACCTCGTCGCGTCTCATTCCACTGTTTGACAATGCTAGTTCAGTCACTTGGAACACCTGTGTCTCCCCAGTGCAATTGCCTTGGGAATGTTAGCTTTAGTCAACATGAAAGGTGAACATTACTTTCAACTTTAAATTTTTTTGTGTAAAATTATCTCCACAAGAGTAACTGGTCGTTGTGAACTCATTAACATATCTGGCAGGGAACCAGCGAGCACAGTCTCTAGGCTGGGACCGAAACCAGCCTACTCGCATGAATGAAATCTCCAGCCAGGGCGCAACAACTTGTCCTATGTTCACTGAAGCCAGCCTGGTCTACGTATTTTTGTGTGTGTCAACAGTGTTTATTCACTATTGGCAAACAGTACATTTTTCAAAAGTGCTATAATATAAATTCCTGGTCGACGTGAGCATGTTGTGTAAATAGCAAGTACCCATTTAACATCAGAACATTGAAGGCTAACCCATAAGGTAAAAATTAGTGGATATACCGGTAAGTGTCTCATATTTCAGATAGGTTTGCAGATGTAAATTCATCCTCATATGGGCGATAATAGATGCCAAGCACGTGGCTTGCAAACCTGTTCATTGACTGACATGCATAACGAGGTTAAGTAAAAACAGTGATGACACTAAATATATCAGCAGCTCTAGAACTGGTTATGCCACCCTGGGACAGACAAACGATGCTTCAGATGGGGCCAAACTATTCAAAGCCTGTGTGATTGTAGCTTCTATTCTACAGACAACACTCCATTCACCAAATGTCAGCCATGTTTTGTGTTTCACACCAAATGAGTAAAAAGAGAAGTATGTGTAAGTTTTCATGTTGAATGATGAATTGTGCTGCTAACCTTAGATGCATGTCCGCGTTTTTACCCTTTAGACATGTGCTCGGGGCCACCCTATAAATGTTCGCAAATGTAGACCTGGCCATTTCATCATTTAGACATGTGCTCCGGGGTTAGCTACTCCACAGCTCTTTTCGAAAATAGACCTGATATATTTCATTTAGCTAGGGGTTAGTTACTTTACAGCTCTCTGCGAAAAAAGACATAGCCTTCTTATCCTTTAGACATGTCCCCGGGTAAAGTTGTATCACAGATCCTGCACTTTTCGAAAGAAGACGTGGCCTGTTTATCCTTATGCCTAGGTTTACTCCACAGCAATGTTCGAAGGATGACATGACCTCTCTCGGGGGGGTGGGGGGGGGGGGTGGTACTGTTCCTGTGGAAGTGACACGTTGCAATGTATTTTTAAAAAACAATTTCAAACGCATTCCAACCCCCCTCCCTCCCTCCCTCCCTCAATCGAACTATTTGTAAGGAAATCAATAGGCATTGTTGGATAGATATAGTAACATCCTTGACTAATTTATAAAGTACAAATTATTATGGCTTTCCTCAGTGGCGAAAACAATTCTTCCTGTTCCCAGAGCAATACAGTTCCTTCTTAAATGTGTAAGAGCCAATAGTATATCCTCCTCTCCCGTCTCTGGCAATGAACGAAATGAACAGTGTGACGGACACTTGTGTTCATATGCTAAGTGGGCGACGTTCCATGGTTTTGGATGATCATATCGGCGCCGGACTCAATTATCATACAGCATTGATCATCGATCAATGGATAGCAATTCTCTTAAGGTCGATATGTAAATTATATTTCTAGGCATTCTAGGAACCACCTGTCGCAGCTCACCAATAGCAACACAGGCCATTCATCATTCCGCTTGTCCCCTGTGATACAATGCAGACACCTGTTGATAGGTGCCATTACCCAGCAGCTGTTGCCCCTCCGTATCGAAATTCGTCCCATTTGGTGAGTCGCATTTTAAGGTCACATGGCCATAATGCGTAGGATTTCCACTTGATTTCCCGGCGATAACGGTCCACAAATGGTTACTGATACTGGGAGCGTTATCGGAACGAGTGGTGATAGGGCAGATCCAGGGTTCTGATTTAGCTAGGGGGGGGGCCATTTGAGTGAGATGAACCCAAAAGAAAGAGGGGGAAGGGAAGAGTCCACATTGGGTGTGATGGGGTCTCTGAAGAAAAAGAGGTGAGCGGAGGGTTCCCACTTTGGGCGGGGTGGAAACTATGAAGAAAGGTGGGGAGGGGAGGGTTCACTTTAGTTGGGATGGTATGTCCGACGAGAGGGGGGATGGAAGGGTCCACTTTGGGACTATGGTATCGAAAACGCATCTCCATGGCTGAAGTACAGCGTGTTATGTCAAACTAGTCCCTCCCTAATAGGTAGCTTTAAGCCTTTCCAGCTCAGGCGGTAAGCACACTGAGCAGCAGATCAACAGGTCGTGGGTTCGCGCCTTGGTACCTGCATCTGCATCAAGTTTCATTCAAACCAATGTATTTACTAATTTAGCCCCCATGTGCACAAAAAGTGGCATAAAAGATCAACAATTCATTTAAATAGATATATTTAACAAAAATCGGAAAAAAACTCACCTGCCGCTGTCGCTAGGTGAAGGTACCATAGCAACGAGAGGAGGACTGAGACGTAGAAATCCCCTTTGCACAATCCTCTGTATCCAGCCATAGCGTATACAAGTTATTTTTCGAACTAAATAAAGGAAGACGTTGGTAGCATCATGTCCTGGTTGAGTAGTGATCACTCATATCTCGTTTGCTGTATGCGAACGACTGACACCCCTGAAACCAAAAGATAATTTCATGTAAAGTCTGTTTTCGATTGCATTTTCAGGACTTATTGGAGGGTTACACGTCTACATTTATACGAACATGGTCAGATGGTTGTGGGGTCAGCGGCGAATCCAGCGGGGGCGGGTGGGGGGGGGGCGACCCGGCCCGGCCCGGCCATTAAGGGCCGATCTTCATACCATTAATCATATGAGAACCGAAACCGGCCTCCATATCCAGCATATCTGGATCCGATCTTGAAACCGCCTCCCCCTATCCAGATGCTCAGGATCCGCTCCTGGATTTCGGTGGGCATTACCGCTGTGACATGTATTTCTGATCCCTTACTTATACACGTGGTATTGAGAACCAAATGTATCCCCAAAGCAGCTTATTAAATATTTCACGACCAGACCGCAAAATATCATCATTTCTTTGCTTCAGGCCGCTGCAATAAGCCATCCCCAGCCAATTAACTTCGTTCTCAACACCATCTTGATACGATCGAAATGCGCGTTATTCACAGGATGTGCAAAAGCAATTGCAACATTTATGCCATGTTGTTACCACCTTTGACCATACCATAAGGATGCCATGCTGTTACCACCTTTGACCATAACATAAGGATGCCATGCTGTTACCACCTTTGACCATCACATAAGGATGCCATGCTGTCACCACCTTTGACCATAACATAAGGATGCCATGCTGTCACCACCTTTGACCATAACATAAGGATGCCATGCTGTTACCACCTTTGACCATAACATAAGGATGCCATGCTGTCACCACCTTTGACCATAACATAAGGATGCCATGCTGTTACCACCTTTGACCATGACATAAGGATGCCATGCTGTCACCACCTTTGACCATAACATAAGGATGCCATGCTGTTACCACCTTTGACCATGACATAAGGATGCCATGCTGTCACCACCTTTGACCATAACATAAGGATGCCATGCTGTTACCACCTTTGACCATAACATAAGGATGCCATGCTGTTACCACCTTTGACCATAACATAAGAATGCCATGCTGTTACCACCTTTGACCATAACATAAGGATGCCATGCTGTTACCACCTTTGACCATCACATAAGGATGCCATGCTGTCACCACCTTTGACCATAACATAAGGATGCCATGCTGTTACCACCTTTGACCATAACATAAGGATGCCATGCTGTTACCACCTTTGACCATAACATAAGGATGCCATGCTGTCACCACCTTTGACCATAACATAAGGATGCCATGCTGTCACCACCTTTGACCATAACATAAGGATGCCATGCTGTTACCACCTTTGACCATAACATAAGGATGCCATGCTGTCACCACCTTTGACCATAACATAAGGATGCCATGCTGTTACCACCTTTGACCATGACATAAGGATGCCATGCTGTCACCACCTTTGACCATAACATAAGGATGCCATGCTGTTACCACCTTTGACCATAACATAAGGATGCCATGCTGTTACCACCTTTGACCATAACATAAGAATGCCATGCTGTTACCACCTTTGACCATAACATAAGGATGCCATGCTGTTACCACCTTTGACCATAACATAAGAATGCCATGCTGTTACCACCTTTGACCATAACATAAGGATGCCATGCTGTTACCACCTTTGACCATCACATAAGGATGCCATGCTGTCACCACCTTTGACCATAACATAAGGATGCCATGCTGTTACCACCTTTGACCATAACATAAGGATGCCATGCTGTTACCACCTTTGACCATAACATAAGGATGCCATGCTGTTACCACCTTTGACCATAACATAAGGATGCCATGCTGTTACCACATTTGCTTCAGCATAGTGACATGCGTGCCATAGAAAGCGGTGTGATATGCAAACGACAGTGTGAACATGGCATAGACGGACCCTGGGAAGACATAAAGTAACAGTTAAACCTTACCAGTGTGCACCGCTTTCACCGCTCGCCGTCTGAACGCTTGATACTCCTGTGATACAGACTCCAGTCGCGATCAATATACACTCTCCTACACAACACCACCTGGCGGCTGACTGCTTCAACACTGCTCCCAAAATACACATATCGACTAGTTCTTGTTTTACACATGGCATTGCCTCACAGGGACTTGGCCAGTGTTGTGCATGTGGTGCGGGATAGCGGCAATCATAGTGTTTATCGTTGGTAGCCGTTGTATCTCACGTCAAGGTCAATTTTTTGTCCATATACCAATATCATCGAATCGGAGTACTGGGTGTGATTTGATCACCCCTAACAGAGGGTGGGCACGAGTCGTGCGAGGCGGAACGGTCCACAACGATATCACAGGTGAAACCTCAGATTAGGAGACTCAATAGTAATAGTCAGGACTAAACGACATGACATCGATGTGACGACTTCCTAACCCTGGCCCTAACCTAATGCTAACCTAACCCAAAACCTAACATGCATGCGCTATTGATATAGCAACCCCATTCGCTGCGCATGCGCACACGTCAGCCGGACATTTTATCACGGCGGACAGGTTATCATAGTTTAAACATATTTTTATTACGCAATCGGAAAAGAGGCATTGCCTATACAAATTCCTTTTGCTTAAAATAATACGTCAGAAATAAGCATGTATAAAATCATCTCCTCACATCAAGTACAAGTTTATACAAGTTTACGCCAACAACATTGGGCTAGTCTGGACAAAACTCCACAGTATACAAATCTACACACAAAACGTCGTTACAGAGAAATGTATTCTTTAGGATTTGAATCTTCTAGTTCCATCAATATAATCATGGACAGCTCTAAATATAGCTTTGTTTCCTTCAAATGGTAAATCATTGTTTCTATATAAAATAGTTCCGATAGACATAGATAGACAGGAAATGAAATGAAATGTTGGTGTTTTAGGCCACTTTTGTGCACATACAGGCTAAATTGGGCCAAGGAACCTCCCGGGACGATGAAGGATGAAGGAATGATAGATAGACAGGTTATCATGCTACACCGGCACAGCCGATCTTAGATAGTCATAAGCGCCACTGCCATGACATCAAGGAGAACGCTCACATCACAACAAAATAACGGCGAATCTATCGTCTGTTGTCACCTCTCAGAGGTAATTCATGCACAATACATGGCATCTGTATTCTGTGATGTATTCTTGTGGCATGGTTGGGGCGTCTTATATATTTTCGCAACTTGCCAAGACGATCAGGAAGGTGAGGTGGAAGGAAGGTCAGGTGGAAGAAAGGTCTTTACGTCTTTGACAGTGACACAGCAATTTAAAACTAACATTCCCATGGCAGTAAAGTGCGAATTAGTTCAGTGCGTCTGAACGGTCAACGGTGTCAAAGGCGTGGCGAAATCTACCACATCGACATTAAAGTCTCCTTATATTAAGTCATTCTGTATTTTACTTGAAATGTTAGTCGATGACTCAGTACCTTGGTACATAGACATCTGTGATATGCAGGAGGCTCTCTGCCAGGTCGAAACCCCTTAAACGCTATTCTATTGCATGCAAGCTAGCCTCAATTGCACCACGATGCCATTCTCTATTAAACTATACTAAACTAAACTGGCACTCAAGCGGAATGTTTTATTGGACACGTTAACAATAAGACTCTGGCCCTCTCGCTAACGATAAACCGTGGGGTTATTGAACATAAATGCGTCTGTACTTCATGAACGCGGTTCGCTTGGTCTTTTCATCCGAACAATAATGCTGGAGCATATTGAGTGGCTTCGGGTGCCAGGTTAAGTGAGTTCACAACAAGGCCGCGTTACACCGACCCATATATGAATGTGTCTCTGTCTTCCGGTTATGGGCCCAAGAATACAACAACCCAGGCTGTTGCATTGTATAGTTGCTAAACATGCCCTGAAGACTGTGTATATAACGCGATCTGTCACACACACATTTCTGTGTACATGTGCATTATATATGTGTACCTGAAGAATGTATAGCGTACGGTTTAGCCAAGTTATCAGGAATTATAAAGTTCCAGCGCGAGGTCTTCAAAGGTAAACAGCATTACTGTGACCACGGGCGGATCTAGGAATTTGGAAGAAGGGGGTTGCTCTCTGAAAACTTGTGACACCGGGGGGGGGGGGGGCGGGGGGTGCTAGGAGACCCCGGCTTTTACAGTGTATGCTTAATTTCACAAGGGGAGGAGTTTGCAACCCCCCGTACCACCGCCCCCCCACCCCGCCCAGGTCCGCCCCTGACTGTGGGCATTTGTAAGTTGTCTATATGCAGCTATGGATGGGAAGCATACACCCGTCAGTACTGTAAGGAAACACGGCAACCAAACAACGACCTAACGATCAGCTAACAGAGTTTCAGTTATTGAACACAACTGTGACTCAGCGTACATACATTCATAACTCACATCTTTAGAGAAATGAGAAATGATATCCGTATTGCGTTCGTATGGAGCGCCAACGGGAACTACATGTAGGTTATTATATAGGTTACCCATGGGGGTGGGGTACTTAATACATTGCTGTGGGCGGGGCGGATCCGCGGTAAAGCCCCCCCTCCTTTTCACCGCCCAAATTCGCTCGGTCAAGGCGTTTCAGAGCTCGCCCACACCCCCCGGTCGCAAGTTATTAAACTCTCTCTTTTTCTTCATAAATGTCCGCTCTCTAGGGATAACAAGGGGCACCCGCGGACCCTACCCCCCCCCCCCTCCCCCCCCCCACCACCAGATTCGTGTAAGAGTGCCCGGCGGAGGATCAATATATGAGTTGGTGCCATCGGTAAATGCAAACAAACGCAACTTGCCTTCGTTTCTAATGGAACGCTAAACCACAATACGATACACAAGTCCCTGTCTTCCACCGATTGAGCTGGCCTGGCTTCATAATTGAATGTCACTAACCCTAACCCTAACCTTGACCCTAACCTAATCATGACACTAACCTAATCCTAACCTAACCTTAAACTTAACATAAATGCGCTATTTACATAGCAACCTCATTCGCTGCGCATGCGCACACGTCAGCCAGACACTTTTTTACGGCGGGCATGTTAACTTCCGAAACCCATTCCGCCACAATCTGCGCCGTCCCGCTTGTTCAATGTTTACTTTGTGTTGAAACATTAACTTTAGCGGCGTGTTGGCCTATATGTAGGGTTACAGCCACGCACGACTGAGCGCATGGAGAGCCTTAGACATAAAGGCAGCTTAAACACGGACTAAACGTTGACAGTGACATCACATCCCGGTTCAGATCGAGGCTTCTTGCAGCAATTACGCACCAAATTATCACGCTTGTTTAAACGTACGTTTTCCAATAATAGCAATAGGTGGACGTGGCCGTTGATATGTGCGTTTTTTATCCGTAACCTCGTTAAATAAAAACATTTCATGCAAACCAAAGCAATAGTTGCTTGTTTCTAGTCTATGTACGCATTTAACTCCCCGTTGATGATGATATAAGGTCACTTGAAAGCCAAAGAACTAGTTGTTTGTTGACAGTCTATATACGCATTTAAATCCCCTTTGATGATGATATAACATCACTTGAAGAATAAGACCGCAATCAATATAAATACGTACCTCGTTCTGGAATTATACGGTAGTGATAGCAATTCTTTTACTGATCGTTCAGTGGCCTTAACAGCAACTGGGCGTAAGATGCGAATCCGTCGTGAGCCGAAATGAATTCCGTATCTATGGGAGGCAGCTAGATGTCCATTCGTACACCGTGTTTGATATTCTAGCTGAAGGATTGCAGACATCCGGTTGCTAGCATTCATTCTGAGAATGCACTTAGTAGGCTATCCATGGATCAGTGGTTCCGGATAAAAAAGGGCTGCCGTCTTACTCCCCGAGGGTGTAGGCATGCACCATGGTGTCTCCGCTCTTATGCCTCCCACACACCACCTCCGAGCCTCATCGTTATTGCAGAATGAAGCACGCTGCCACAGAAATGGCAACACGTTCCAGATAAGGTGAGCAGGCGTCGGAAGTGAGTGATATGGGTTCTGGGAATGGTGTAAGAATAGGTGTCCCCTTGACTGTACTGACTGACTGAATGAATGAATGACTGGTGGTCTGTGTGATGACGACGACCACCGGCAGAAGGCGGTGAGAAATGAGAGTGTGGAAGGTAAGCGTAGGTTACCGGAGCTATTATCACCATCGATTTGTTTGATGACCCGTAGGCGGTGTTCAGCCCTGGAGCGCCCGCCGTGCCCAGTCACAACATCACACCCACCACCCCCCGTTCACCCCGTCCCACCCCGCTCACCCCCTCTCCTCCCCCATGGCGAACACGTGCGTAAATTTAATTGATGTACATGTATTTCTATTTGGAGACGAGTCATGGATGGCGGGGTGAGGCGGCAGGGGGGAGGGGGGGGGGAGGGGTAGGGGCGCTGCGGCCATGGGGGGACCGTGGTGGGGGCGGTGGGGTAGGATGTGGGGGGAGGCGGGGGAGAGGAGGGGGGCGGGGCTTGGAAGAAGAGCCCAAGCGCACGTGGCTCGTGATAACCACTCATGCGTGACCCAAGTATAGTGCGGTTGCAGGATATTGCGAATCGCCGGCGAAATGTGCGGACGTCTGTGTGAAGGATGCGGAGGGGGCAGGGGTGGGGGGGTGGGGTGGGGAGGACAGGGCGGACAGGGCCTCTGGGTCGGTGGGTGGCGGTGGGGGTGGGGGTGGAGGGGGGGGGCAGCGCGTCGGCGATATTAGACCGTTCGGCGGGTAGGGGGTGACTCATACGTCGTCTCCTGCAATATTAACATTATTACAGCTACGCCCCCATGAGTACACATTAGTCCAGTGAGATGAGTACGCTGAAATTTAATGAAAAACACTAAATGTGACAGGGTTTTTTACAACCAAAAAGAGTTGAGAGATATAGAATTGATTTTAGATCACTTCCCGACGCCATACGACCCCCATCCCCACCTATACCCTCAAGCCTATCGAGCACACTCACCCTAAAAGGAAACACTTGTCATGGGAAAGGTTAAAGTTGAAATTCCAGGCAAGCCCAGCATGGTAAATGGTACAGCTTGAATTGCCAGAGGTGAAGTTTATTTTTATTTGACGGTGCTTTTGTAAGACTACTGCAAATGTTCCCTACTCATTTTCAGAGGCGCTTGCTCCAGCATTATCCTCATACCATAGAGCCACGAAAGCCGTTCACGAGAATACTTACGCGAGAAAATTTAATACAGTAATTTACAAATTATAATAGTTGCAGTTTTGACATTTGTATGCATGTCTTTGTACGTTTTTCTATAAGGGTCAAGGGGACAATATAAAATGCGACTGGGGAACTAAATGTAGGCTATTGTATATGTTACCCATGAGCGGGGGGGATACCTAATACATTGCTTTGGGCCGGGGGGTCCGCGGTAAAGCCCCCCGTATTTTTCCGCTGCTTCCTTACAGGTTGGTTGGTTTGTTGTATATTCAGGACGCTTTAACCACGTTTTGGTCATATCACGTCAATGGGAGATTGAAGGAGTGAGTGGAGCCATGTCCCCGGCGGTAACCGGGGCGTAAGCAGGGCTCGAATCACCGATCCACGTCCTGCCGTTAGGCTGTCAGGTGGCCAGAGCACTCAATGCGAGCGCTCTAACCCACTGAGCTACCGGGCTGGCCCCAACATAGATAGATCAGGAAAGACAGCGGCAATTGCGCATGATGCTGCGGCAAGGCGCGGTGACATAATTCACCCCAATTCTGCCATCTCGCCATGCATGAGGAGGTCTGCTGACATGAGCAAGGCCCAGAAGTTCATCGCTGGGTAAAACCTGGACGCCTGCATGGCGAGGTGGTGACAAATATCGACCTGCTGCGTGGCTGACTCACCACCAGCAATGCGGACAGGTCAGGTCGCTCAGGCGAGATGTCGTTACAACGCCTACAACCGGTGATTGGTGTTTTAACTGGGGCACCTGTGCTGCAGTCATGAAGTCGAGTCAAGTAGGGGGGTCAAGGAACGACCAGCCGGCAATGATAACAGGGGATATAAATCCCTGTGATAAATCATCAGGTGGAAAGTCCTACATCCTCCAGTCAGAAGTCAACAAAGGCGTGATTCGTCCATGTTGACATTTAAATGTAATTATATTCCTAACGTGTTAACAAGATGCCAGGCATAATACACTATTGAGAATGCCTATCATGTTTTAGATATTTGATAACTATTAGAATGGCTATCATGTTTTAGATATTTGATAACTATTGGAATGGCTATCATGTTTTAGATATTTGATAACTATTGGAATGGCTATCATGTTTTAGATGTTTGATAACTATTGGAATGGCTATCATGTTTTAGATATTTGATAACTATTGGAATGGCTATCATGTTTTAGATATTTGATAACTATTGGAATGGCTATCATGTTTTAGATATTTGATAACTATTGGAATGCCTATCATGTTTTAGATATTTGATAACTATTGGAATGCCTATCATGTTTTAGATATTTGATAACTATTGGAATGCCTATCATGTTTTAGATATTTGATAACTATTGGAATGCCTATCATGTTTTAGATATTTGATAACTATTGGAATGCCTATCATGTTTTAGATATTTGATAACTATTGGAATGGCTATCATGTTTTAGATATTTGATAACTATTGGAATGCCTATCAGGTTTTAGATATTTGATAACTATTGGAATGCCGATCTTGTTTTAGATATTTGATAACTATTGGAATGGCTATCAGGTTTTAGATATTTGATAACTATTGGAATGGCTATCATGTTTTAGATATTTGATAACTATTGGAATGGCTATCATGTTTTAGATATTTGATAACTATTGGAATGCCTATCATGTTTTAGATATTTGATAACTATTGGAATGGCTACCCTATATCTAGATGTTTGGTAACTATTGGAATGGCTACCCTATATCTAGATGTTTGGTAACTATTGGAACGGCTACCCTATATCTAGATGTTTGGTAACTATGGGATTTTTATCATGCCTATATGTGTCCGCTATTGTAGCAAGATATGTGATGACTATCGAACTGGTTGTCATAGATATATATCATTCAAAAGTACAGGCAATACCGTATTTTGGGACATTTAATTTACCCCTGTAATCAGTTTAGGTTTTGTGTGAAACGAACTCAAAACTATAATTACTCGTGGGGCAAGTTTGCCCTCCGACGATGGGGCACGTTCGCCTTGTGTAGTTTGTGTGGCGACTCTAGAGAGAAAGGCGAAATCTGGGTGTAGTGCACTAAATGCAAGAGATGGGCACATGCAGTGCACCAGGAGTGCACCGGGATAGACAACACTTTAACGTACGTGCACCTCTGTCACCCAGTCTGTCACCCAGTCTGCCCATGCGTACTAGCCCTTGACTGATTTTTTTCTTATGCCGGTCCACTTTAGGAATATTGAAGTCTATAAACTTCGTCTTCTTACTTTGTCTTTGTCAAATGTCTATCTATTCGATTTCTTGGAACCAAATATTTTTTGGGAGAAAACAAGCATTTCTTAGCAGCGTTGTTCTTGTGGGCGAACGTGCTCCGCCTCGGGGCACGTTCGCCACTTTTACCTTAGGGTCTTGCTGTTAAATTATGTTGTTAGTAAACAATCCACAACTGTAAAATAATGCCAGTGTCTTAGCCGAGATATGTACCTATTATATGAAACGGATCATTGCTTCCTGGCTAGGAAATAATGGCCTACAGATCAATTTGAGTGAAAACTGGCCGAACTAGCCCCGGTCTCCCCTATGTGATAACTATTGGACTGGCTATCATAGCTAGATATGTGATAACTATTGGACTGGTTATCATAGCTAGATATGTGATAATTATTGGACTGGTTATCATAGCTAGGTATGTGATAACTATTGGACTGGTTATCATAGTTAGATGTGTGATAACTATTGAACTGGCTATGACAGCTATATGTGTTATAACTATTAGACTGGTTATCATATCGTTCATGGCAGATACATTGGCGAGCTAGACACGTGTCACGGCATTCCTGCCAGCCACAAATATTGGGCCAGCTAAGGAGCTATTATATCGTTCATGAAAACCACTGCACAATGGTTAACCACGTCAGTGTGAAGGAAAGGAGAGGTAGTCAGCAGGGGCGCACGGGTTTCTGAGTATATATGCCACATAGCACGCACTAGCAAGTTTCGCATTGGGTGTTATTTGTTGTGGAAGAAGGGGGGCTCCATGGTGTAGTGGCTAGCGCACTAGATCGCAGATCAGGTTCGAGTTCGGGCCCCTGGCATCTAATCTAGGGCATTATCCTCGATTCATCTATTCATCCTTCATCGTCTCGGGATGTCCCATGGCCCAGTTTATCCCTTCTGTGCACAAGAAGGGTTTCAAGGGTTTAAAACACTCGTTCGCCAGTGTTATGGACACTACGTGTGTACTAAATGCCTGTAAATGCACAGTACAGTAGTCAGTGTAAATCTTTCGCAGATAACAAATTGTTGAGTGCACCAAGAGTGTACGTTGTATCGTATTAACATAAACGATGTAATAATATGGGTTATAATATCAGCTATATACATCCCACTCTAGAGGTATGATATTTCTTTTTTAAAGATGTCTCATTCACCGGGAGGCTTTACATTACTACAGTGGTGTAGATGTGCCGCACATGTGCCATTTAAGGCTTATGGGGAGCGAGAGAAAAGTGCGAGATGTTGTGGTCAGTTAGGGAGTAGTTTTTTGTTAAAAAAGGCATCCGAAATAGACACTGACATCCATGGAGGTTACCTAAGTGAGCACTTTCGATACCAACAGGAGTATGTACTCAAGATTGGAAATTGTACTTAAACATTGGCTCAATCACCTAGAATATATAGTCCAGAGCTGACGTTTTAGCTGAACACTTGCGATATCAACTGGAAGATATATACTGTAGTCAAGAGCTGCAATTCTGTCTTGAATTTAAATCCTGAAAGCCTGCGGGGCTATCCGGAGAGAAGCCATTTGGTCACCGGAGCAGAAGTTGGTGGCCGGCTTTATATCCCTGCGCGCCTGTTCGCCGTTCGGTATTTTGGGTGTGATGTCGACCGCGGCTCGCTATCACGTCCGCGCGCGATAAAAATAGACCGCGCAGGTTTTTTTTTTAAATGTATGTTTTACAGACTTTTAAAATGTAAAAAATCTAAGATGGCGCATGTAAGTATATTGCTTTAAGCATAGAGGTGAATGTCAAGCAAGAGTCGTGCCAATGACACGCCGTGGACGACATCGTTATTGGATACGAAGCAGTCGCCGAAGCGTTTATAATGCACCCCTGAGCGACACCCCAACACCACCTGACCATGAAGAGACATTTTATCCGACTCGCCATTCAAGGCGACCACATATAAAGTGAATAGGGATAGACGCTACTGCTTGTAAACAACTCACCTTGACATGGTATATTGGATGTTACGTCGTTTGGATATATTGGTCTGCGCTACGTTCGTACAAAGCTGGGAAACGGAACTGTAAAATCTATAAAAGGACCACCCACAGTCAACGTCAGGTTTAATGGTATCAAAGAGACCATTTTATATGCGTATAACAGTTAGGTCCCTTGGTGCATTGCCGAAACAGCGTCGACTTTGAATTCACGGCGGTGGGTCTTGTTTTAATTATCGTTTTTACTTTGTGCTCTACGTTATAGGTAGCTATCATACTCAAACAAATCAAAGCACTTAAGCCATAACAAGCTGTGAATTCATCCTCTTTCGCAGAAGGACCGATGCCAACATACATTCTTTGATTCAAAGTGGTCTAAGGCGCTGGTTTAAGGCAACAGTCTCTTCGGAGGCGTGGGTTCGAATCCCGCCGCTGCCAACATCTATTTCTTATTCCTTCTCATAAATTACACCACTACGTTTGGCAGGTAAGGCATTGTCATACGGACATAACCACGGTTCATTGTAAGTGTTCGAATCCCACCCACGAGGAATGTGTGCATGATCAAGCATATAATATACAACTAGGATGCCTGACTACACACACATTTTTTCTCCTACATTTGATCAATAGCGCGGGCTCTAGTGAGCAACTACGTCTGTTAGAACCCAAAATGTCATAGAGAAGAAAACGTCAGACCTTGGTAGAATGAAATCCACAGTTTAAGTTTGACTTCAACCATGCCGGTTATCGCCCACACAACCTTGCGTTATGTTCTTAAAGGAGGCAGGGGAGGGCCACTTAAAGAAGTGATTGCTTGACAATTATAGTGACCGCAAATAAGGAAAAGAAGGAAATCAAAGGTTTCTAGGAGTTAAAAGTGGCAAGGCCCGGGGGGGGGGGGAGGGACCCTACATTGCATTGTTTGGGAAAGCACTTATATATATCTGAAATTACTGTCTCATACATTCATAACCTCCGTCAATAGAAACGGCGATCGAGGCAGAGTGTTAAACTATACATTTTCTCCCAGATGACGTCATACCACAGGCCGTGTGGTATAATGTTTTCGTCGCTATGACGCTTTTTGGTCCTTAAAGTATTTCTTAAATGTTGGCCCCAGTCTTCCATCGTCATCGCTGTCACCTTGTCCGTCCCTCCCCTTGCAGCGTCCTATTTTCCAATCACACTACTGTCACCATCTTCGGTCCCTCCTCTTCTTGTAACCGTCCTATAACCAACTACACCGTCTTACAACCAACTACACCGTTTTTGCCTTTCCGGTACCTCCCCTTCTAGCACCCCGTCTTCTGTCACCCTTCCCGGTGCCTCCCGTTCCTACGCCGTGTCGTTAACTACACCGCTGTCACCTTTTCGGTACATCCGCTTCCTGCACACAGTCGTTTAACTACACCGCTGTCACCTTTCCGGTACCTCCCGTTCCTGCGTCCTCCATTCTAACTTCACCGCTATCACCGTTTAGGTACCTCCTCTTCCTGTACAGTCTTCAAACTACATCGCGGTTACCTTTCTGGTACATGAACCTGAACAGACACTGTTAAAGTCCGCTTGCCCGAGCAGCCACCCCCCCCCCCCGTCTTGGCAAATTCCTAGATCCGCCCCTGAAACCTCACGTCATCACTGTTGGTGCAGTTCTCCATCGTATCTGGACGTATCTGCAAGTAATAATTTCAGTTGTCAAACATAAAGAACGAAAAAAAGAAACTTGCGGGAAACGGAACCAGCAGTTTTGGTTATTTGTATACTAATATATGTTTTTTTTTATAGGTAATAATATAAATCTGTCTCTGCTTTGGTCGGCATAATTAACATAAAGAAAATTTTGAACAGCTCGAACTGTAATTATTTATTAATTAAACGCGACAGTATATGTGAAATGGACAGGTTTGAACTACTATTGCATATTTGTGGAAAAAAATGTTAGGTTATAAGAAATTATATTGAGCGGTAATAATAATTTTGGTGTCTGTGTAGATCGGTGTGTAGAAACCTTGGGATCCCAAAGAGTAGAGGGTTACCCCCGGAGACATGGCTCCGCTCTTCCCTTCCTTCCCCCATTGACGTGATATGAGCAGAATTGGTTAACAGTTTAAAGCGGATATACAACAAACCAACATATGTTTGAAATTACGTGTAATAACGCGCGGTCCGAGCGCGTCATAAATTAACCATGCACTATGGCCATTGCATGGTGACCGTATTCGAGGGTTCGATTCCGCGACAACTATACGTGGCGCTAAAAATCACACGAGTGAGACAGAGATAACAACAAAAAAACCGACAATAATTTTACAGGAATAAGTTGGATAAGGCAAGCCAGGCATTGCAAGATTATAGGGAAAAGTGGACAAAATGGGGACGATAATAAAAATGTGAGTACTGAGAGTCAGTAAGACAGTAGGAAGAGTTAACGTATCGGTGGAGATATTACCTCACACCCTCGCGTACCCATTTTGTCCCACTTTTCCCCAAGTTTATTGATAGATAAATTCAACGATAAAATTAATGCATGTTTTGACTTGAAAGCTTTCCCTATCTAGAACACATCACATTAACCCTTAACCTCCAATTAAATTACTCGTAACTAAGTTAAAAAAGACGGATTTCAAGGAAATACCGGAAACTTTCTCTTACTCATGAAATCCGTATTACCGGTTATTTACCCCACTCTGCAAACTACACAGTTTCCTGGTGCATGTGGGAGTATTTTCTCTTTATCGCAGCGTCAATGGGCGATTTGGGCTCATCTCGACGACATGATGTACAATTGATGTGACGTCTTTACAATGGTAGTCACTGCTATAACTGTTACATTCCTGGGCAATAATGGATGCCTACGTTAAACATTTAAGATCCAGATTATGGCAGTTGGCTGAAGGAAGCCTTAGACTCCCTCAAACTTCTCCAGATTTAAGTGAAGTTAATAGTTATCGTCAACAGCTCTTGACCACTAGATCTACTCTATAGGTTAAGTGAATTAAGTTATTTGTTATCCTCAAAGTGTAATAACACACACAAACGTGTTTAGCAATGCATTTTCTTCAGTTGAGACCCCCCCCCCCTCCGCCCCCCCCCCCGGACACACACACTTCTGATGAACTGCCCATTTCAGCTATTAAATTCGTGATTTCATCGTTGACTGGTCCGTTTGCTTTATTGTACACGTTGCTTGGTAAATGATGTCTGTTTCATTTGAAGTTACCATACTTGATCCCGAAATAGTATGGCTTGGTGATTGTTGCCTATTTTATTTTAACTTTCATTAAGTCATTGCGTGTTTGTATTTTTGGCGGTCACGGCGGCCCATAGGTGTGACTTGCAGATATTATGTGACAGTTGTTTGGCAATGTCAGAATAAGGTCACCAGTAAAAGAACATTGAGTCCGTCTCAGATCTTGCCACGTGTACTCCTGGGGCTTTTCCCAACCTATATCGGGGTCCGGGAAGTTGCCACTGGTAGGCGAGTGACGCTGTGGGGTGGGGAGTGCGGATGGTGAGGGACGACAGAATGAGATGCATACAACTAGGTCGTGACGCATGACGTTGTGGGGCGCAGGTAGGCGTTCGGTTGTACTGTGGCCTATAGGGACAATTTCTTCGCGGACTAGACTAAATGTCAGCCTTGAGTCGATCAAATATCAGCGCCGCGTGAACCACATTTCCACGCGGAGTCGATCAAAGTTCAGCGCAGCATTAAATGAGACCAAACTTCCTCGCGAAGTCGACCAAACTGCAGCGCACAGTCGACTTTCAAAGCCGTTCGCAGGAAAGCCAGCAATAGCCTATTCATCAACAATCACTATACTCGTGTTGTGAAGACCAAAACAATCAGAGCCAGTCAATCGAGTCGACTGCACTGCTAAACGAGCTGCCAACATAAAATATCATTATAGAGGTATACACCATGCCGAACCATAATATATATTTGTATAGGGTCACCCGGGTCCTGCAGGTGAGCGAGGAAACATATCTTGACCCATTAACCGGGGCAGGCACTATGCATAAATGGGCATACACATATGTGCCGCCCAAAGAGGAGCGGATCTAGGGAGAGGGTAGGGGCTAGGGGGATTAGGGAGGGTAGGGGTGTCAAAATACCACCGCTTGGGAACTTGAGCTATCACTGTAAAGTTTGGGCTTGCCGAGGAAGTATATAGCAAGGTGACATTTTGTAGATTCAACCCAGTGACGGATCAAAGAGCCAAGGGGAGGAGGGTTGGGGGGTAAAACCCATGTTTTTAATAACTCTTCACCCCCCCCCCTCCACTTTCCAATGCCTAATAACCCATTTTGCTCTCATTGCCTGAACCATGCAGAATCCAGCATTTTTCGTATATGTGCCCATTTAAGGCAGCAACATGGTCCCAATAAATTCTTAAGTTTCAAGGAGGAAGCTAATAATTGGTGACCATTTGCGTTCACATTAAACATAATCTTAGTTTCGCTTGTCTACAGGTTGGTTTCGAAACTGATGCCAACAATCAAGAAGCTTCATCGTGTGTATTGATAACGCATGTGAGCATGTTTAAGGAAACCGTGATATATTGTAACACTAGCCGCACGGAAGATTATTACTGCCAAAATGAGGTCGACTCCGCGCCGGAATTTTGGCCACTCAACGTTGAAATTTTGTCTCACTCGACTCCACGCTGAAATTTGGCGTAGTCCGCGAAGAAATTGTACCTATGGGTCACAGTACATTGTGCTACTTGATACCGTCCTCACCTGAAACCCGCGTCATTAGCGCGGAGGGAGACCAGGGTGTACGGGTGCAAGGCGTACGGGTGGTTGGGACAGCGGCCGCGTCCAATCAGAAGTCGAGTTGCCTTTTACGTCAGATGACGCCCCTGCACCAAGCGGCCATTGTGCCACTTAGGCCGTCCTCACCTGAATCCCGCGTCATTAGCGGTGGGAGACCAGGGTAGAGTGGTGCAGACAGCGAGACAGAAGTACAAGTCATCGGACCTTCCCGCTCGCTCAAAGCAGACTCGACTCATAAGCAACACTCCTGGATCCGGCTGGTCAGTCTAATGGTATACCTTGATACGATATGATTAAGACTATGGAGACGCTTCTCTCATACCCGATCAGCCCTCACCAACGCCGCGGGTCTCATACCCGATCAGCCCTCACCAACGCCGCGGGTCTCATACCCGATCAGCCCTCACCAACGCCGCGGGTCTCATACCCAATCAGCCCTCACCAACGCCGCGGGTCTCATACCCGATCAGCCCTCACCAACGCCGCGGGTCTCATACCCGATCAGCCCTCACCAACGCCGCGGGTCTCATACCCGATTAGCTCTCACCAACGCCACGGGTCTCATACCCGATCAGCCCTCACCAACGCCGCGGGTCTCATACCCGATCGACCTCCACCAACGCCGCGGGTCTCATACCCGATCAGCCCTCACCAACGCCGCGGGTCTTATACCCGATCAGCCCTCACCAACGCCGCGGGTCTCAAACCCGATCAGCCCTCACCAACGCCGCGGGTCTCATACCCGATTAGCTCTCACCAACGCCACGGGTCTCATACCCGATCAGCCCTCACCAACACCGCGGGTCTCATACCCGATCGACCTCCACCAACGCCGCGGGTCTCATACCCGATCAGCCCTCACCAACGCCGCGGGTCTCATACCCGATCAGCCCTCACCAACGCCGCGGGTCTCATACCCGATCAGCCCTCACCAACGCCGCGGGTCTCATACCCGATCAGCCCTCACCAACGCCGCGGGTCTCATACCCGTTCAGCCCTCCCCAACGCCGCGGGTCTCATACCCGATCAGCCCTCACCAACGCCGCGGGTCTCATACCCGATCAGCCCTCACCAACGCCGCGGGTCTCATACCCGTTCAGCCCTCCCCAACGCCGCGGGTCTCATACCCGATCAGCCCTCACCAACACCGCGGGTATCATACCCGATCAGCCTTCAGCAACGCCGCGGGTCTCATACCCCATCAGCCCTCACCCACGCCGTGGGTCACATACCCGATCAGCCTTCAGCAACCCCCTTGTATAGCATCTGGCTGTAAGCCCCTAACCGTATGTAGCCCCCAATCCGTCTTTAACTCCCTTGTGTAACTCTATCCGTATGTAACCCCCTTGTGTAACACCCTATCCGGTTGTAACCTTCTTGTTTAACCTCGTATCTGTCTTTAACTTCCTTGTGCAGCATGTATCCGTCTGTAACCCCCCTTGTGTAACCCTTATCCGCCTGTGACCCCCCGGGTAACCCTTATTCGTCTGTAATCCCCGTGCGTAACATCCCGACCCTGTGTAATCCTCTATCCAGCTGTAACCCCCTAACCGTGTGTAACCCCTATCCGTCTATAACTCCCTTGTGTGACACCCTATCTGTATGTAACTCCCTTGTGTAACCACCTGTCAGTCTGTAACCCCCTTGTCTAACTACCTATCAGTCTATAACCCCCTTGTGTACCCCCTATCCGTCTATAAACCCCGTGTGTAACCCCTATCGGTCTGTAACACCCTTGTGTGACACCCTATCTGTATGTAACCCCCTTGTGTAACCACCTGTCAGTCTGTAACCCCCTTGTGTAACCTCTATCCGTCTATAACCCCCGTGTGCAACCCCTATCCGTATGTAACCCCCTTGTGTTATTAGGGAGTTCTTTTTAGGTTCGTTTCGGTCTTGCGTCTTGTGCGAGTTGTTCTAGGTTGTCGGGATTCAGGCGCACGATAAATCGGAGACAGGCTTGAAACGGTGTTCAGAGAGGGCTAGAGTCGCTCCCGGTGGGCTGATCATATGTGGCTGTGGGTTGAACGGGGTGGGGTGTGGGCTAGAATGGTTCACAGTGCGGTGATCATGGGTGGTTGTGGGTTGAACGGGGTGGGTATGGGCTAGAATGGTTCACAGTGCGGTGATCATGGGTGGTTGTGGGTTGAACGGGATGGGGTGTGGGCTAGAATGGTTCTCAATGCGGTGATCATAGATGGTTGTGGGTTGAAAGGGATGGGGTGTGGGCTAGAGTGGTTCACAGTGCGGTGAACATAGGTGGTTGTGGGTTCAACGGGGTGGGGTGTGGGCTAGAATGGTTCCCGGTGTGGTGATCATAGGTGGTTGGGGTTGAACGGGATGGGGTATGGGCTAGAATGGTTCTCAATGCGGTGATCATAGGTGGTTGTGGGTTGAACGGGGTGGGGTATGGGCTAGAGGGATTCACAGTGCGGCGATTGTAGGTGGTTGTGTGTTGAAGGGAGTGGGGTGTGGGCAAGAGTGGTTTACAATGCGGTGATCATAGTTGGCTGTGGGTTGGAGGGGGTGGGGTGTGGGCTAGAGTGGTTCACAGTGGATATATATGTGTATTACTAAAGACATCAATTACCTATCCTTTAAGTTCGTACATAGCTGCGTACCAAGAAATAATTTTTTCACAAAAGTAAGCTGCTTAATACAGACAAATGTTATTGCAAAACACACGTGATAACTTATATTTAGAAATATGTGGTCAAGTTTTAAACAAATATGGTTTGACGTCGGGTTATGGTTAAAACAGGAGTAGAATGTAAGACCGCGTACAGTAGAATATCCCATTAATTTTCAATCTGTAATGCTGGGTATTCTGAATGGAAGTCTACATATAATATTACTAAGTGTTGTAATACTAACGATGAAGAAATACATATATTATTGCAAATGGACGAACGTAAGCCAAATTTCTAGGGAGTACTTTGTCTATAAAAGGAAACTACCGCATCAAAGGTGACCTGAGCGATAATAGGAATATCCATTGGGTATGCGTTAGAGATCTTGGCAAACATGGGAGGAATTATTGCCACATTTATATTATAAGTAAGTTGATGTATACTTGTCATGTGGAAACTGTGGTTAACTTGTGTAAGTCAAGTGTTAAATGTTGTAAAAACAACAACACTAAAATGCGAATTAAGAAAAGCATCATTTGGTTTTTGTGTGTATTTTTGCTAAGTGCGATATTTTGTTTATATCTGTTTAAGATTCAAGCAAGCACTGGCGAACTACACCAAACCGTTCAAGTCACACGCCGCCTTTCTCTTCATCAGGTATATTATGTCAGTATTAATGCTCATTTCATGCCGTGTGTGTTTGCACAACCCCCATTTGAACCTACACGTCGGTGTTTGCCTTAATAATAACTCCACTAAGTAAAATATAACTTCATTTGTAAAGGCCATTATTACCAGTTACTAAGTGAACTAAGGATATGAGTGCATCATAGTAATATCAGGGGTCTGGCAGGAGTCAATGACGACACGCGACACAGGCATATTTGGAACATTTACATCAATTCGGACACTGGACACTGGATCCCCCCTTCCAGATCCCTTACATCGTACTTCTACTGAACACTAGTATTGGGAGGCTCACGTCTTGCAACACAAAATATTCATAACGGCCACCCGCAACTTGCAGACGTGCAATATCGTACTTTCGTTATATTCCGCAGCGCATCTTCGTCTCCCTTCCGCCTCAGGACTTGGCCAGAATGGGAGCACGTTTAACGAAGAGGTCTCGGTCCCAGAGGGAGTCAGCGATGTGAGTGTCATTGTTAAGGTGTATGCTGCAATATGGCTTCTACATTTTTTGGTTATGCAGGTACTATAATTAGGGGATATTTAACGTCCCAACGCTCTGTTTGAACCTCTGTTTTTATTTTCCTTTTTAATAACGACAATTAGTATATTGTTAAAAAGAACTGTTGATTTTATTATTAATACATGCTGGCTGAAGTAACAAATAATAATAGCATATAAATTATGCAATGCGTTGGAGTGTATCAATGATATGTGGATAAAGCTATAAACAAATATTACTAATTAGTGACATTGGTACCTTTCACTCTCTGCTCTGATGTAGATGGCAATGTTGCCTTCATGTTTTATTAAGTCAGTTTCCGACCAATAGTTGCTATATATATATCCAAAGAACTGCGGTTTTCCAGTCTCCAGTCTGCTTGAACCGGATCCATATCCCTACGTCATAGGCCGTAACCATAGGCCTTAACTTAGCCTCATCACAAATTCATTCCTAGTCCCTGATCACCTGATCAATGGATATAAGTGGTCTGACTGGTACACCGACCACGGACCTCTGTGGGCGGCCTGACTGGTACACTGACCAATGTCCGCTATGGGTGGCCTGACTGTTAGAACTGACCACTGTTCGCTATGAGTGGCCTGACTGGTACACTGACCATTGTCCGCTATGGGTGGCCTGACTGTTAGAACTGACCACTGTCCACTATGGGCGGCCTGACTGGTACACTGACCATTGTCCGCTATGGGTGGCCTG
This sequence comes from Arenicola marina, assembly GCA_964019135.1. Taxonomy (NCBI): domain Eukaryota; kingdom Metazoa; phylum Annelida; class Polychaeta; family Arenicolidae; genus Arenicola; species Arenicola marina. The sequence goes on along the minus strand of OZ025253.1, from coordinate 27,447,848 downwards.
ACTGTTAGAACTGACCACTCTCCGCTTTGAGCGGCCTGACTGGTACACTGACAACTATCCGCTATGGGCGACCTGAACGGTACACCTACCACTGTCCGCTATGAGCGGCCTGACTGGTAGAACTGATCACTGTCCATTATGGGCGGCTTGACTGGTGCACTGACCAGTGTTCGCTGTGGATGGTCTGACTGGTAGAACTGATCACTGTCCATTATGGGCGGCTTGACTGGTGCACTGCCCAGTGTTCGCTATGGATGGTCTGACTGGACACTGACTACTGTCCGCTTTTAGCGGCCTGACTGGTACACGGACCACTGTCCGCTATGAGCGATCTGACTGGTACACTGACCAATGTCCGCTATAGGTGGCCTGACTGATAGAACTGACCATTGTCCTCTATGAGCGGCCTGACTGATACACTGACAAATGTCCGCTATAGGTGGCCTGACTGGTAGAATTGACCACTGTCCGCTATGGGCGACTTGACTGGTACACTGACCACTGTCCGCTATGAGTGGTCTGACTGGTACACTGACCGATGTCCGCTATGAGCGACTTGACTGGTACACTGACCGCTGTCCGCTATGGGCAGCCTGACTGGTACACTCACCACTGACCTCTGTGAGCGGCCTGACTGGTATACATGTCACTGTCCACCATGTCCCATTATGACTGAGCGGTTTCGTTGCAATTTGCAGACAGAGACAGGCAGCAGAACCGCGCCTCTTGGTCCAGGGTGACGTCACTCTCGAAAGCGCATGCGGAGATCTCCCACCAGAAGAGGGCGCCATCCGTCGCGCAGTCTGCACGGCGTTCCTCATCGCCGCGGACGCCGGGCAGCTGCACTGGCGCCAAGAGGACCTGGATCGAATAATATTCCAAGGAATTGAGATCCAGAAGAGGCAACCGGAAGCGGTGTCTAACTGTGGCCGCCCCGTGCAACTCAGGACGCACCTTACGATGCACATCATCAGGTCAAAGGCGAAGCTTGCCTTAAGTGCGTCACAGGAAGAGGAATCCGAATCTACAGTGGAGTTGCTAAATGTAAACAGCTGCTGCTTGGTGGAGTGCGGAGAACATACAGCAGCTATTACTAAGCACAAAGTCGGAGAAAACTTTCTTTTGTTTCGTGTTGGATGGAATTGTGCCCCTGAGTTGTTTCAAGTTAAGAACAGGATTGGCCTATACTCGGCCCTGTCCACCATGTCAGATGGGGATGAATTGCCACTCACGCCGTTGGACATCACAAGGTATCAGGAAACATCATGAGATTAACAGAAATTAAGTATTTTGACCTATATTGTGAGAGATGTGTTTTCCGTAATTGAACGATGTTGCTTGTAGTATGATCCCGTGTTATCGTTAGTCTATAGTTGTCGGTGCCCCAATGCAGCAAGCGCCTTCCTATACTTCCAGGCGGTTTGGAGCTTACGACATTGAGCTTAACGGAAGAACGCCCTGCCAAGATAAGTAAGTCATACCTTTATCAATTGAACTGAAGAAAGATTGGGTGAGGGATGTAATTACCTTTATCAATTAAACGAAAGAAAGATTGGGTGAGGGGTGTAATTACCATTGGTCACCTTGGCTTGTTAAAGAAAAAGACTAGTGTAATTCTCATTCGAGAAATGATCGTAGATAGATCTTGCTCAAATTAATGCACTCAACAAATATATGCCGTCGTCTGAAATGCATGAATTTGATATTTCCAGAAAACAGCTGGAATGTTTACCCGACTATTATGAGCTGAGCGAGAAAGTAGTCAAGTAAGTCAGACGTTTGTAGATGGTCATTTGTATAGAGAACCACTATGGGGGGCCTGACTAGTACACTGACCAATATCTAGCCAATATCTTCATTGTTAACATAACATAGGGTAACATAGGCCTACCATGTTATGTCTTTTGTTCTATTGATAAGACTAGCCTCGACATAGGCCTACCAAATGTTGTTAATTGACGCAAATGATGCGACTATGGTGCCATTTTTGTGCCACTCGCTATCTCGCATTCTCGTCTGCCACAAAAAGGCAAAACGGGCGCGCACGCGAGAAGACGAGGGCGAGATCGCGAGGGCGAGAACGCGGCATTCTCACGTTCTCCAACTCGCGATCTCGCCATCTCGCGTCCTCGCCCTCGCGTTCTCGCATGCGCGTCCTTTTTGTGCCAGGCGACAATGCGAGATAGCGAGATACTGATGATCAGATGAAAAGTAGTCCCTATTGCCCCAATATGACTGAACGCTGCTATGCAGGTCACTGCCCGCTATGCCACAATATGACTGAACGGTTTCATTTCAATTTACAGACGGCTAGGATCCCGCCTTAGAACTCACCACTTTGACCCCAGCGAAAGAACGCCAGACGAATATAAGTAAGTCATACCTTTCTCAATTATATTAAAAGAGGATTTGTGGAGGAGAAGGGCATACTTACGATTGGTTCTCTTTGGAATGAGCTACGCTTTTGGTTGCATCTGAATTAATGTCGGATAACTAAATAACGGATTCAATAATTAGGAAATGCCACGCCTTCGTGTGTCTTGCATGATATTGAAGCTATGGTTGTGGGCAGGCGCGGCACCAGGATTTTGAAAACGAGGGCATCGAGACCTTTTAAAATCTGATGACGAGGTGGGGGGATCTTGATAAACCAAGACGGGTGGTGGTCAATATAATATCGAGGGTCCAGTAGAGGGGGGGGGGGCGGGGGCGGGGGGTATACATCCTACATGTCATACAGTTACGGTTGAAAAGGGGGATCAAAATGCAGAGGGGATGTGTGGAACTACTATGAGTGATTTGATTCACATCCCCGACTCTAAGGTGTGGACAAATGAGGGTATAGAGACGCGTGCGTCCTACTGGTTCGGCAAAATCGTGCGATGATGAGCTGTGTCTGATAATGAGGGGTTTACAGTTTCCGCTCACACCACGGCGGCTCCCTCCTTTCTCTTACACCACGCGGCTCCATCCTTCCTCTCACAGCACGCGGCCCCCTCCTTCCTCTAACACCACGGCGGCCCGCTCTCATACTGCGGCGGCCCCCTCCTTCCTCTCACACCACGCGGCTCCCTCCTTCCTCTCACACCATGGCGGCCCCTCCTTCCTCTCACACCACGGCGGCCCCCTCCTTCGTCTCACACCACGCGGCTCTCTCCTTTGTCTCACGCCACGGCGGCCCGCTCTCACACTACGGCGGCCCCATCCTTCCTCTCACAGCACGCGGCCCCCTCCTTCCTCTAACTCCACGGCGGCCCGCTCTCACACTGCGGCGGCCCCCTCCTTCCTCTCACACCACGCGGCTCCCTACTTCCTCTCACACCATGGCGGCCCCTCCTTCCTCACACACCACGGCGGCCCCCTCCTTCGTCTCACACCACGCGGCTCCCTCCTTCGTCTCAGGCCATGGCGGCCCGCTCTCTCACTATATGGCGGCCCCATCCTTCCTCTCACACTACGCGGCCCCCTCCTTCTTCTCACGCCACGGCGGTCCGCTCTCACACTACGGCGGCCCCTTCCTTCCTCTCACATTACGCGGCCCCCTCCTTCGTCTCACGCCACGGCGGCCCGCTCTCACACTACGGCGGCCCCTCCTTCCTCTCACACTACGCGGCCCCCTCCTTCTTCTCACGCCACAGCGGCCCGCTCTCACACTACGGCGGCCCCCTCCTTCCTCTCACATTACGCGGCCCCCTCCTTCGTCTCACGCCACGGCGGCCCGCTCTCACACTACGGCGGCCCCTCCTTCCTCTGACACCACGGCGGCCCCCTCCTTCGTCTCACACCACGCGGCCCCCTCTCACACCACACGGCCCCCTCTCACACCACGCGGCCCCCTCTCACACCACGCGGCCCCCTCTCACACTACGGCGGCCCCCTCCTTCCTCTCACACCACGCGGCCCCCTCCTGCCTCTCACACCACGCGGCCCCCTCTCACACCACACGGCCCCCTCTCACACCACGCGGCCCCCTCTCACACTACGGCGGCCCCCTCCTTCCTCTCACACCACGCGGCCCCCTCCTGCCTCTCACACCACGCGGCCCCCTCCTTCCTCTCACACCACGGTGGCCCCCTCCTTCCTCTCACACCACGCGGCCCCCTCCTTCCTCTGACACCATGGCGGCTCTCTCTCACACCACGGCGACCCCCTCCTTCCTCTCACACGACGACGGCTCCCTCCTTCCTCTCACACCATGGCGGCCCCCTCCTTCGTCTCACACCACGGCGGCCCCCTCCTTCCTCTCACGCCACGGCGGCCCTCTCTCACACCACTGCGGCCCCCTCCTTCCTCTCACAGCACGCGGCCCCCTCCTTCCTCTAACACCACGGCGGCCCCCTCCTTCCTCTCACACCACGGCGGCCCGCTCCTTCCTCTCACACCACGGCGACCCTCTCTCCCACCACGGCGGCCCCCTTCTTCCTCTCACATCACGCGGCCCCCTCCTTCGTCTCACACCAAAGAAATATTACCTCTCATTAGTTAATGTTCTCATTTGTAACCATCGGTGGAATTTAAGTTGGGGAACATGGGGCAAAATGACCCATCGGGGTCATATGGCCCACCACAACATCGCGCAATTGCGATATTGCCACCTGTATTGAAGAGTTATAGTATTAGTATTAGGTTAAATACGGTTTGGGCGTGGTCTAAAACATATAAATCGACATCAAAATAATTAAAGTCGGACTACTCAGTCACCTTTAATGGCGACAATCGTATTTTTATGATGACATTGGGGGCCATCTTGAAAAATGGCCGCCATTTTGATTTTAAGATGTCCAAATTCGGTTTTGGCGTGGTCAAAAACGTATAAATCGACATCAAAATCATTGAAGTCGGACTACTCAGTCAACTTTAACGGCCCGCTTTCAGCAAGAGGAATTTGTATAGGCTTTGCCTGATTTCCAATTGCTTAATAAAAATATGTTTAAACCAACTTTAACGGCGAAAACGGTAAAAATGGCGGCCATCTTGAAAAATGACCGTCATTTTGCATTTTTAAGTGGCTAACGGGCTTTTTTGGAAAACTAGTCGCAGGGGAACGTCTATGCCAAATTTGGTGCTTGTCTCACAATGTGAACGATTCCGCTGAAAAAAACACCCTTATCTGCTCCACTACAATGCAACGCAACGATCTGAAGATGCCAAGTCGGGATTTTAAATCAACCCGCCACGAAAACGCAAATATGACTTCATATTATAATTTTCTTCCCTTTGGCGGTCTCGGTCGCCTTCTGATTGGAAACACTAAAACGACATAAACTTCGGAAAAAAAATGAATCCATAGCGGTCCTATGCAAATTCGACGCGCCCTCTAGCGGTATATATAATTTGTACACTTTTTTTCCATATATATATTTTCTTCCGGTTTACTTGTGAGGTACCTCTTGATATTAGACCCTGGCACTTTGGGTCCTTAATCCAAACTGTTCATTACTGCCTGATGTGTAGTTATGTATATTCTTATATTCTTCCCAAGCCGCAAAATATCACCCGAAAATCGAGTTATAGCAATGTTTACTTGCGAGGTAGTACCTCACAGGAAAGGGTACCTCACAAGCATATAATATAGACATAGGATACCTCGCAAGTCAGGAAATACGGCGATATATATATATATATATATATATATATATATATATATATATATATATATATATATATATATATATATATATCGCCTGCGAACGCTCAGCACACACGTGATGGACTAAAGTAGGCAGGACAATTTGCAGTAATGTTTAAAACTCTTTTAAGATGTTTCAACTATTCGCAATAATTTCCAAAATCTTCCAGTGATGCTTAAGGTTGTGCGTCATTAAGTACAGGAACTAAAATAGGCACCTAATTAAATCGTCTGTCCAAGACGAGAGTAGCCACAGCACTGGAAACTACATAATTATAAAACCTCGTTATTCTGACTCGTTTGGTCTCACCTGAATTATTGTTAGATAAATCAATTGGGGAATAATAAATCCCGCGCTTTCGTCTGATTTCGTACATGACATTACGGCGAGGACCGATTGTGTGTGGGGAGCGAGCGCGGTCTTATGATTAAAACAAAAAGCGAGGATGGGAGGGTTCCATTTAAAAAAACAATCTTAGGACCTGGGAGGGGGATTTTGGACTGAATCAGAGTGCCCTCGATATAATAATATAGCACCCTCAAAAAAGAGAAAAAGGGGCGGTCATGATCTTGCATGGCACGGCTGCCAGTGGGGAACATCTGGGGAGTTCAGGGGTGCATGGAACTGCGCATCTCCGACTCCAAGGCACATAGGTTAAGGACAAGAGACTCCTGCTAAAAGGAACCTTCTGGGTAAATTAAGTCTTTAAATTAAGATTTTAACACGTCAAATGAGATAATGGCACATATTTCTAAAATATTTCTTGTTTACTCGAATAACTTAATACGTTTGCCATTTTAATGGCATAATATATTGAGATGTGTTGGTCTTTTTGGACTCGTGGGCTTGACTTTAATGGATTGGCCTAATCGGGCGATGAAGAGCCTTGTTTGATTACTACAGTTTTGCGGGGGAAGGGGGGTGGGGAGAGGTATTCCGGCCTCTCATACATTAGTGGCCCCCCGCCCTTAATATTTTATTTCACGATTTATACTGGAAATTAATGCTACAAATATATGCGCAAATAGTGATCCAGGTATAATTTGTGGCGAGTTGGTTTTTTGTATCCGTGGTTTTTCCATTAAGCCAATACGTTGCTTGTACCAGTTATTAGAAAATAAACAGTTATGCGATTTCATAGTTGCATTACAGATAGATATCTTGGTTTTACCCTAAATGAGCTGCCTCAATGTGGATTTCTTCCCTCTATATTTGCATTTTCTTAATATTATTAAAACATAAAACAACGTCCTTATAGAGCGGTGGGAGTTCTTTCATACAGGGTGGGGGTATTTCTTAAGTTTCGTATGATGTATTTTAACCTGGACGGTTCAAAACTTTGACTTTACACAATGGATCATGCACTGTCCGCTTTGAGCTGTTTCACTGTTACACTAACAAGTGTTGGCTATGCGGGGCCTGACTGGTACACTGACCACTGTCCGCTATGAGCGGCCTGACTGGTATACTGACCATGCACTGACCGCTTTGAGCTGCTTTGCTGTTACACTGACCACCGTCCGCTATGAGCGGCCTGACTGGCACACTGACCACTGTCATATATATGAGCGGCCTGACTGGTACACTGACCACTGTCATATATATAAGCGGTCTGACTGGTACACTGACCACCGTTTGCTTTGAGCGGCCTGACTGGTACACTGACCACTATCCGCTATGGGTGACCTGACTGGTGCACTGACCACTATCCGCTATGGGCGGCCTGACTGGTACACTGAACACTGTCCTCTGAGCTGTCTGACTGATATGCAGGTCAATGTCTGCTATGTCCCATTATGACGGAACGGTTTTGTTGCAATTTGCAGACCGAGACAGACAGCAGAACCTCGGCTCTTAGCAAAGGGTGACTTCACTGTCGAAAGCGCGTGCGGGGATTTCCCACTAAAAAAGGGCGCCACCCGCCGAGCAGTCTGCACGGCGTTCCTCCTCGCCGCGGACGCCGGGCAGCTGCACTGGAGCCCGGAGCACCTGGATCAAATAATATTCCAAGGAATTGAAATCCAGCAGAGTCAGCCAGAAGCGGTGTCTAACTGTGGCCGTCCCGTACAGCTCAGGACGCACCTCACGTTGCATACCATCAGGTCAAAGGCCAAGGTTGCCTTGAGTGAGTCACAGGAAGAGAAATCCGAATCTGCAGTGGAGTTGCTAAATGTAAACAGCTGCTGCTTGGTGGAGTGCGGAGAACATACAGCAGCTATTATCAAGCACAAAGTCGGAGAACACTTTCTTTTGCTTCGTGTTGGATGGAATTCTGCCCCGCAGTTGTCTGAAGTTAAGAACAGGAATGGCCTATACACGGCCCTGTCCACCATGTCGAATGGGGATGAACTGCAACTGACGCCGTTGGACATCACAAGGTATCAGGAAATATTATGAGATTGAGAGAAACTAAGTATTATGACCTATATTGTGAGAGATGTGTTTTCCGTAATTGAACGACGTTGCTTGTAGTGGGATCCCGTGTTATCGTTAGTCTATATTTGTGGTGCCCCAGTGCAACAAACGCTTTCCTATATTTCCAGGCGCTTTGGAGCTTACGGCATTGAACCTAGCGGAAGAACACCCTGCCAAAATAAGTAAGTCATACCTTTATTAATGAAACTGGAGAAAGATTGGCCGAGGGGTGTAATTACCACTGAAGGGTGGGATTACATTTATCAATTGAAGTGAAGAAAGATTGGGTAAGGGTTGTAATTACCTTTATCACCTAAACTAAAGAAAGATTGGCTGAAGGGTGGGATTACATTTATCAATTAAAGTGAAGAAAGATCGGGTGAGGGGTGTGATTACCTTATCAATTAAACTGAAGAAAGACTGGCTGAAGGGTGAGATAACATTTATCAATTGAAGTGAAGAAAGATTGGGTGAGGATCTTGCTGAAATTAATGTACTCAACAGATATATGCCGTCATCTGAAATAAATGAATTCGATATTTCCAGAAAACAGCTGGAATGGCTACCTGACTACCATGATCTAAGCGAGAAAGCACTCAAAGTTCACAAGTAAGTCAGACGTTTTTAAATGGCCATTTGTATAACGAAGCAGATATATATATATATATATATATATATCGCCTGCATACGTTCAGCACACACGCGGTGGACTAAAGTAGGTAGGAAGATGTCCTGTTTCAGTATTGTTTAAAACTATTGTGAGTGAGGGAATAGAGACGACTGCGTCCTAATGGTTCGACAAAATAGTGCGATGATGAGTTTTGGCTGATTATGAGGGGTTTGCCCTGGAGTGGGGACTCAACCACCTATCCCACATTGGTGGCGCGCCCTGAATATTTCTTGTCGCCGCTCATCAATTAGCGTTGTTAATTAATTCACCGTAAATTAGAATGCTTAATATCAAGGGAGCCTGTTTTCGAACAATCTATAAGCCCGTTAAACTTGAGTTCATTTATGTATTGTCTTCGAAAATTAACAAATCTGCATTGTACTCGGAAATGAGAGATACGTATCCTCATTAAACAGATTTGTGACATGGAATTCAAAATGTAATGGCAGAATGGCAAATATTGCATGCCTTGCCTAATTTCCCATATGGCAAAGTTGACTCGACTAGACGTCGAAAAGAGTCGACACTTATTGTCCCTGACACACTTTTTGTCGGATTACCCAACGTCTAGCCGACGTAAATCGCTAGAGCTTCGATAACAAATTGAGAGTAAGGTCGGACTAGGTTAGACGTCGAAATGCCTACCCGGTCCGTATACCGTCCAATCGTTTCTCTTGTTTTTTTTCCAAAATAATCATAAGTAACACGAGAAACAAACCAACAATCGTTTTTCATTTTTCGTTTGGCGACATAGGAAACGAAAATTAGTAACAGAAACCGTTTTTCGTTTTTCGTTTTCGAGACGAAAAACGAAAAACAGTTATGTATAACGCAACCGTTTTTTTTCTTGTCGCTGTATAAACGCGATGCTCCATTCGCGTTGCGTACGGTATTCGCTAGGTGGCAACCCCACTCCGGGCCTACAAGTTCAAGGTAAAGGGGAAAAACACTGGGTGTACTTCTTTGGTATATATACTTCCCGACACTTCTGTCATCTAGGTCGGGTGACTTTGAGTTTGTGACCCGTCTCTGTCTTTGGTTAAATAATGATACAAAAGTCTGAATAACCCAAACAGGTAGGCCTAAGGCAAACGAAACCAAAGATATAGGCCTAACGTTATTGGCTTGGATCCACCCCCTAGTAAAACGCCACACGGATGTCGAACCACCATGAAAAAAGAACGATTGTTGCCAACCCCACACGGAACAGTTTTGGTAAACCGAGGGCGGATCCAATGCATTCTAGGTATTATTTTGGTCTTAGCTGGATGTCAAGATGGCGTCGCCGCATGAGAACGCATTTTGTAGACACTTAAACCAGTAATATTGTCATCTATGTAACGGAAAGGTGACGTAATCTAGATGTAAGTTAGACATACTCATTAATTTTTATACATGCCTTGCCAATATCCTGGAAATATGGCGTTGATCGCAATAGAAAAAAATCAAGATAACACCAAAATATTTCCAAGAACTCTTTGCGCCAGTCACGTTTTTTCCAAGATGGCGTATAATTGGCAAGTCGTGTATGCGCGAATTTTCTTGTTATTTAACCGATTCACATATGTAATTCACATGTGTAATTCCTTCAAGATACTCTGCTATTTTCTAGCTTCCCGTCTGAATAATTTTACACAGGACACATCCCCGCTAACCCCGGAATTATTCAGGATTGGTGAAACAATTTCAGAAACACTTATTTATTTGAGTAAAAGTGTGAGCATAAGGCCGGAATGGTTCTTGAACTGGGGTGCTGGGGAGCGTATAATGTATAGCCTCTTAGTCTCAATTATGCTCACTTACGGAATACCGTCCAGTCGGCTCAACTCGTGTTTCTTTTTTAGTTTCCCAAAACGATAGGGGCGGAAGCGACAGCTCAGTGGGCTCACCTGAGAGCCGAACGGCACGTTGTTCGGTGGTTCGAGCCCTGCTGCTGTGGCCATGGTCATCATTCTCACTTCACGTTGAAATGAAAAGCCCATCCCCGAGGAATGCAAGTGCCCTTGCCTACTCACCCACCGCACCCCCCCCCCCCCCCCTCCCATTATTGTGGGTGGTCCAGTACAGAACATACAGTGCCAATGAAAAAATAGCATCCTTGTTCAAACAAAGTGCAGGTTTTACCCTAAATGAGCTGCCTCAATGTGGATTTCTTCCCTCTATATTTGCATTTTCTTAATATTATTAAAACATAAAACAACGTCCTTATAGAGCGGTGGGAGTTCTTTCATACAGGGTGGGGGTATTTCTTAAGTTTCGTATGATGTATTTTAACCTGGACGGTTCGAAACTTTGACTTTACACAATGGATCATGCACTGTCCGCTTTGAGCTGTTTCACTGTTACACTAACAACTGTTGGCTATGCGGGGCCTGACTGGTACACTGACCACTGTCCGCTATGAACGGCCTGACTGGTATACTGACCATGCACTGACCGCTTTGAGCTGCTTTGCTGTTACACTGACCACCGTCCGCTATGAGCGGCCTGACTGGCACACTGACCACTGTCATATATATGAGCGGCCTGACTGGTACACTGACCACTGTCATATATATAAGCGGTCTGACTGGTACACTGACCACCGTTTGCTTTGAGCGGCCTGACTGGTACACTGACCACTATCCGCTATGGGTGACCTGACTGGTGCACTGACCACTATCCGCTATGGGCGGCCTGACTGGTACACTGAACACTGTCCTCTGAGCTGTCTGACTGATATGCAGGTCAATGTCTGCTATGTCCCATTATGACGGAACGGTTTTGTTGCAATTTGCAGACCGAGACAGACAGCAGAACCTCGGCTCTTAGCAAAGGGTGACTTCACTGTCGAAAGCGCGTGCGGGGATTTCCCACTAAAAAAGGGCGCCACCCGCCGAGCAGTCTGCACGGCGTTCCTCCTCGCCGCGGACGCCGGGCAGCTGCACTGGAGCCCGGAGCACCTGGATCAAATAATATTCCAAGGAATTGAAATCCAGCAGAGTCAGCCAGAAGCGGTGTCTAACTGTGGCCGTCCCGTACAGCTCAGGACGCACCTCACGTTGCATACCATCAGGTCAAAGGCCAAGGTTGCCTTGAGTGAGTCACAGGAAGAGAAATCCGAATCTGCAGTGGAGTTGCTAAATGTAAACAGCTGCTGCTTGGTGGAGTGCGGAGAACATACAGCAGCTATTATCAAGCACAAAGTCGGAGAACACTTTTTTTTGCTTCGTGTTGGATGGAATTCTGCCCCGCAGTTGTCTGAAGTTAAGAACAGGAATGGCCTATACACGGCCCTGTCCACCATGTCGAATGGGGATGAACTGCAACTGACGCCGTTGGACATCACAAGGTATCAGGAAATATTATGAGATTGAGAGAAACTAAGTATTATGACCTATATTGTGAGAGATGTGTTTTCCGTAATTGAACGACGTTGCTTGTAGTGGGATCCCGTGTTATCGTTAGTCTATATTTGTGGTGCCCCAGTGCAACAAACGCTTTCCTATATTTCCAGGCGCTTTGGAGCTTACGGCATTGAACCTAGCGGAAGAACACCCTGCCAAGATAAGTAAGTCATACCTTTATTAATGAAACTGGAGAAAGATTGGCCGAGGGGTGTAATTACCACTGAAGGGTGGGATTACATTTATCAATTAAAGTGAAGAAAGATTGGGTAAGGGTTGTAATTACCTTTATCACCTAAACTAAAGAAAGATTGGCTGAAGGGTGGGATTACATTTATCAATTAAAGTGAAGAAAGATCGGGTGAGGGGTGTGATTACCTTATCAATTAAACTGAAGAAAGACTGGCTGAAGGGTGAGATAACATTTATCAATTGAAGTGAAGAAAGATTGGGTGAGGATCTTGCTGAAATTAATGTACTCAACAGATATATGCCGTCATCTGAAATAAATGAATTCGATATTTCCAGAAAACAGCTGGAATGGCTACCTGACTACCATGATCTAAGCGAGAAAGCACTCAAAGTTCACAAGTAAGTCAGACGTTTTTAAATGGCCATTTGTATAACGAAGCAGATATATATATATATATATATATATATCGCCTGCATACGTTCAGCACACACGCGGTGGACTAAAGTAGGTAGGAAGATGTCCTGTTTCAGTATTGTTTAAAACTATTGTGAGTGAGGGAATAGAGACGACTGCGTCCTAATGGTTCGACAAAATAGTGCGATGATGAGTTTTGGCTGATTATGAGGGGTTTGCCCTGGAGTGGGGACTCAACCACCTATCCCACATTGGTGGCGCGCCCTGAATATTTCTTGTCGCCGCTCATCAATTAGCGTTGTTAATTAATTCACCGTAAATTAGAATGCTTAATATCAAGGGAGCCTGTTTTCGAACAATCTATAAGCCCGTTAAACTTGAGTTCATTTATGTATTGTCTTCGAAAATTAACAAATCTGCATTGTACTCGGAAATGAGAGATACGTATCCTCATTAAACAGATTTGTGACATGGAATTCAAAATGTAATGGCAGAATGGCAAATATTGCATGCCTTGCCTAATTTCCCATATGGCAAAGTTGACTCGACTAGACGTCGAAAAGAGTCGACACTTATTGTCCCTGACACACTTTTTGTCGGATTACCCAACGTCTAGCCGACGTAAATCGCTAGAGCTTCGATAACAAATTGAGAGTAGGGTCGGACTAGGTTAGACGTCGAAATGCCTACCCGGTCCGTATACCGTCCAATCGTTTCTCTTGTTTTTTTTTTCAAAATAATCATAAGTAACACGAGAAACAAACCAAAAATCGTTTTTCATTTTTCGTTTGGCGACATAGGAAACGAAAATTAGTAACAGAAACCGTTTTTCGTTTTTCGTTTTCGAGACGAAAAACGAAAAACAGTTATGTATAACGCAACCGTTTTTTTCTTGTCGCTGTATAAACGCGATGCTCCATTCGCGTTGCGTACGGTATTCGCTAGGTGGCAACCCCACTCCGGGCCTCCAAGTTCAAGGTAAAGGGGAAAAACACTGGGTGTACTTCTTTGGTATATATACTTCCCGACACTTCTGTCATCTAGGTCGGGTGACTTTGAGTTTGTGACCCGTCTCTGTCTTTGGTTAAATAATGGTACAAAAGTCTGAATAACCCAAACAGGTAGGCCTAAGGCAAACGAAACCAAAGATATAGGCCTAACGTTATTGGCTTGGATCCACCCCCTAGTAAAACGCCACACGGATGTCGAACCACCATGAAAAAAGAACGATTGTTGCCAACCCCACACGGAACAGTTTTGGTAAACCGAGGGCGGATCCAATGCATTCTAGGTTCTATTTTGGTCTTAGCTGGATGTCAAGATGGCGTCGCCGCATGACAACGCATTTTGTAGACACTTAAACCAGTAATATTGTCATCTATGTAACGGAAAGGTGACGTAATCTAGATGTAAGTTAGACATACTCATTAATTTTTATACATGCCTTGCCAATATCCTGGAAATATGGCATTGATCGCAATAGAAAAAAATCAAGATAACACCAAAATATTTCCAAGAACTCTTTGCGCCAGTCACGTTTTTTCCAAGATGGCGTATAATTGCGAAGTCGTGTATGCGCGAATTTTCTTGTTATTTAACCGATTCACATATGTAATTCACATGTGTAATTCCTTCAAGATACTCTGCTATTTTCTAGCTTCCCGTCTGAATAATTTTACACAGGACACATCCCCGCTAACCCCGGAATTATTCAGGATTGGTGAAACAATTTCAGAAACACTTATTCATTTGAGTAAAAGTGTGAGCATAAGGCCGGAATGGTTCTTGAACTGGGGTGCTGGGGAGCGTATAATGTATAGCCTCTTAGTCTCAATTATGCTCACTTACGGAATACCGTCCAGTCGGCTCAACTCGTGTTTCTTTTTTAGTTTCCCAAAACGATAGGGGCGGAAGCGACAGCTCAGTGGGCTCACCTGAGAGCCGAACGGCACGTTGTTCGGTGGTTCGAGCCCTGCTGCTGTGGCCATGGTCATCATTCTCACTTCACGTTGAAATGAAAAGCCCATCCCCGAGGAATGCAAGTGCCCTTGCCTACTCACCCACCGCACCCCCCCCCCCCCTCCCATTATTGTGGGTGGTCCAGTACAGAACATACAGTGCCAATGAAAAAATAGCATCCTTGTTCAAACAAAGTGCCCCCCACCGCCACACACAAAGTGGATCCGCGCCTGTCTCACTCAGGCTCTAAGCATGAAATTCTGTTATGATGTATATATATAGCCTCTTGGCCTCGTCATTTGACAACCCAACCAACCTTGTATTTATATTTAGCCTTTTGGGTTCGTAGTCTGACAAACACATGCACGCGTGGCGCGTGACACAATAATCAGTGAAATAATATGACGTTCGAATTCTCGCGCGCCGGTCGCCCTCCGCACAGTTTGTTTACTGATCGTCGTCACTTCGCAGGCTGTAGTTTTAATCAGTCGGTCGGTGTAGCCATTCCCTCACAGGAGGGAGACGATGTGGCATATTGCCATATTGGATTAAAGTATCTTCCCACTTTAGGCGCAAAATAAAGCTAGCTCTAACCTTATCTGCCATTCTGTCTCAGGAGAGAGACGATGTGGCTCCTGGATTAATCACGGTTTGGCATTAATTAGCCTCTCTCTCCCCCTTCGTTCTCAGTCTCACGGTCAATGTCAATGACGTTTGGACAAACCTTTAACCCTGTCATTGTCATTGTCAGTCTGGCATGATATATATTGCTCTATAGAGATAGACAGCGCGCGCTCACCTCTAGAAACAACCATTCTGGGTACAACGCGTGAGCGGGTCCCTATACTTTACTATGGCCCTCAAACTAGACTCACTGATGTTTGAGATATGAATGCAATGTTAGATTTGAAAACCATATGGAATAAAGGTTTGGAGGTGTACCTTCATACTCGTACTAGTTTTAAATCGCAAGACGCTGGTTTTCTGTGCGTTTCACGCCATTACAAAGAGCTCCCTATGCTTTGTATATGGGGCGGTGAAGCGTCATGTACCCAAAACCGGATTCGCTGGAGGTGAACGCGCGCTGTCTGTGATGTCACTTACAGACCCTATTGTTGTAGACTATATAATCTATAACTATAAGACGTAATCAATAAATAAATTAGACTATGCCTAGCAAGCTAACTTAGATCTAAAGTATTTAGTCCACTCCTAAGAAGAGTTACAATACTATTGTCAATAAGCTTAGCCTACATCTCTATGCAAAAGTATTTTTTTAAATAAGATTTAAGATCTAAGCTTAGTAGATCTATCAATTATCGTGATTTTGTCACAGGCAGAGCTGCTAATTAAGCTGATAGAACGATTTGTCTAACACGAAATACCGATGTGAATGTTTTATTTTCTCATGGACAAGTGTCTAAATACAGTTATTTTTTCCCCATTAAGGTCGACATCATCTACAGGCGCCGTCCAAACCACCCCAAGGACCATCACCTGGCGGGTGGAGCTGCCAGGGGAATACCCCCTCCAGTACGCCAAGGTCCGCACCGCCCGGTCGCTGGTAGAGGGCCGACTCCCCGGCACCCTGACGGAGGAGGCGGTCAGGCTAGAGGCGGGGACCTATAACCCTGGTGATCCGGACACGGTGGCCCTGCGAGAGGCACTCTGGAGGTATGTTTGTGACCTGGTTGAGGCGGTGGGTAAGAGGGACCCCCTGTTCGCCGGAGTCCGCCTAAAGCTGGTAGGTAGTCATGGCGACGGGACAGATGTAAGACCGAAGGCTGTCGAATTTGATATTCTAGTTAGTGTCACGTTAGAGAGGGTGAGGGTGGTGTGGGAGGAGGGGAGGCATAGGGTGGACTATAGTGTGTGGGTGAGTGGCGATGCCCTGGCCGCCTGTCGGCAGGAGGGGAGGGATGTCCTGGAAAGTGAGCCGCGTGTCGTGGAGGGGGTGGAGGAGTGTGAGGTGGACTCTGGGGCCTTCCTCCAGCGCTGGGAGGAAGGGCTGGAAGCCGTGGGGCCCACCGTCACGCTCCCCGAGGGTCTGACCCACGGCGGCCCCCTCTCCCCCAGGTACACCGGGGTGAAGGTCGGCAACACCACTGCCACCCAGCCTCTGGTGTGGGAGGGGGAGACCCGGCTGACCTGTGACCTCACCCCCGCCTTCCCTGTCCCTCGGGGGGCCCTGCAGGGTGTCGCCCAGGAGGCGATATGCCGCCTGGAGCGGGTGGCGGGGCTGGAGCAGTCCTCACACCCCGTCCACCTGGTGCGGGAGCCGGAGGCTGGGTGGTTACCGACGACGTGTGTGGTGGAGACAGACGCGTTGGTCGCCCTCGGCCCCCGTTCACCCACCGTCACCCTCATCCGGGGCCTCAAGCTCCTGGCGCGGCGCTACCTCCAGTGGCACCCCCTGGATGAGAGTGAGGCGAGGGAGGCCAGGGACACGCTGGCGGCCCTGGTGTGTGGGGGTGGGGAGTCCCTGGGGTGTATTGGGGGGGTGGTGGACGCGGAGGGGCTGTCTAAGTGTGTCAGGAAGTCTCTGGGAGGGTGGTTGAGGCCGCCAGAGAGGAGGGAGGGGGAGGGGAAGTATGAGGCTGGGCGGGGGGTTTACTGGAGCAGGGTGGCGCTGGTGGTGTCCGCCACCCACAAAGCGCACTGGGCGGGGCAGGGGGCTGGGGGGTGTCAGGGTGAATGTAGCCTGTGTGAGTACCTGATCCGTGAGGCCCGGAAGCTGTTAGACAGGTACACTGCCCCCCTCCTCCACCCCGCCGTGGGGGAGGCTGTGGGGGTGCCACCCTCACCCCAACTTGAGGTCCCCTCCGTCTTCCTCAAATACCTCGTCCTGAGGGACCTGGTGGAGGAGGGGGCGGAAGGGAGTGAGAGGGTGAGGCGGGGGGACGTAGACATGTACATGAAGGACCTGGCGACTCACTTAGAGAAGTGGGAGGATGTCCCCCACCCTCTGCTGAGTGATGAGGGGGTGGGGTACATCTATCCGCGGTCAGAGCGGGGAGAGAAGCTGGACATAAGTAACCCAGAGCAGAGTGCCTGGAAGCGGTCACAGCATCCTGTCTGGTTCTTGTGTCCCTCCTCCCTCGCTCACTGTCACACGGAGGTCTGCCGCTCTGTGACGTCACACAGGTCACGGGACCACTGACACACCAACCACGTCACGGGTGTCGTATCACGTGACCCCAACAAGTGACGTCACAAGATGGCGGCAGTTTGTTTACATCCGGTGACTGCGGGGGGTGGGGGGTAGTTGGATGAGGGGGTAACAGGTGTAGGGGGGTAGACGGTAGGCCAGAGGGGGGTAGTTGGAAGTCGCGGGGGGTGGGGGTGTTGAAAGTTATTTGGGTAGGTGGAGGGTTGGGAGGAGTTAGTGGTATGCGACCTAAAACAAAATGGCGGCGTTTTTTTTACATTTTTTCAAATTTATTGGGTTTCACTTTCTTCCTTTAATGGCTCCAGTCCGATTTTTTGTTTTTCAATCGCCACTTAGATCTACTCTCATGTATAGGAATGGTCGCTTTGATAGCTTTCTCAAATATTAGATTTTTCGGGTTTGGGGCAACTGATACTTTTTTTTACTGATTCCGTTAGTGGTGGAGGGGATATGGCGTTTGGGGGGTGAACTCGCTAGCCTTCGACTGACTCTTTCCGCTTTGACTGTCTACTGCCTGGTCCGGTTACTTCCAAAGTTATATACAAATTTTACTTTGGGTTTATTTTCTTTTGAGATTATTATTTAATAAGCTTAATTGGTCCACAATAAGAGCTATAAGCTCCGATATTTGTAAACCTCCTAGCCAGGTCACAACCCTCTGGATTGTTTGTTTTACAAGAAAAACGGCGTTCTATATGGAAAATAACTGTCGATACCTGTACGATTTTACTTGTATTTTCAACAAATGATACCCGGCACAAGTGTAACCACCAACTTTTTGACTACACATTTATTGCGTATTTATGTGAGAAGATCATTGGTTTGCGTGAAGTTACAGACACTTTCAAACACACGCATGTCTCCAGTTCGCCTTTCCGGCCATGACTGTTGCCGCACTCTCCCGGCAGAGGGTGCTGTTCCCCGGATGTGTGTGGTCAAAAGGGTGTTTTTTGTATGCCCACTAACGCTTCAGATCAGTAACCACTAAATACATATATAAATATGTATGTGACCATTAGAAATATATTTATAACTTATATATGTATATATGTAAATAAATGATCGATTCAGTCAATTGAGTCATGTGTTGTCCACCATTTTCGTCCGCGTGGCGTTGTTAACATGGTCAGCCATGGGTCGGTGTCGCATTATATTCAAGTGCGAGCGCTGTAAAGGGCCGTTTGCAAAGAATAGGAATCAGAAATCCTACTACAGCCAGTTGGAGAGCCATTATTTGTCGCGGTCAGACGGCCGCCAAGAGGGCATTTATACAAGTTCACAGCGAGCTAATTATCAAGGAGTTCGGCTCCCTTAAAAAACCAGGAGCGCGCCATGTGCTTCCAACACTTTCTTCAACTTTAAATGTGAAAGCCGCCCTTGAGGATTTCCGATGGCAGTCGGTAGTTGATGAAAGAAGATGCCTTGCCGATAATTTCGTCGCTACCCTCCGGGCGGCACAGCCCGCTCAACGATACTGCAGAATGAAAGGAAGAAAGGGTGCGAAAAGGTGATTGCTTTTTTAATTTGTCTCTTGTAATTGTTTAAGCCGAGTAAATACGTAGATGTCTATATGCCTACGATATGGTAATAGCGAATAGTTAATAGTACATATTGGCATATATATATATAGTTAATTGGTTAATAGTACATATTGGTATATATATAGTTAATTGGTTAATAGTACATATTGGTATATATATAGTTAATTGGTTAATAGTTCATATTGGTGTATATATATAGTTAATTGGTTAATAGTACATATTGGTTTATATATAGTTAATTGGTTAATAGTACATATTGGTATATATATAGTTAATTGGTTAATAGTACATATTGGTATATATATAGTTAATTGGTTAATAGTTCATATTGGTGTATATATATAGTTAATTGGTTAATAGTGCATGTTGGTTCATTCTCCACCACCGCCAAGAAGAACAACACCGGAAAAAAATCAGGGGTCCTTGGCCGACACATATTGTACAGAAAAACCCATTACTCCCCTTCCATCTCCACTGGAATTTGTCTATGTATACTTAGAATCTCTACTTAAATAGAGGCTCTTTATTAAATGGTATTTCTGAGGTATTGACAGATGTGTTGCCTCCTGAACTCAGGTACTCAACAAACAAAGAATAGGAGAGTCTGGACGCCTCTCGGGTTGGCATGGCTCTGTCTACCCTACTATACCACCACCGACCCAACGTGTTCAGGTTTGTGCAGGAAGCGGTGGGTGTGGACTTATGGTGCTAGGGGGCCAGCCAGAAGACTGCAAAGAGGCTGCAACATCTCGGCGTGACGCAGGGGGTGGAGGCGGCCAGGCGGAACGTCGACGAGCTGATCTGGTGGCCTTGAAGCCTAATATTAAGGTGAGAAATAGGTTTTAATTTACATCATATATATATCAGTGTGTCGAGTTTCTTTCTTGCTAGCCACTAATATTATGTTCACGCCACAGATGGCGCCATGAGCCGCCGCAGGCTATATCGTCGTCTGTTATCAGCTGGATACTCAGAATGATGTCATTAGATGGGACCGGGTAAGGTCACGGTGAGTTGTGAAACAAATTTGAATATGTGTCTACGTTAGTTAATATATGCTGATGGCTTTTTTAAAATATTTTTTGGGCAACTGATTTTCAGTCCTTCTAATAGGAAAAGACGCGGGAAGGCCGGCGCGTCGCCGTCTGAACATGGACACTGACACTGAACACGGCCAGGACACTGGGCTTTCTTTCAGCATGTGTTGGGACGACGTCCAGTTCGAAAGTGAGCGGAAGCACCAGGCCAGGGACAAGTTGAATGTACGCGTATTAGCTCATTCTGCATCAAAGTTTCGTGTTTGTAATTGTCTTCTCTGGGGATATTTTTTTTTATTTCAAAAATACTTTTATTTTTTTCTTCCGTTGCTTAGACCTAACACTAGTAAATTATAATTCATTGTCGGGTTTTTAATTCCCTACATAGGACACTATAAAGGCGGTTTTCCGATGGCGATCGGTGCACCCTACCACCATCTTAATAACAGGGCTTGTTATAATTTGTTAAACACACCTTGAGTAATTACGACCAAGGCCTAATAAAACAACGTAAAGGCGAGTATGCCATGTGTGCACGGGTAATACATAAAAAATGTTTTCACAGAAATGCTCAAAAGGTCTCGAGGCAATTACATAGACGCTCAGGTACAGAGATGCAGCCAGATGAGTGGCGCCTTCTGCCGTCAAATCGACCTGCTGATGGGAGCCATTGCCAGGAGCGACCCAGCGCGACCACAGAAAGCGTCACCCGTCTACATGGAGGACATGCGCGCTTTCGTCCGTCACTGTCGAACGGACGCCCTGGTGGAGTAATGCCCCCGTCGCTCGCATCCAGGCTTCCCAGACGTTCCAGACGGGAGGCAACTCCGCAATCCCCGGGCTCTCGGGCGCAGGATCAGGGAGTTGTCAGGCGAGGCCGACTTCCGGTATGCCCTGCGGGAGGTCGATATTCTGTAAGCGATGCCTGGAACTCTCGTTTTGCGTTGCTCCTTCTTCCGCCTGTTTGGTACAGAAGGACCAACATCGGGGACCTTCACGGCAGGCCTGGATCTGTTCCAGCGGCACCTCCTGGAGCCTGAGGGCATCGTTACACATAGTGTGTAACCTGGGTAGTAAAGCAATGTGTCGCGAGACTTTTATTTATTTTATTTAGGCCAACTCTGGTAACTGGTATTTTTGCAGTTTCAACTTTTGTTGTTGTTGCAAACAGTCTATAGCG
This sequence comes from Arenicola marina, assembly GCA_964019135.1. Lineage (NCBI taxonomy): Eukaryota > Metazoa > Annelida > Polychaeta > Arenicolidae > Arenicola > Arenicola marina. The sequence goes on along the minus strand of OZ025253.1, from coordinate 27,426,254 downwards.
ATAGTTTTATCATTATGTGTATGTAGGCGTGGAAGTAATGCTGTTCCACTTACAGTTATTTATTACTTGTGGTTAGTAACGCTCTTCAATTTAATCCTATTCCGTAATTTATATTGTGCTATATATCTTGTGAGGAGCACTATTTTGCGTAAGGCATCCTATTGTGCAATGTATACATGATAGCATTATGACGGTGATAACCGGATGCAGGGTTGACCACCTGCCCCGCGTGTTAATGTTAAGGTCCTACATGGGGACGTTATGATCAGTGCGATCGTAAATACTTGCCATCATAGAGAGTGTGTCAGGCGCCGACACTGCGTTATAACCTCCTATATTTAGCAATGAAGCGGAAGTAGTTTATTTATATTCATATATTCGTGTATTGTTACAGTGACTCTTGTGATTCTTTTTTTATGGCTAAATGTCAGATATTTGTTGATTTATAATATATTAAGAATACAGTCATCGCTTACCAGCACAAAAAACAATTTAGTGTTCCTTGCATTTTTATCTTTGTTGTCCCTTAGTGTGTATAATGAATGAAAAAAAAGTTATTATTACTTCGAAAACATGGTTAGATGTATCTGTAGCTGAAGAGCTTCATAAGAAAACACCAAATGTACTCAACGGCACTAAGTCACTGGAATTCGTTCCTTGAAAACATGATGACATCAGTTTCGTATAGTTAACTGTTATAAGATTAAACAACATATTTATCTAAACTATTTTTTAACAAAGAAAAACTTCATGCGAAATACAGTATTAATTAGCCAAAATTGTTGCAATCAGTATACAAACTGTAACTTTTATTTATATAAAACCAAGACCGTTTCGACAAATTGACTTCGAAATCATAGTCATAATAGGTTTGCTCCATCCCGTGCAATAAACCAAGGAAGCGTTTATTCACACATCAGGTCGCCAATGCCAATGCCAATGCCACCCCATATTTATGACCATTCTGCAAATGAACTTTGGGCACATTTATATATAACCTGGTCATTTACCAGTCCCAAGGTTGTGGCGTTTTTGCAGACGACATTTTCAGGGAGGGAGGGGGGCATCACTGGATGCCTGTTGAAACTGGCACGTAACAGGACTAATGATATGACACCTACTTAACAAATACCTAATTACATTACCCGCAAGAAGTTTTTTAACTATAAAGCCTTCATCCTCCTCATCATTTCAACAGAACAATGAAAAACAAATATCTATCGATATGTACTTGACTAAATATGGGATAAACATTGTTCAAGTTATTCAGAACTGTTTTCACTGGTTGGCAAAAAAGGGCTACCAAGGGCTACCATAGGAGATATTTTGAAACCAGCCATCGGGTCTAAATGAGCAAATATGTTGGGTTTGAAACACCTTGTATGGGAACTGTATGATGCTATGCGGCCGAGTGTAAATGGATAATTATTTTAGGGGAATCGTTATGCTTAAACAGAATATCATCATGCCGAACTTTTTACACTTAATTCACTGGGCATTAACACACAGTCGTAGAACAAATTCTAAAACAAACCACAACATCTAACCGACCAAATATATGTTTAAGGCTCGTTCAAGCTATTCAAATGATTGGCGTCGCACTATTTAACAAACAAACCGCTTCTTCACTTCTGTCATATAATATGATAAATCTAAAAACTGGCTCTTGGAAAAGCAGCAGTCACCTGCAAATTGGCCACTCGATTTGGTGTTGACCGACTTGTATTGGGACGTTATGAGGCAGTATGGCTGGAACAACACGGACCTTCGTTCATGGGTCCGTTATGCTTTCACAACGAGAAGGGGTAATAAGACATGGTTGTGCAACCCAATAGGTCTTGGCGAGAAATAGACGCGGTTTTCCGATTCTTTGATGTCGCTTAAGTTAAATGCTGCACAGCTAATTCCGAGGCACTTTGGAATGTTGGGTTCGGAGTAGTGTTATCGTTATTTGATATGGTTGGGGTAAGACAACGTAACAACCTGTGAGGACAGTGTTGCGACGCATGGGCAAGACGATCATGGCTCGTAGGTACACTGCTGCGACCCACGATGATAATGGCAGACATACCACCGACACTGCTGCGTCCCATGTGGGCACTGATACCGCCCATGAGAACTCTGCCACAGCCCATTGGGGCAGTGCTTCCATCCGTGGGGACATGGCTGAAACCTGTTGGGGGCACTGTTAAAACCCGTGAGTTTCGATCCGTAAGGACACTGCTGCGACAGCTGGGGGCTCTCTTGTGACAGGCGAGAACACTGCTGCGACCTGCAGGGACACTTCTGCGATTCGTGGAGACACCACTACGACCAGCTAGAGGGGGGAATCAGTGGGGTCTGGCTGAAATAAAATGGACCACCGTTCGCCTGTCGGCTATGCTCTGCTTTACAGGTGCGCTTCGTATTCTCGCGCTCGGCTGCGGCCGATTGACACTAGGTTTGGGATAATCCCAGTGCAAAACGCACTCTGCGACTAAGCATTTTCGCATGACGTGTAATCTTCACCTCTCCGGAAAAACTTTGACGTGGTTTGTGCGAGAAAATGCATGTGAGGTGGCTTCTCGTACGAGAAGGGTTTATCTCAACAGAAATATCCTATCCTATCCTCATCTAAAGGTACGGACAGGATATATATAGGAGACTTAGGTTGATATCAATCTCGCACTCGAACCAATGTAAATATCACATCGTGAATGGCGACCATATTGGCGGACACCACAGTGACCAGCGGTGGACCACACTGACCCGTGGCCACATCACACTGACCCGGGGCGGACACCACACCGACCCGTGGCGGACATCACACTGACCCGTGGCCACATCACATTGACCCGTGGCGGACACCACACCGACCCGTGGCGGACACCACACTGACTCGTGGCGGACACCACACTGACTCGTGGCGGACACCACACTGACTCGTGGCGGACACCACACCGACCCGTGGCGGACACCACACTGACTCGTGGCGGACACCACACCGACCCGTGGCGGACACCACACTGACTCGTGGCGGACACCACACTGACTCGTGGCGGACACCACACTGACCCGTGGCAGACACCACACTGACTCGCAGTGGACACCACACCGACCCGTGGCGGACACCACACTGACTCGTGGCGGACACCACACAGACCCGCAGTGGACACCACGCCGACCCGTGGCGGACACCACACTGACTCGTTGCGGACACCACACAGACCCGCAGTGGACACCACACAGACCCGTGGCAGACAACACAGTGACCCATGGCGGACACGACACTGACCCGTGGCGGACACTACACCAACCCGAGGCGGACACCACACTGACTCGTGGCGGACACCCCACTGACCCGTGGCGGACACCAAACTGACCCGTGGCAGACACCACACTGACCCGTAGCGGACACCACACTGACCTGTGGCGGCCACCACACTGACCCGTGGTGGACACCACAGTGACCCGTGGCGGCCACCACACCGACCCGTGGCGGACACCACACAGACCCGTGGCGATCATTCGTTCCCCCCTGAAGAGCTCGTGCGCTATATAAGCATGACGGGCAGTCATACTGTTTGGTGTATAATTCCGCTGCATAACCTCCTCGCTTAAAACGCTATTCCCTTTTTCTGAATTCTACACTTTGAACATCTACTGGTTACCTCCTTTCTTAAAAACACCAATCTATCTGAACATTTGCATAAACCATTCACTATTCATCATCCTGGGTTGAGTTGTTGACACTTGCGACCACCCACCCCCTAGGCTTACGCCTACCCCCTAGCAGGCGTAGCGGTGCGACCAACTTGCGACTAACGCCCGCCCTACGTCCGCTTGGTGCACACCGCGTGAAATTCCTCGCGCGGATTTACGCCGGCGTAAGCGGGGCGTCCGCTTGCGACCGACTTGCGCCAGGTTGATGCACTCCACCACAGGGGTGGCAAAGACATTGCCACTGAGAATTAAATGTAATACGCAATGTGGCAATCAGATGTTAGACAGGCAAATATTAATGGATACTTATTGATATATATATAGATATACCACATTATGCAATCTACTATGGATATTGATGAAAGGCTATATGAAAATAGATGTTGCCTTCATACTTAGCAGGGAAGGTGAGGGGACAGGCGCCTCGTACACATATAGCAATCACAGAGCTACGGATCATCAGAGTTTACTTTGTGTTATTTCTTTAAACTTAATAATTTAGTTTAGTAGATATTTCTGAAATTTTACAAATACATATGCTGAGACGCAAATTACAATAAGACAGATTCCCTCTGATTTAATAATAACTCTTGATTGTACTTCGTGGCCTCAGGCCCATGGTAAATAGATATTACAAACAATTTCAACGAGATCTGACATTATGCTCTGTTCTCCCCTCTCCCGCCAGGTGGCACTCACTACCAGCGGCACCGGTTTCGGCCCCAACGTCACAGTGAGCGTGGGGGAGGCCCAGTGTGACGTCACAGCAGCCGACCACGACAGCATTATCTGCGTCACTCCAGCGTCTGTGATTATCAATATTCACCATTATCAAGAAAGGTTTGTGACTCTAGACATTATGTATAAAGCATTTATTAGACCAACCTTAGAATACGGGAGTGTTATATGGGACGGATGTACTCAATATGAAAGCGACAAACTTGAGTCGGTACAGTTAAAGGGCTGGTCGTTTGGTAAGCGGCGCTATTAAGTATACGAGCCATATCAAGATCTATAATGAGTTGGGGTGGGAGTCGCTTGCCAAAAGGAGGGAACGAGCCAAACTGATGTTATTTCACAAAATGTTTTACAACAAGGCCCCGCCCTATCGGTGTAACCTACTACCACCATCTGTTAACACCAGAACTGTGTACCAACTACAAAATGCCCATGCGCTCAATATGACATCGATTCAAACAAGGTTAAATGTAATGTATAAATCTTTTCTACCCAGCACAGTAAGACTTTGGAATGAGCTACCTGCCGATACCAGACAATTAAGCGACATATCTGCCTTCAAACGCGCTATAACGCCCCAAAATCAGACAAGGCTGACCAAACTCTGTGTAATGGGTTCGCGCTCTATTAATATAATACATGCTCGCATAAGGATGAATTGCAGCTTGTTAAAATCGCATCTATATGATATGCATATAATTGATAGCCCCTTGTGTTCATGTGGAGAAGCTCTGGAATATGCAGTTCACAATTTTTTCTTATGTAAGCATTACATTAACATTCGGGATACCCTCATGCGGCAAATAAGATTATCTGCTCCAGTGTCTATTGGGATTATTTTAAACGGTAATCCTGACTTTCCGTCTGATGTAAACGCTGACATTTTTGTCGCGGTCCACGAGTTTATAGCCAAGAGAAAACGTTTTCATATCTAATCATATTGTATAAAATTAAAAACATGGCTGTATATCGGACTGACCCTGTGTGTAATCATTTAGTTACTTTACTTTTTGTTAACAACAACTGATACCCTGGTTTAGATGACCTCATTTATCGTCCTACAACTTATATCACACGAGTTTTGACATTTTTATATTTTTACCAGTTGTGTGACTATGTACCTCGGCAAGAGGAACTTGTTATAAGCTTTGCCTGATTTCCAATTGCTTAATAAAAATATGTTTAAACCAAGGTTTGTGGACGTCGTAGTGTGGCAAGGCGTAACCAACTCAGCCTGCGTGACGGCATTCTCCTATGACACGTCACTGTCACCCCTATCGTCACCGACGTCAGCGCCACCCTGGCGGCCGTGGAAGATACGTCAGATATTATACAGAGATATTTTCTTAAAGTAACTATTACAACAATAAGTTACAATAAGGTAAGCATTGAACCGGCGGGTCCGCACAACTTTGGGAGGATGGGTTTCGGTGGCTCAGAAACAGGAGCATTACAACATCACAACGGAAGCCTGAGTAGGACAGTGAACAGAATGTCGCACTTTTGGTCAGAGGGCTTTGTGCGTTGAAATCCTGATGGCGAAAGGTTTTTCTTCCTCATGGTAACAACTCCTATATTCTCGTGGCTTCGCTGGTGTATATTTCGTTGAAATTGTAACTTCCAGATTATCAAGGCAATACTCGACGCGAGTGTTCTAACATCTCTTCCCATGGGCTTCATAATATCATGGCCTCTTGTCCAGATTAAGACCCATACTCTTCTTTTTTTGCAAACACTATTTATTTACAATTGGCAAACAGTACAAAATACTTTGTTTCGGTAATAACTTCAAGTCCATCACTTGGGTAAATTATTATTTATTAAAGAGAAAACTGATATTGTAAACGGTAGTACATTGCGTCAGGTCCTATCGTCCGCATCAGGTAGCTAACCTGTTCCCTGACGCGTCCGATTCACAATTAACAATCTGAATACATTCATATACACTAAGATCTAAGTAACGATATATACACTGTAAATACATTATGTACACTGTGGCCCTATGGCCACGCAAGCACTCTTGAATAGAATATGTGACTCCGTTTAACAGCTACTCACTATATACACTGGGCCCGTTATCATTTATACATAATACTCACTGGGCCCGTTATCATTTATACATTATATACACTGTGGCCCTATGGCCATGCATACACTCGTGAATGAAAATATGTACCTCCGTTTAACCTCTACACCTATATACACTGCGGGAGCCACGTCGGGAAGCCAAAGCTATCGCCACCGTGGCCCCCGCTCTACACCCGCAAAGAGACTATTAGTCTAGCCTATGTACAAGTCGGGAGCCGCGTTGGTAAGCCAAAGCTATCACCCCCACGGCTCCCTATCCCCACTAACTTTTGGCTAGGACCTATGCCCCCACAGCTCCGGTGGGTGCTCTGCCGGAACGAAAGGGGCCATAAGGCCCGGGCAGAAGACCCGGGGCTGCACCCAAAGGAGAGCGGATAATCTAGAAGTCCTGGCTATGAGGTGTCAACGGGATTGATGGGAGAGCGACAATAGAGGAAGAACGAATGTACGTTCTGTAGGCGCTCGTATTCCAGCGGCCGAGTTGCTTAATCGTGTTGTCTGAAAGGTTGTCGTTGGCAAGCTGTGTTGCCCTTCCGATCCTAGAGGAATGTGTGTTGTACTTTGCGGCAGGTAATCCTGCCAGCTTGAGGGTAAGTTTCAAGAAGTGGGCGATCGTGTTTCTGGTGATAGGTGTGGATTGCTCGTCACGGAAAAGCGGCCCTGCCGAGTCGCCCCACACGTCGAGGTAGCGTTTGAGGCTGGCTACAGGGCAGGTATGTGGGTTACGTGAGGAGTTTACCGTGATGGTGGGGGTACGACCCTGGCTATGCTTGTATGTCGAGAAGGTGATGTGCATTGCCTTCGGCGGCAGTCCGTGTGGGCTGAATGATACCTGATGAGTGTTCAGTACGTTTGTCGTGTTGCCGTTGGACACGGCTAGCTCGCCTATGCACAGGCAGGCGTGGAATGTGAGGAGAAAGAGGGACTTCAGGAGAATTCTCATGTAGAGAGCTGGCGTTGCCTGGGGAATGACTCGTGTGAGGCTGTGGAGAATATCGGTGGTGATGGGCAGAAGCTGTTCTCTAGCAGGGGTGAGTTTTTTGGCACCTATCAGAATTTTCTTTATGCGGAAGGAGTCTGTCGGGTCGGGTAGGGATCTGATCTTGTGTGAAAACGCTATGGCTGATGTGTAGTTAAGCAGTGTGGTGTGTCGTTTGCCCTGGCCGTGCAGGTAAGAGATGAATGAGGCGACTGTTCTAGAACGGATAGGAAGGGAGTGTGTTTGCTTGAGGGTATCGCGGATGAAGGAGAGAAACACAGACCAGTGGTGTTGATACGACCTGCTGGTGCTCGCCGCCAGTGAGCAGCGGATCAGGAGCCTCACTCCAGCTTGAAGTGCTGGGGCAACAGTGGGGCGGCCACCGGCGTGGGGAGGGGCTGCATCTTGTATTGGTGCAGGAGCGTTGGTGGGACCTGTGCACGAGAAAGGGCATCGGCGAGTATGTTAGTATGACCGGGGATATGTACAGCTTTGAAAGTGGTATTATTGGTAAGGTAAATCAGTACAAAGAGACGTAGGATGACGAGTAACTGCGGGTCACGTGTGGTCTGTTTGTTTATGACATGGGTCACCGCCATGTTGTCGCAGAAGAAGGTGACATGTGAGTTTGACATTTTATGGCCAAAGACTTTGAGAAGCAAGTAGATGGGAAAGAATTCTAGCACCGCAATATTGAGGGTTTTCCACTCCGAATCGAAGGTGCCCCCGTATCCGGTGGCGGGGTGCGTCACTGAACAGATTGATTTGATGGGCCCCAACTAGCCCTGGTACATGCCTCTCTTACCACGCCCGTAAACGGAGCTAGGGTGAGAGCCATGCCGCTGACACGGCCGAAAACAAGAAATCGGCAGAAATCGCGGACCGGTGGCTCAAGTTGAAGTTCATAACAGAATAAATATACAGTGCCTACCCGACAATGTGCGCCACGACGTTCCTAAAGCTTTTTGGACTTTCGTCGCACTTTCATTTCTTTGCTTGGTAATGTATTTTCTTGTAATCCAGACAATTTATTTCACCTCTCGCTTCGTTTTGAATGCTCCGCCGCTCGCCGAAAGTAAATAAACGCCGCCTGGCAGCGAGTGCTCACGCTAAGATTGTTTACTTCCGTTTACTTCCGGCGAGCGGCGGAGCATTCAAAACGAAGCGAGAGGTGAAATCACCGGCTCCGGCTTCGGGTGAGTACATAACCCGCCATGTGACCTTTGAACTTTGTCAATGGTGATCGAAAAACTATAATCGTAAGTGTTACGTTGTATATCCGATATTTTTGCTCAAATGAAACTAATGTTTATTTTTTATGTTGTTCTGTTAGTCAACATCTTTGTTTGGTACACAGTGACCAATTAATTTTCTCGTTCATCGGTAGACTTACCTATATTTCGGTGTTAATCTCTCAGGACGGACTCTACCATTGTGAACATGACGCTGGCAGGCACGCGGTGTGTAGTGACGTCACTGACGGACACCGAGGTGGTCTGTACCACGGAGCACCACACCCCCTCAGTCCGCACCCGGGTCAGGGTGGAGGTCGGCGACCAGGTGGTGGCCAAGCAGGTCAGTCCACCAACCGTCTCCATGACGACCAAAATTAACCGAGAGTTAATGAATGAGACGGTGCTGGGTGGCGTTACAGTTATTTAAAGAGCATGCTGCTGCAATGAAAGATCTTAGAGTTCACATTTAAGAGAACTGTACATAATATTAGCTTCAAACGGAATAGTTAATATAACGAAGAATTTGTGGCTTGACAGCTGATTTCCAGTGCGAAGTCACATATTTAGTTCCACTCTTTTATTGCACAGTTTTAGACATGCCGTGCAGGCTGCAGGAAATTTTAGCGACAAGACTGAATTGATCATTCTTGCGCAAATCAGGCTATATAATGTCACGCTAGAATCTGACATAGCTTTGTCGGAAAACAACTGTTTGAATACCTTTAACTTGCGCATCGTCATTATAATAACGTTATAGTATCAGAACACTATAGAAGGTGTAGACCTCAGCCCGTCTTTTGTCTGTGTTGTGTTCATCAGCCTGTGTTTTGTCTCTGTGTTGTGTTCATCAGCCTGTGTTTTGTCTCTGTGTTGTGTCCAGATGGGAGCGGACTTTGAGTACATCGACGTGTGGTCGTTCCCGTGGACGTGGGGAGGGGAGAACCCCCCGCAGGCCGGGGACCTAGTGATCATCCCCACCCACATGACCGTCCTCCTGGACACAGACACCCCCGTCATCAAACTCATCCTCATCAATGTCAGAACGGCACCCATGGAGCTCTCCGTCATATGCCTTAACCTCCGCCAAACCGATCATAATTGCTGTAAATACTAGTCATAAGTAGTATGTGAGCTATGCAAAAGTAGTTGGTTCGTGTTGTCATCGGAAATCCCTAAATCTGCGGGGTTGTTAGATGACTATAATAGCAATTTTGCTTGTTATTAGCGTAGCATCTTTAAACGTCAGATCGGGACAAGACGCTGCAGCACTTGTTATTTGTTAACACATGCATTTACTTCTAACCTGTATATAATAACACTTTTATGTAACTAATGAGTGAAGCTGCTGCACTTAGGCCGGGAAACATTGACCAGTCTTTAATGATCCATTTGACAGGTGGCAAACTGGTCTTTGACGAGAAGGACGTGGAACTAAATGCCAAAATCATTCTCATCACAGAGGGAGGCACTTTGGAGTTTGGTGTCGTAGATTTCTGTTGTGTATATATATTTGATAACGCCGGAGTTTTGCTGTCGAAGTTTATGTTAAAAAATGAATGATGACATAATTATACAACCGGAGGCGAATGAAGTTTCTTGTAATAAATGGTACTAAAAAAGGAGTCTTGCGTGACTTGGGGAACCCCTGCATAATGACGTCATGGGCTCCTGTCAGGTGGGGACGGAGGAGGTTCCCTTCGAGCACAAAGCTTTCATCACCCTTCACGGTCACGTGAGGTCCAAGGAGCTGCCAATTTACGGCACTAAGACCATTGCAAGAAGAGAGGGCGTCCTTGACCTTCACGGTACGTAATTACACTGGACTTGATTTCCTCTAAAACTTGTTACGCTAAGATCTCTAATAGCGTAATAAATTAAAATGAAGTCCTCAATTATATTACATGACCTTTATCTTTTTGCATAAACAAATACCAAATAACCAAAGGTCAAATTGTATGCGTGGCGCATTTGTTTCTTCGGATATTTCCTCAAGGTTAAACATGAAGTTATTTCCTGCGAAACCAGTTGATATTCAGCTGACTGCTCTTACGATATTTAACCAATTGGTGTTCCGACCTTTAACCTTTTACCTTTTACCCCCCCCCCCTCTGTCAGGTCAGCCGGTGGGGAGCACGTGGACCCGCCTAGGCAGCACGGCGGAGGCTGGGAGCGCCACCCTGGAGCTGGAGGCCTCCGTGGGGTGGGCCACGGGGGGGCGCCACTCGCAGCGCCAGAACGAGCAGCGCACCATCACTGCCATCAGCTATGGGGGCACCACCCTCACGCTCGACGCGCCGCTACAGTACCGCCACCTGGGCTTTGTCACCTGCCATTGGCTTTGTCATCCGCCATTGGGCTTACATCCGTTACCATGGATACGTCAACGTGACGTCATAAGACGTCGTTGACGCTTACCAAAACGTAGCAAATTGGCTTCTAATGTGCCAGTTCACTTACTTATGAACTGACAGTGATGGAGAACACAAAGCGAGTCCACAATGACGTCGGCTAACTTTAACTACGACGTCATTTTTGACGCACACGTTTAGAGACCGCAAATAAATTTACGAATGTCAGTACTTGTCCCTGGGCATACTGTACAACGCACAAATAGACCGAAGTCACTATGACGTATAGCCGAGTAATGGCCTTTATAAAACACATCATGATGACGTCATGGCATGACGGCAAAGTCAAAATAATAAGAAGCGAACGTTTTGCCCGACAACCCCAAAATGTTGACCAGCACGGCGGTATGCACATCAGCCTTTCAGATATAGATTGACGAAATTACGTTTTGCTTTCCTAGTTATTAGTCGCAAAGATCTCAGGTCTAGCTTGTTTTTCCGATTGTTGACGCATTTTCTAACTTTTTGACACGCGTCCGCTATGTACGTGCCCTAAGCCTTTTGTACACGTCAACATCTCCCACCATGGTAAAGGAAAAAGAAATCGTCCAACCAAAAGTACGTCATATTGAGTGAAGTTTGATTATCTCCATAGGGTCCCATGTTAACGATTTCGACTATATACCAAATAGTAATAAGGTTATCTCACCATGTTTAAAGTTGATGGCTCAGCTCAGTAATATCCATCCAAAGCTGCAAGCATAGAGTGATATCTGGAATAGGACGCCCATGGGAGCCGTACTAGCACCAAAAATCTGTAACTTTCATCAGTGGTCAAATTGTGAAAAATGCCTCTGACGTCATTTCGTGCTCGAATTCCATATGGTAAACTCAGTGGCTATTGAGTACCATGTTTAAGCAAAGAACAAATCCTAGTACAGTTTGACGAAGAGATGAGAGATTGAGGGATTTAACGTGGGAAGTCCCATAGAGAAATGCAGTCACCCCTGGAACCGGAAGTACGATAGGAACGTTTCATTTTTAGTTTGTAGTTATGCGAGGAACTCCTCGTTCTACAATATATCGGTTCTCTTGGATTTTTCCGATTTTTTTCCGGAATTATTCCCAATTATTTTGTATGCAGCAAAAGTGACGTCATCGTGACGTCACTTGACGCATCGGAAAGATCTAAGATTAGATATAGGTCATCTCTATTCATTTCTATGAGAATATCATAGCGATAGCTTGATGTTATTTATGTCAAAAAGCAAAAAAAATGGCAGATGTCATTTAGTGCAATTTTCCCCAAAACCTAAAACCTCCTTTTACTCGAAAATGAGTGTGACGCATCAAAAAGTAGACTATACTCGAAATCTGCCCTAACATATTAATGACACCCCAAGTGACATAGAAAAATGAATTTTCTCATTCACAAACAAGCCCCCAAACACACACAAATATTTACAAACCAGACATAGCAGCATATTGACAGAAATCTTTAGACTGCTGTCAGTAACAAAGGAAATTCAAACATAATTATCGGGCACGTCAACTCGTAACAACTCTTCTCCAGACAAACTATTTTCGGACACGTTATCTGCAGACAAACCATTTTCGAACACGTTATCTACAGCCAAATACCTTTTTGGACAAATTACGACAGGACACGGCACACCAGACACATCCATTCGTGAAAAGGAATGTACGAGGCCCAAACTGTATAATCTCACTGTTACACGGGCATTCCCCTTAATGTATTAATCCTACTAGCCGTACTCGGCTTTTTATTAGACTTAAAGACCCCATGAGAACGGAATTACCCGCGCTATTAATACAAGAAATAATAATTTTGGGGTCTATAATTACATTAAAATTATATTGTATGGCCGAATTATTTATCGGAGTGTTTCATTTCACCAGTTAAAACACGATATTTCGAAACGACCAGCGCGGATTTTTCACCATTCGCAAGCTCATGAATATCTCATCAATATACCGGAAATGACGTTTTGTACTGGACTCGCAAAATAAACAAACGTGTGAAATGGCCACGGGTGATTCAAGTTTGGGATGAGCTAGAGCGAGAAGTTTGTTCGAATGAGTTCAATAGATGTGACAACGAAGTGGAATTTGATGCTTTTGTTTTGTAAGACAGTTCTGGTGAAATTACTCGTGATACATTTGAGTGGAAGCGTCTAGATAGTGAAGAAAACTGAGTCGAAACTGAGCATGGCCGCAGAGCTGGCGAATGACAGATCGACAGATGACATAACGCGGTCACTCACCTGCTCACTGTTCACTGACAGTTATCTTCTGCAGAACTTGAAAAGCATGTCAAATGTCCCTAATTGTTTAAGTCCAAACTAGAATTTTATCCGAATATATATATAAGAAAACTAATTACAAACTAGACTATTAATAAATAAAAAAGTTAGATCCATTGCAATTTATCTTGATGGCATTGATTAATTGAGATTTTATATTTATGGGAGTTCTCTCATTTATTTTTAGTGATAAAGCTATGAAATGTCTATATATATTCAGTATTAGAGCTACATATGTCACAAAATGTAAACTACTAATTACAATGAAAAAAATGGATCTTATTCTATTTTTAAATTGTATGTAAGCTTATTATTTTTTATTAAATTATGAAATCTTAAGCCTATATAGTTTGATTTATCTATAAGTATAACTAAGCTGAGATTATTTTTGGGCTGTGGCAAGGAGTATTTACATTCCCCGGGATGAACTTTTCATTTCACCATGAACTGGTAATAAGGGAAATAATTATTCGTCAAGTTGCATGCATCAACAATGGGGTATTAATTGGCCCTTCGTGATCAAGGATTTCCATATTAAATAACCATGAATCAGGAAACCGCCATCTCATAACATGCAGCCAACCATCCTTTAGTTCTTTTTTTTTATTGATTGTGACCTGGTAATAAAAAAAATCTTCTTCGTGATCTGAGAACATGGTTGATCCCGCCACTGCCCTGTACTTATATGATATTCTGCTTGATTATCACGAATATGTATTTCGAAAGTGAATGGAACATATGAATGATTATGTTTTATGCCACCCGATTAGGTGGAATAAACAATTCACATTTCACAGAAGAATAGGATACAACAGAAAATGTATTGATACTATTATATCTGATTCTATGGGTTGTTTTTGGTTTAAAAATAATGAAGTACAAACAGTATTTAGTTGTTTTATTATTAAAATCTACAATTATTATTATTAAAACCAATCAAACATATGACATGATTTTGTATACAGAGTGATAAATATATATACCTGGGCTAAACAAATCTTTTGCCAAGTAATATAGAAGCTTTATTTGGTAACTGAATTTTGACTAAAAAGACATAATGAAAAAAAAGTAGTTTTAATGCTCAAGCTACTAAATTTGCAATTTATATTCAGAATTACTGTACATATTTTTATGTATCACAAAAATGTAAAAGCAGAACTACCAGGTTTACCAAGAGAGAAATATTTATCCATTTCATTTAAATATCTATTTATTATTTTTCGAACATATTTCTGGTAATTTTTATTTTCTAAATAGATTATAAATAATGCCATACAACTTATAATAATAGTAGTATTTTGTACAATTAATTTAATTGTATTGTTCCTATATAAAGTTTTTTGTTTAATCCAAGTTTTAGCAAAATAATTGTTTGATCAATTAACACAACTTACCTAGTAGCTCTATAACTCATTACATCAATTACATTAATTGGTAAATTCGTTTAATTATGATAAATATGAAAAGCAGACATTGTATATTGACTACATTTATTTTACATTTGTGGAAAATTTAATATTGATTTTAATATCTAAATTGAAATTATATTCTTTAAATTGTAAGGACATTTTTATATTGATAATAAAACCTTGTTTAGATCTACAATATTTTTCCTCCAATTTTTGTATACCTTCCCTCAACAGATCATTTGAAGCGAGATTAAAATTAATGACTGAAAGTGAATAATCCTGAGGGCCAAAAGTCTAGAACCTAAGTTTTCACTGCAATTATATCTTCTGGGTCATTCTCGATCCCTATAATATTTCCAATGTAGGCTTGTATATTCTTGGTTTGATAATGACATTTAGAAAGTGTAAACAATATGTTCATTAGAGTCAATCAATTTTTGGCATTTATTCTTTTATCAGAGTGAAATAAAAGAGGGTAGGAGACAAGGTTCCAAGAATATATATTTATGGTCTGTCCCTATATTAATAACAAAGAAAATTAAACCAGTCAGTTCGGCCTACCCCAAACTGTTCTATAGGTTTGCAAACATGTCATATGAAAGTCATATTTTCTCTTTCGCTTGGGCCGTTCAACGCTTCGACCCTCAGCCTCCGGCCGAACTATTTGCTGTGCAGACAATTACATTTGCGCTGTTACACGACGGACCTTCCTCCTTGTCTTTGAGTTGAGGGCGGGTGGACCATTGACTGAGCTTGAAATGTTAACTACATGGCCTTTACAGTTATAAATGAATATTTCCTTGGCCATTCCACTTCGTACAAAAAGTTGCGGTCCGGTCGTTCACCGACACCATTGGCATTGCACAGTCTGCTCCGCGCTTGGCGAGTACGAACTGACAGCGTCACCTGGTCACTTGGGTTTCTATTAACATTCAGCTGTACAACAAATATTGAGCATTATGTTATAATAATAATAATAAGGTCCAAGGCCAATGACAGATCCTAGGTGGCAATTGAATCACTGACAATCGGCGAGACAGACTCCGGTTGTCATTGTACACAACGGCCCGCATGGGGAACCCCCTTCAACGCACTCCAGTACAAGACGTCATATCCGGTTTCGGTCTCTGGCCAAGATCCCCAATAATTTTTTGGCGCGAGTTCTTCAAATTCGTCAAAAAATGATTTTTTTGTAGATTTTGTAAAAAATGCTAAAATAAACAGTCAGGATGACCCATATTGTGACGGGAATGTCTTTGCAGATCTGCCAAGTAGTATAAATGGTCTCATGGGGTCTTTAATGGCGACTTAATTGCCCAATATTAGTTTAGTTTTTTAACCAGATTGCTTGTGGTTTTTTCACTTGCGTTTGCTTTGTGACAGCTGCGTTTTGTGACATATTGGTAGACCTGATCGTGAACATTTCTTCAACATTATTTTCTGCACATCAATGAATGTTATCGCTTAAGTAATAGACGGAGAGTGCATTTACTGTACAGAATAACCAGAGAACAACCATCATGGAAGAAGACCTTGGAGGGAATGCCAGCAGAGAAGAGATCGAGATCGCCTTCGCTTACTATTTCTTACTGTCTTTTTCAAAAGGAAATTTAATTAGTGCTTTGGTGAATGGAGACAAATGTCAATAATTATCGGAGTATCATGTCGCAATGGCCAGCAGTGGGCTTGTTTGTTTATTTAATGTATTCCAGGTCCGTAGGCAGCATGTGGAGAGGGCAGAGGTTCGGTATGTGTGAAGATCTGTGAACAGATCCCTGTCTAACTCGCTTAATATTATAGCTAGACATGCGGAGTTAGTGCCATCATACTCAGCTCCTGAATGTCTTACTCGTTACTGCCATCAAATGTGACGTAGGACCAACCCCTTGTGTAACCAACTATCAGTCTGTAACCCCGTCAGTAACCCCTATCCGTCTATGACCCCCTTGCGTAGCCCTCTTTCCGTCTGTAACCCCCTTGTGCAATCACTTGTCAGTCTAAAACCCCCTTGTCTAACCCCTATCGTTTGTAACCCCCTTGTGTAACCACCTATCACTCTATAACCCCCTTGTGTAACGCCTATTTGTCTGTAACCCCCTTGTGAAACAACCTCTCCGTCTGTAACTCCCTTGAGTAACCCATTGTCGGTCGTTAACCCCTTTGAATATCCCATATTGGTCTGTAACCCCCTTATGTAACCAACTCTCCATCGGTAACCCCCTTGTGTAACTGACTGTCAGTCTGTAACCCCGTAAGTAATCCCTATCCGTCTATAACCTCCTTGTGCAGCCTGTATCTGTCTGTAACCCTCCTTGTGTAACCCTCATCCGTCTGTAAACCCCTTGTGTAACCCCTTGTGTAACCTCCCGGCCTTGTGTAATGCCCTTGTCTAACCCATATCCGTCTGTAACCCCCTAGTGTAACCCCATATCCGTATATAACCCTCTTGTGTAACCCCTATTCGTCTGTAACCCACGTGCGTAACCCCCTTGTGTAATCCCCTGGCCTTGTGCAACCCCCTATCCGTCTGTAACCCCCTTGTGTAACCGCCTATTCGTCTGTAACCCTCTTGTGTAACCCTCTACTCGTCTGTAACCCACTTGTGTAACCTCCTTGCGTAACCCGCTTGTGTGACCCCCTATCTGTCTGTAAGTCCCTTGTGTAACCCCCGGTCTTGTGTAATCCCCTTATGTAAATCCCTATCCGTCTGTAAGCCCCTTGTGTAATCTCCTTGTGTAACCCCTATCCTTCTGTAACCATTTTGTGTCACCCTTATTCGTCTGTAACCGCCTTGTCTAACACCCTATCCTTCAGTAACCCCCTTGTGTCACTTCTATCAGTCTTTAAGCCCCTTGTGTAACCCCTATCCGTCTGGAACCGCCTTGTGTAACCCCCTATCCGTATGTAACCCCCTTGTGTAACCACCTATCAGTCTGTAACCGCCTTGTGTAACCCCTTATCCGTATGTAACCCCATTGTGTAACCACCTATCAGTCTGTAACCGCCTTGTGTAACCCCTATCCGTCTATAACCCCCTTGTGTAACCTCCCGTCCTTCTGTAACTCCCTTGTGTAACACCTTATCCGATTCTAACCCTCTTGTGTAACCCCCTATCCGTCTTTAACCTCAGTATGCAGCATGTATCCGTCTGTAACCCCCCTTGTGTAACCATTATCCGCCTGTGACCCGCTTGTGTAACTCATATCCACCGGTAACCGCTAATTGTCTGTAACCCCTTGTGTAACCCTTATATGTAACCGTAGGCGCACGATAAATCGGAGATCGGCTTGAAACGGTGTTTCGAGAGGGCTAGAGTCGCTCCCGGTGGGCTGATCATAGGTGGTTGTGGGTTGAACGGGTTGGATGTGGGCTAGAATGGTTCCCGGTGTAGTGATCATAGGTGGTTGTGGGTTGAACTGGGTGCGTGTTGGATAGAGTGGTTCACAGTGCGGTGATTATAGATGGTTGTGGGTTGAGCGGGGTGAGTGTGGGATAGAGTGGTTCACAGTGCGGTGATTATAGATGGTTGTGAGTTGAACGGGGTGGGTGTGGGATAGAGTGGTTCACAGTGCGGTGATCATAGATGGTTGTGAGTTGAACGGGGTGGGTGTGGGATAGAGTGGTTCACAGTGCGGTGATTATAGATGGTTGTGAGTTGAACGGGGTGGGTGTGGGATAGAGTGGTTCACAGTGTGGTGATCTTAGGTGGCTGTGGGTTAAACGGGGTGGGATGTGGGATAGCATGGGATCACAGTGGATATATAAGAAGTTTATCACTAAGGACATCAGGTACATTTCATTTAAGCTCGTTCCCAAATTCTAGCGAGTACTTTGTGTAATAAAAAGAAACTACCGCATCGAAGGTGACCTTAGCAATAATAGGAATATCTATCAGGTATGCGTTAGAGATCTTAGCAAACATGGGAGGAATTTTTGCCATATTTATATCATGAGTAAGTTGATGTATACTTGTCATGTGGGAACTGTAGTTAACTCGTGTAAGTCAAGTGTAAAATGTTGCAAGAACAACAACATCAATATGCGAATTAAGAAAAGCATCTTTTGGTTTCTGTGTGTGTTTTTGCTAAGTGCGATATTTTGCTTACTCTGTGTCTTTAAGATTCAAGCAAGCACTGACGAACTACACCAAACCGTTCAAGTCACACGCCGCCTTTCTCTTCATCAGGTATATTATGTCAGTATTAATGCTCATTTCATGTCGTGTGTTTTTGCGCAACGCCTTTGAACCTACACGTCGGTGTTTGCCTTAATAATAACTCCACTAAACAATAGATAACTCCATCTGTAAAAGCCATTATTAATAATTACTAAATGACTAAATGACTAAAGATATTAGTGTATCATAGTAATACCAGGGGTCTGGCAGGAGTAAATGACGACACGAGACACGGGCATATTTGAAAAATTTACATGACTTCGGACACTGGACACTGGATCCCCACTTCCAGACCCTTTATATCGTACGTCTACTGAACACTAGTATTGTGAGGCTCACGTCTTGCAACACAAAATGTTCATAGCAGCCACCTGCAACTTGCAGACGTGCAATATCGTACTTTCGTTATATTCCGCAGCGCATCTTCGTCTCACTTCCGCCTCAGGACTTGGCCAGAATGGGAGCACGTTTAACGAAGAGGTCTCGGTCCCAGAGGGAGTCAGCGATGTAAGTGTCTTTTTTAAGGTGTTTGCTACAATATGGCTTCTACATTTTTTGGTTATGCAGGTACTATAATTAGGGGATATTGGTTGCTTTATTTATACCCAAAGAACTGTGGTTTTCCAGTCTCCAGTCTGCTTAAACCGAAGCCCTATCCCTACGCCATAGGCCGTAACCATAGGCCTTAACTTGGCCTCATCCCAAGTTTTGGCCCCTAGTCCCTGATCAACTGATCAATGGACATAAGTGGTCTGACTGATACACTGATCACTGTCCGCTATGGGTGGGTTAACTGGTACACTGACCACTGTCCGATATGGGCGGCCTGACTGGTACACTGACCACTGTCCGCTATGGGCGACCTGAACGGTACACTGATCACTGTCCGCTATGGGCGGCCTGACTGGTAGAAATGACCACTGTCCGTTATGGGCGGCCTGACTGGTACACTGACTAATGTCCGCTATTAGCGGCCTGACTGGTACACTGACCACTGTCTGGTAGAACTGACCACTGTCCGCTGTGCGCGGCCTGGCTAGTACATTGACCACTGTCCTGTGTGAGCGGCCTGACTGATACACTGACCAATGCTCGCTATAGGTGGCCTGACGTAGAACTGACCACTGTCCGCTCTGGGCGACTTGACTGGTACACTGACCATGATTCGCTATGAGCGGGTTGCCTGCTACACTAACCACCGTCCGCTATGAGTGGTCTGACTGGTACACTGACCACTGTCCTCTGTGAGCGGCCTGACTGGTAGAACTGACCACTGTCCGCTATGGGCGACTTGACTGGTACACTTACCAATGTCCGCTATGGGCAGCCTGACTGGTACACTCACCACTGACCTCTGTGAGCGGCCTGACTGGCATACATGTCACTGTCCGCCATGTCCCATTATGACTGAACGGCTTCGTTGCAATTTGCAGACCGAGACAGGCAGCAGCACCGCGCCTCTTGGTCCAGGGTGACGTCACTCTCGAAAGCGCATGCGGAGATCACCCACCAGAAGAGGGCGCCATCCGCCGCGCAGTCTGCACGGCGTTCCTCCTCGCCGCGGACGCCGGGCAGCTGCACTGGCGCCCGGAGCACCTGGATCGATGAATATTCCAGGAGAGGCAGCCGGAAGCGGTGTCTAACTGTGGTCGTCCCGTGCCGCTGAGGACGCACCTCACGTTGCATACCATCAGGTCAAAGGCGACGCTTGCCTTGAGTGCGTCACGGGAAGAGGAATCCGAATCTGCAGTGGAGTTGCTAAATGTAAACAGCTGCTGCTTGGTGGAGTGCGAAAAACATACAGCAGCTATTACCAAGCACAAAGTCGGAGAACACTTCCTTTTGTTTCGTGTTGGATGGAATTGTGCCCCTGAGTTGTTTCAAGTAAAGAACAGGAATGGCCTATACTCGGCCCTGTCCACCAAGCTGGATGAGGATGAATTGCCACTCACGCCGTTGGACGTCAAAAGGTATCAGCAAATATCATGAGATTAACAGAAATTAAGTATTTTGACCTATATTGTGAGAGATGTGTTTTCCGTAATTTAACGACGTGGCTTGTAGTATGATCCCGTGTTATCGTTAGTCTATAGTTGTCGGTGCTCCAATGCAACAAGCGCTTTCCTATACTTCCAGGCGATTTGGAGCTTACGACATTGAGCTTAACGGAAGAACGCCCGGCCAAGATAAGTAAGTCATATCTTTATCAATTAAACTGAAGAAAGATTGGGTGACGGGTGTAATTACCTTTATCAATTAAACTGAAGAAATATTGGGTGAGGGGTGTAATTACCATTGGTCACCTTCGCTTGTTAGAGAAAAAGACTAGTGTAATTCTCATTCGAGAAGTGTTCGTAGATAGATCTTGCTGAAATGAATGCACTCAACAAATATATGCCGTCGTCTGAAATAAATGAATTTGATATTTCCAGAAAACAGCTGGAATGTTTACCCGACTACCATGAGCTGAGCGAGAAAGCACTCAAAGTTCACAAGTAAGTTAGACGTTTGTAGATGGCCAATTTGTATAACGAAGCAGATAGCCAAGCATGCCATTTTGCAGAGGGTTATCAGAAGCGTTTATGCACTGGAAACTATATATAACCTCCTTATTCTGAGACATTTGGTTCTATCTGAATTAATGTTGGATGATACAATTGAGGAATCAGAAATCCCACGCCTTCGTCTGATTTCGTGCATGACATTTCGGCGGATTGTTTATGGGCAGCGAGCGCGATCGTAGGAGTAAAACAAAAAAAAGGGTCAGAGGGGTCCACTTTAAACAAACATCCTGGTACTATCCTGGTACTAAAAAAAAACCAAGAATCGTTTTTCATTTTCATTCGAAAATTAGTAACAGAAACCGTTTTTCGTTTTTCGTTTTCGAAACGAAAAACGGTTATGCATAACGCAACCGTTCTTTTCTTGTCGCTGTATAAACGCGATGCTCCATTCACGTTGCGTACGGTATTCGCCAGGTGGCAACCCCACTCCGGGCCCCCAAGTTCAAGGTAAAGGAGGAAAACACTGGGTGTACTTCTTTGGTATATATATCTCCCGACACTTCTGTCATCCAGGTCTAGTGAGTTGGAGTTTGTGACCCGTCTCTGTCTTTGTTTAAATAATGGTACAAAAATCGGAATAAACCAAACAGGTAGGCCTAAGGCAAACTAAACCAAAGATATAGGCCTAACGTTATTGGCTTGGATCCACCCCCAAGTAAAACGTCACACGGATGTCGAACCAACGAGCTCGAAGTAACGAGCTCTGGTTTGAGAAATTACGCGTGAAACGTTAGACGATAAGACATGTATCGATGTGACGACCGATCTCTCTTCGATTCTGCTGATGTGCTTTACATCAGCCTGTTTCCTTGACGAAAGAAAAGGAACAAAATTGCAAATAGCTATTCACATGTGCAATTCCTTCAAG
Source organism: Arenicola marina (assembly GCA_964019135.1). Classification (NCBI taxonomy): domain Eukaryota; kingdom Metazoa; phylum Annelida; class Polychaeta; family Arenicolidae; genus Arenicola; species Arenicola marina. The sequence continues at coordinate 27,403,822 of OZ025253.1, read as the reverse complement.
ATATTCCGCTAGTTTCTGGCTTCCCGTATGAATAATTTTACACAGCACACATCCCCGCTGTCCCCGGAATTATTCAGGATTGGTGAAACAATTTCAGAAACACTTATTCATTTGAGTAAAAGTGTGAGCATAAGGCCGGAAGGGTTCTTGAACTGGGGTGCTGGGGAGCGTATAATGTCTAGCCTCTTAGTCTCAATTATGCTCAGTTACGGACCACCGTCCAGTCGGCATGTTTCGTATGTATCGTTTCTCAAAACGTTAATGACAAACGATTTGTCATTACGCGACCGTGTACTTCATTATATGTTTCGTTTGGCGACGAAACGGTATATATATGGTAGTACGTTTTGATTTGCTTTTGCGTGCCTCGACTGGGGAAACCGGAACACTTTATCAGTGATCGTTTCTTGTTATTTGAATGATGTTTCGGTAAACGAAAAACCATTGTTGGTATATTCTTCGTTTTTCTTATGATCATTCTGAGAACGAAAAACGATTGGACCGTATATACACGGACCCTCGACCATCAGTGTCAGCCGGAGATCGATATTTGACATCGGTTTGATATTAAAGTGGCCCACGTTTTGTCGGAATACCGCACGTCTAGCCGACGAGCGTCCATCAGTGTCGGCTCGACATCGATTCGATAGTTGACATCGATACAATCCTTTTAGTTTCAAAATCTTAATCCGACATAGGCCTGCCATGATACTACGCCATATAATAATGCGCCCAGCACACAAAGCAACTTGCGGGATCTCAAAATCAATTTGACATGGCAATAACGACATTATTTGAAGCGTTAAAACGCATTTAAATAAGACAAATCAATTCATAAGCAGATAATGCTTAAGTTGAATATGGTGGGCCCACCCTATCCCATGTGACCACCCAGGCACCAACATCTAGCTTCTCTCCATTCCCGTTTTACTAAAATGTGGCCGAACACACTAATCCATATCTGTTCAGCGATACAAAACGCGAAATCCAGCTTAGTTTATTTGAAGAGAAAACTATGCAAAGACTGTTCCTTCGATCAGGCTAAAATTATTCATATTTATAGAACGTATCTATAATCTTAAAATGTAAAGGCCCAAAATACGGTAATCATAATTTTGAATTTTCCATTGTTAATGAAGATGTCGCTATAGATCTAGTCTGCAAGAAATTTATTGACGGTTTGTAGGCCTACTGCAGCGCGGATCACAGCGGCGGGGGTGTGGGGGGTTGGGTGCGGGGGAGGGGTCTTTCCCTTCCCTTCACTCCGCGCCCACCCACTACATTTTGCTATGTATACATATAAGTGGCGCCCAAATGACCCCTTTTTGCGGCTGTGTTTTCTTCATCGGGGCAAAAACCTGCATTGTCTCCTAATGTGCCCATCTGAGATTGAAGAATTGAGTCAAGGACAGCAAATGCGCCACATTCTTTTCTTTTTTTGGCGGGGGGGGGGGGGCAAGTGGTATTTGCGTTCCTCGGAATTGGGTTTTCGTTTTACCCTGAAATTAAGAGACAAGTTGTAGAACTGTCTAATTTGGATGTCATTTTCCATGTGCCCTGGGCGGCACACCTCCAGCACTGCAGTAAGGAAGTGCCCCCCCCCCACCAACCCCCCAGGGACTACATACAAAAGAAGAACATTTTTTGGGGGGTATTATGTTCTTTTATTGTTAGGTTATTGGAAAGGTTAAAACTTATTTCTTTCTTTGTTGTGTAGCTTAGTTATTGATGGATCTTGTTATTTGACGTCCCAACTAAATTTCGTCCTCAGTACTTTCGGTGCAACGAAGTTGACAGGTGGCGCGTGGCTCGAGAATCAATGAAATAAAATGACGTCACTGACTGTGTCAATTCGAGACGAGGGGGGTGGGGGGGGGGTCACTTTGCGCAAACCAAATACCCTAAAGTTGTCAGTATGTGGTCTTTTTATGAAACAATAACTGTGACAAAAAATAATCTAACAATATTGAATATAATCTTTGATGCGTTCTTCATGTTTTTGGGTTTTTTTTGGTTTTTTTTACATATGACTCATGCTAAAAACATATTGTTCTTTCCTTCAAAGAATGCAGCATGAAACAGTAAATGTAATGTATTGTAATGTACCCAAGCCTTTGTGCAATTTTAGGAAAACAGTTTAGCGCTGAATGATGAGAAATGCGCTTAACATTTGTTCCAGAGAGACTGGTTTGCAAGCACATGTATATAAAACGTAACCATAACAAATTCTATATAACCAGGTTCACAATTTCCTCCTTATATCTAGAAATATACTGGAAACCATCTTGTAATTTATTAAAAAAAAATATATATATGCTATATTTATATATGTTATATTTGTAAGTGTAAACGTATTACTGGAGTGACTCCCACGCCGTGTCCTGAAACGACGTTGGAGTTTCCCCGCGCGCGCCCACCTTTCCCGCGCGCCGATCGCTCTCCGCATGTGAATCGTCTTTCATTCCAAGTCAGTGTCAGACTTAGTGTGCTTCATAGGCTTGATCGGTCGGTCGGTTTAGCCATTCCCTCCCAGGAGGGGGACGATGTGGCATTTTGGATTAAATTAACGATGTTCACATTGATCTTGAAAGCGGACGTGTCCCCAACTGTTTCTGTCTTTTTTGAAACGTTAAGTGCGCAATATAATAGGCCCATAATTTGCCTTATATTCGCCATTCCCTCTCTGGAGAGAGACGATGTGGCTACTGGATTAAGATTTAGCTTTTAGTAGATCTATAATCATTGTCAGATCCATACAGGTAAATTAGTTTGATAAAACTAAGCGGATGTAATAATTAATTAGAGTAATATAACTTAGGTTATTACTAGTTAGATCTATATATTTATCTGAATTAAGGAGGTTCCCGGCATCACTGTGGCGCCATCTGGTGGACTATGCCGCTGCGATCTGGCGATAAGCTGGTACCGCCGCTCATACTCATACTTGTAAGTGAGCGAGCGAGCGAAGTTGGGCCGGGGAACTAGGCTAATCTGGCAAATGCTCTATTGTCCGCAGCGTGTCATTCGTTTATTTCTTGTTTATGTAACAAAGTCGCGAAACTGATGCGCTGTAAAGGGAAATTGATAGGCAAACGCAAATCCAAGCAAACTAAAGAACTTATTGGGATGTATAAATATATCTTTGAACGAACTGGCAATAGAAACAAGCCGGCAAATTACATAGCGTTGACCACACAGGCACAGTAAATCAGTAGGGGAGGATCAGTGGGGGAGGCGGGCGCGGGGGGGGGGGGTGTTGGATTCCCCTACATCATCGTAGGCCTATATGCTTACACGTTTGGTTACTTAAATGTTTTCATGTAAATTTGATAACACCAAGTATCTTCTTCAATCTTGTGAGTACTTGCTACTTTAGTTCAGCATGTTTCCCATTCCGACCCTCAGAATTACCGGCACAATTTCCATGTTCAGAGTCATTTTACGAAAAAACGAGGTAGAAGACCCATGTATTTTTTTCTCTTATTTGAACAAACAAGGAGCAAGCTTGTGCCAGACAAATTTTTATTAAATTTGTCAGCCGTTTTTTTTCTGTTGAATATTTCGTGTCGAAATTCCAAAATTCTCCATTGACGCCCATTATCAAATTACATGTGACCCCCTACCTATTCAACGTCATTTTGACAGAAAAGTAGGTAGAAGACATATCTTTTTTATGTTATTTTATCGTCTTGGATACACATTACTATACGTTGAAAAAATGTCAAGAACTTTGTCTGAAAAAAATTTGATCTATGGAGCTACCTTAAGTTATTAACTTTATATCAAATCTGTTCACAGCTACCATATCAACCGAGCAAGCTGGTTAATATAACCAATGAATGAAAACTTTAATAGATCTATGTCTATGACCTGTTTTACACCGAGCTTAGAATACTTCACTTCGCACTGCATCATTGTTGCTGCAAATTAACAATTTTATTAATGCAAAAATGTCTTAAGAAAGTTTCGTTTTCTCCATTTGCCAGCACTGCACCCAGACCCACCAAAAGCGTCACCCCCAGCACTACCACTCCCCAGGGCCTCGCCACTGGCACAGGGACCTCCCAGACCCTCACGATCGGCACAGGGACCTCCCAGGCTCTCACGCTCGGCACAACCAGTCTCGCCACCCTCGACTGGGAGGTGGAGCTGCCAGGGGAGTACCCCCCTCAGGACGCCAAGGTCCTCACCGCCCGGGCACTTGTGGAGGGCCGACCCCCTGGCACCCTGACGGAGGAGGCGTCCAGGCTGGAGGGGGGGACGTTCGACTGGGGTCACCCTGACACGCTGGCCCTGAAAGCACAACTCTTGAGGTTTGTCCGTGACCTGGTTGAGGAGGTGGGAAGCAGGGACCCCTTGTTCGCCGGAGTCCAACTCACGCTGGTCGGCAGTCATGGTGACGGGACAGATGTCAGACCGAAGGCTGTTGAGTTCGATATTTTAGTTAGTGTGACATTGAAGGGAGTGGGGGTGGTGAGGAAGGGGAGGGGATGGAGCGGAACGTGGCCGTGGCGTGTGTGGGTTGGAGGCGAGGCTCTGGCCGCCTGCCGGAAGAAGGGGGAGAGGAGCAGTGTCCTGGAAGGTAAGCCACGTCTCCTGAGGGGGACGAAGGAGCGTAAGGTGGACCCCTGGGACTTCCTCGAGCGCTGGGAGGACGGGCTGGATGCCGTGCTGCCCACCGTCACGCTCCCCGAGGGTCTGACCCACTACGGCCCACTCTCCCCCAGGTACACCGGGGTGAAGGTCGGCTGGACAACTGCCACCCTGTCTCTGGTGTGGCGGGGGGAGACCCGGCTGACCTGTGACCTCACCCCCGCCTTCCCTGTCCCCCGGGACGCCATGGAGTTTGTCACCCAGGAGGCGATGGGCCGCCTGGAGGGGAAGGCGGGGCTGGAGCGGTCCTCCCACCCCGTCCACCTGGTGCCGGCGGGTGGGTGGTTACCGACGACGTGTGTCGTGGAGACACACGCGCTGGTCGCCTTCGGCCCCCGCTCATCCCCCGTCACCCTCATCCGCGGCCTCAAGCTCCTGGCGCGGCGCTACCTCCAGTGGCGCCCCCTGGACAAGAGTGAGGAGGGAGAGGCCAGGGACACCCTGGCGGCCCTGGGGGGTGGGGGTGGGGGGTCCCGGGGGTGTATTGGGGGCTTGGTGGACGTGGATGGGCTCTCTGAGTGTGTCAGGGAGTCGCTGGAGACCGGGAGTGTGAGGCTGCCTGAGGAGAGGGAGGGGGAGGGGTGGCGGGAGGCTCGGTCGGGGGTTTACTGTAGCAGGGTGGCGCTGGTGGTGTCCGCCACCCACACAGCCCACTGGGGGGCTGGTGGGTGTCAGGGTGAGTGTGGCCTGTGTGAGGACCTGACCCGTGAGGCCCGTAAGCTGTCACACATAGCCCCCCTCCACCCCGCCGTGGGGGAGGCTGTGGGGCTGCCACCCTCACCTCAACTTGAGATCCTCTCCGCCTTCCTCAAATACCTCGTCCTGAGGGACCTGGTGGAGGAGGGGGCGGACGGGAGTGGGAGACTGAGGCGGGGGGACTTAGACATGTACATGAGTGACCTGGCGACTCGCTTGAAGGAGCGGGAGGGTGTCCCCCACCCCCTGCTGAGTGGTGAGGAGGTGAAGCACATCTATCCGCGGTCAGAGCGGGGAGATGTGCTGGACACAACGCGGTCAAAGCATCCTGTCTGGTGCTTGCTTCCCTCCTCCCTCGATGACTGTCACACGGAGGTATGCCGTCAGCTCTGTGACGTCGCAAAGGTCACGTGATCAGCACACCAACCAAGTCACGGGTGTCGTATCACGTGATACCAATAGGTGACTCACACGTGGGTACGTGTTTGTGTTGTGGGGGGAGGGGGGGTGGTAGAGGGTGTTGGTGGGATTAGCCCAGTTCGAGGCTCGAGGTTGCATCCACGTATTGTTGGTATGATACCTCAACAAATGGCGGCGGTTTGTTTACCTTTTTTAAGGACCCTTTTTTAACTGATTGAGATTCACGTTCTTTTTCTTGTTGCGGTCAGCCGATGTTTTTGTGCTTTGATTATTATTGAGGATTAGATCATAAATTAAATTCATGTATGGTTATCATGTTAGAGCTTCCTGAAAATCACGTCTTTGGGAAAATTAGACAGAATCAACACGTTTTTAGTCCTGTCGTTAGGGGTGAGGAAGTTGGGTACAGGAATTGGGATGGGAACTCGATAGCTTTCGACTGACACTGACCGCTCACTTTGACTGCCGACTGCCTGATCTGGTCACCTCTAAAATCGCTTGAAACGATAACATTTTGGGACTTTCCTTATTCGGCTTAACATTTCATAATGATCCCATGTAAAGGGCTTCAAGTTCAGTCTGACATGTGTAAGCCTCCTAGCCAGGTCACATCTCCTCAAAATATTGTAACAACTTTCAGTTTGTTCTTTAATTATTTTTTTGACAGTTTCCAATCATATTTTGCTAAGCTTAGTATATTATTTGCTGCATATACTGCCAAAGAGATAAGCTTGAAGGGAATAAATGCAATTGTGTATTTGGTTACATCGTTGACATTGACCCATTGAAAACTAGCTCTAAAAAATTGAGATGTCAATTAAGTAATCTACAAGTAATGCATTAATTTTTTATTAGTGTCGCCCAAAACAGACTAAGCGACAAACTGGTTCATTGATAAGGCTGATAGTAAATACATTATCAGAGCAATTTGGATGAGACAATACTCAGTTTATATAGTGTAGGGAACCTGAAATTTAGTGTAGAGACCCCAGTGTAGTATAGAGTTCAGTAAACCACAACAAGTAAGTCACCCCAGGGGCGTAGGGCCAGGGTGGACGGGTGGGGAGATATCCCAAGGAGACACGCAGCTACTGGCCGGGAGGGTTTACGACCGCTGACCAGCGGGGGGTCATCTGGTGTTTTAGTGCAGGCGATCGGGATCCAGAGAGGCAAGCCGGGTGTGTTTAGCGCTAGACTAGGCGGGGGCGGTCAAGCTGTAGTTTATTTAGGAGGGAGTGTGGTTAAAAGATAGATTGGACGATCACGTTGCACGTGCTGGGAGTAATATGGCAGTGGCGATAGACGGGAAGAGCTTTTTAGGGATATATAAAGGGGTGCGGGAATGCAGAGAAGGGTCAGATCTTGACTACTTGAACGGAAGGCAGAACTTGAGAGACCAGAACTTGACAACTTGAAATAAACCCAAAGCAACACAAACAACTTGTGTTGTGGACTACAACTGGTGTCAGAACTGGCGAAACGGATGTGAACGAATGCGAAATGATTTATACAACCCGATAAGCGATAAAAACCGAGAACACTACAAATGGTGTCCAGAAGAGGGATTAGGACTTACACACGCCTGGAATTATCGGCTTAGGATTATCGCGATGGCTAAGCATGCATACCGAGACCCGGATTTCCGCACCGATGCCGGTGTAAAGATGATGGATTTACTGATCTTCACTCCAAGTTACTGAGGGTGTTTTTCACCGTGGAATGAAGGGCCGACGCGTATGGCATAGTGGAGTTTCTTATCTCGGGACGAGCAGTCACGTATATATACAATGGGGCCGTAAAAGGATAAGACAGCGACCGGGGCAGAGTCAAACGGCGGAGCGACTGCTTCAGCGACCGAGCAGGATACGGCAGTCGAAGTAGTGGAACTTCGCCGTCAACTGCAAGAAACTAAGCAGACGGCCGCTCTGGCTGAAACCAGAGCGGTTGAGGCAGAACGCAGAGCTACGGACATCGGCCAACAACACGAGAGAGCTGTTGAAGAGTCACGAAAGATACTACGGCAGGCGGATAAGGAGTTCCAGGAGACGGCCCGTTGCCGCCTTCGGGATGCTGACGCAGCCCAGGAAGCCCTGTTACGTAAGGCGAGAGAGGCTGAGAAGAGGGTTAAGGTGTTGGAGGCTTTGAGCCATCATGGCACTTCGCCGTCTGTGGATACGCGATTTTCCCAATACCAAACCCCTTCCCCGCCAGACCAGCTTTCTCCAGGAGGCGTCCCTTCGCACCGTGTGGCTGGTGGCCGTTATGCAATGCCACTCCCCAAGCAGATGCCGTTTGACGGGAGTAAGTCGTGGGAGAGCTTCATCCAGCCGTTCAGGTCCACCTCTGTGGCATGTGGCTGGAGGGATGAAGAGAATCTCTTTCGCCGCCGCAGCAGCCTGAGAGGTGAGGCTGCGGAATACGTCTTTGAGCAGCTTCCCGGTGACGTCATCGAATCATATTGTCGTCTGGAAACCGCGCTGGCGGCCAGGTACAAGGAGCGTCGTAGTGCCGCTTCCTATCTCGCGGAATTAGAGAATAGGAAGTTGGGCCCCAATGAAAAGGTGGCTGATTTTGTCGCCGACGTGAGGCGTCTGGTCATCGAAGGTTACCCGACGGCTGATCAGAGGACAGTGGAAACTATCGCTCTGAGATACTTCCTAAAGGGGCTGCCTGATCATCAGATGGCCCTCACCATAGGAATGAAAGATCCCGCCAGCATAGAGGACGCCCAGGAAGCTCTGGAGACGTACAGGAGCTTCAATGATGAATCAGTGCGGAACCAACGCGTTCGGTCCGTGCAACCGCAGGTGAAGGGCAGTGATTACGTCACCGAAAGCCGGCTCCTGGAGTTCGGTAAGCGGATAAACGAAACCATGGATGCCAAATTGGATAAAATAATGAGGCTGATCACGCCAGACGCCGGGAGGAATGCGGCCAACAGGGGAGCTCTTTTCCGAGGCGGATATGACAACAGCGGATATAAAAATGACAGATATGGTGTACGCCCGCCTCTGTACTCGCAACGCCCACCTGGAGTAGGATTATCCATGGTAGAGTGTTGGGAGTTTCACGAGAGGGGTCATGTCCGAAGCGCTTGCCCGACGAAGGGAGAAATCAGGCCAAACAACGCCACACAGCCAGATCAGGCAACTAATGTCCAGGGAAACTAAGTAGGACCGATTCTACCGGCCAAGGATCGGTCCGCGAAGAAAAGGATAAACTTCACGTGCGTCAAGAAGCATTTCAAGACATGAAAAACGCCTTAACGGGAGATGAAGTGATGGCATACCCGAATGACACCGGTATGTACATTTTGGACACGGATGCGTCAGGTACGGCGGTCGGTGCCACCCTGTCACAGATGCAATTAAGTGAGAAGGTTGGAAAGGAAGTGGAGCGGCCGGTGGCCGGCGCCAAAAAGTCGCTGATTAGACCGGAAAGGAGATATTGCGTAACCAGTGGTCAAAGATGCGTGACGTGTGTCAAGAAAGACGACCAGGGGTCGTCGTTTCGTGAAGTAGATGATGTGGTACCTTTGATAGTAAGGTGCGTGAATACAGCGAATACATCGAGAGTAAAGGCTGATGAGCCCGGTGGTGTGCGCCCAGGCTGGAGATCAACCATTTACTGTATTTTGCTTATGTTGTTTGTCCCCGTTGTGTGAATTACACAAAGGACCTCACGTTGCATTGACGATTGCCGTAACGGAGACTGGTGTCACATGGCTTGTTGTCTGTGGTCGATGGAGCGCCGCGGGATGTGGTGTGTCGACGGGAAAGTGAACCAGGGAGTGCGGGATCAAACCTCGGGTGAGGGATGCACGGAAAACGTGAATGATGGCTGTAGTCCCCATGAGTCAGAATGCGTCGAGTGCCGTCGAATGAAGAGAGGTGGGATTCAGAGTCTGCCACAGGAACCAGGCCCACCTAAAGGTCCGGGTCCACCGTTGAGAGGGGCATTACCCGATACAGCGTGTCAGCGTGTCAGCGAGTCAAGTAGGGGATCGGACACGGATGCGAGACAGTCCAGACGACCCGGCGTCACCGGTGCAATGAACATACTGGCCGTGGAGACCACCGATTGGAATAGGAAGGACAATTGACTTTAGTTCAAACTCGTTTTGTTGCAACCTGTCTATGTATTGCCATGTGTTTGTATCCGTATTACCACGACTCGAAGTTGGAGTTCGCTTTTTAACTTTACGTAGTATGACAGTTTCGCCGGGAGACGACAGGTAGCTAGAGAGAGGTAGTGTAGGGAACCTAGAATTCAGTGTAGAGACCCCAGTGTAGTATAGAGTTCAGTTAACCACAACAAGTAAGTCACCCCAGGGGCGTAGGGCCAGGGTGGACGGGTGGGGAGATATCCCAAGGAGGCACGCAGCTACTGGCCGGGAGGGTTTACGACCGCTGACCAGCGGGGGGTCATCTGGTGTTTTAGTGCAGGCGATCGGGATCCAGAGAGGCAGGCCGCGTATGTTTAGCGCTAGACTAGGCTACAGGCGGGGGCGGTCAAGCTGTAGTTTATTTAGGAGGGAGGGTGGTTAAAAGATAGATTGGACGATCACGTTGCACGTTGCACGTACTGGGAGTAATATGGCAGTGGGGGTAGACGGGAAGAGCTTTTTAGGGATATATAAAGGGGTGCGGGAATGCAGAGAAGGATCAGATCTTGACTACTTGAACGGAAGGCAGAACTTGAGAGACCAGAACCTGACAACTTGAAATAAACCCAAAGAAACAGAAACAACTTGTGTTGTGGACTACAACTGGTGTCAGAACTGGCGAAACGGATGTGAACGAATGCGAAATGATTTATACAACCCGATAAGCGATAAAAACCGAGAACACTACAATAGCATTAACATATATGTTTAGTAAGTAGGTAGTTCAGTAAGTAGAGTTAATGGAGTACTGAATTGAGCAGGTTATATAAAGGAGGATACATTGACATTGTTTTAATACCCTCATCATGATCATCACTTTTGCTGTATAGGGGGAAACATTATTATATTCTCGACAAGTAGGGGTTATGCACATAGTTAATTACCCAGCCTATCTATTATTGTGATGCTTAATAAACTCTGGTCTCTGTCAGTTGACAGCCGGCAACTTGAAAAAATTTCTTGTCTGGTTATTCGTGGCATTGCCGAATTACCACGCATTAAAATAGCTCTCGCCAGCATATGTAATGCAGCACTTTAGTGTTCCTTGTTGTTTTATAGTACAGCACAAACCATGTATTGTGCATTTTGTAATAAAGTATATATAACTCCGCATTCACAACAACTATTATTGCTGGTTTGAAAGGAAAATACCCTTGAAGCTGTCTCATACAAAACTATGTCTGCCCTCTATGAAATCATTTCTTAGTTTACTTGTTTTGGTTGTTGGCAACCACCTGGAGTGAGTTAAGGTATGCATGGTATCCCTGGTTATCGACATAAATACTTGCAAGGGGTAACTTGTGAAACAAAAAGGTACTCGCCATGGTGAATCTTAACGTAGCCCTCATTTAACTTAATTAGTATCAATACTAATTAGTATCAATAGGGCGAAGACTTACATGCTAGGGTTAATCATGATGTAGCCTAATATAAGAATAAAATAGACTCACACATATTAACCGTAATGATGAGTAGATGCATGCGTATGAAGGCAACTATATTTATAATATATAACAAACTCATGTGGAATAAAGAATTTAGACTAAATTGTGGCCATCGGTTATTTAACTTTTTAATGTATTACACCGCAGCAGTACATATTTAATCGACTTGTTATTGGTTAAAGCATGTTTCAACTCTTATGATTTTTGTTTTCATTGTTAGACTAAAACAGATGCTTTTATGACATTGGCTTTATGGGAAAAGATGTTAAAAACAGCTACCCCGTTTAACTTTGCCACCTTATTCGATGGTCAACGCCTTGTATCGTAGCGTTATGATGCTATGTGACCGAAACATCAGGACACTTTGTATGGGTCTGTTATGCTATAACAGCAAGCGAATGAAACATTTTTCAACACTCTACTGTACTGTACAACAATATATCTCTCTGGCGAACGCGGGGACACGATATCAAACAAATCCTCTAAATATCTACCTGACACAACATTTACTGAAATAAACTTCAGGCTATTTAAATCGTTCTCGTGCTTTATGAAAAGCAAAGCGCTAGTTGATTACAACTGATAACTTGACACTTCGCAGCCGCCACCTTCAAATGTGCCACTACATTCCATGTGGACTTGTATTGGGACGTTATGATGTGCGGCTGAAATAAAAGTGACCATCGTGTACAGTACGGTTCAATTTTACACCAAGTTACGGTAGCGAATACGAGACCCCTCCGTTAATCATGATCATGACGTGTCCGTCAGCACACGGCAGCCCTTTGTATATTATACATATGGCCGCCGTGTGCTGACGGATACGTTATGATCATGATCAACGAAGGTGAGCAACTGACAACTTTAGCTCATATTCATAAAATAGTAGAAGGGCATACTTTTTCCACTTGTTTTCGCACCTATCAATTTAACTTCTACGAGCGAGGAAAGTGACGTCAAAGGGGAATACAAACGCGTGTGCTTTTGTATTGAGACATATATTCTCTCTGCTCATTGGCTTTAACTCAACAAAACGCACTCAACTATAAAAACAATACACGCCCTCGACTACATATGTACGCACTGCATCAAAACTCACCTGGCAATCTTGTGCCATCATTGGGAAATTTTCAAATAACGCTCAGATGCAATGCTTTCAGAAATAAACCCGCCGGATCTTAATTTTGCTACTTTGACGAACGCGTTTATAGTGACATTGTGGAATAATAAGTGTAAACTCCTATTAAAACAAATTGTTGATCATGACCGATAACATGATCAGTTTAGCACTATAACGTTCTAACGTGTGCTGACGGACACGTTATGATCATGATCAACGGCGATGACCGTTAGTGGTAGCGAATGTCGTACTTTTTAAACACAATTACTAGGCCTAAGACGGAAGATTAAAACTCAGTTTTAGAACGATGCTTATTTCGGGCGTAAACGAGGCGCTATTTGACATCAACTGTTATTTCCAGAAACTGAGACTCTGTGCAAAGTTGCACACCTAGCGACATGACGGCAGAAAGCGGCTCGCCGCTAGCGTCATTCTTCATCTTGGCAATGGCGACACACCCCCCCCCCCCCCACTGGGGCCTTGCTGACCTGAGACGAACACCACACTAACCCCTGGCTGACACCAAACCCAACCGTAGGAACCAGCTAGGGGTGGGTACGTTGCAATCGATTATGCTTACTTCGAAAGTTCACAATTACGATTACAGGAAATATGAAAGTACATGCCGTCAATTAAGATTACATTAAAAGTAATTGACAGACGCCACCTCTGCCCGTGTCCGATACCAGATTGATCCCCGACGGACACCACAACGACGCATGGCTGACTCTACATTGACCCCTGACAGACACCACGCCGACCCTTGGAGGACACTACACTGAGCCGTGGAGGACGCCACAGCGGCCCTTGACGGAAACCACACCGCCCGTAACGGTGTCCACACTTATGTCTAACCCGTGGCAAACACCACACTGACCTGGGGCGGGCAACACTCTAAACTGACAAAGTGACTGCTACTCCATTGACCGAGGATGGACACGACACCGACCCGACATGACACCGACCGGTGGCAGACACCGCACTGACCCGTGGGGGACACCACACTGACCAACGCCGTTGCGGAAACCACATAACCCGTGACTAAGACCACACTGACCCGTGGCGGTCACTACACCGACCCGTCGCGGGCATCACACAGAACCGTGGCGGACACCAAACTAAACCGTGACGAAAACCACTCCGACCCGTGGCGTGGCTTAATGTAGCCCGCATTTAACTTAATTAGTATCAATAGGGCGAAGACCTACTCACTAGGGTTAATCATGATGTAGCATAATATCATAATAAAAAGACATGTATTGACCGTAATGATGGGTAGATGCATGCGTCTGCAGGCGACAATATTTTTCAACAAACTCATGTGGAATATAGAATTTAGACTAAATTGTTGACCCGTGGCGGGCAGCACACTGACCCGTGGCGGACACCATACTGACTCGTAGCGGACACCGCACCGACCCGTGGCGGGCATCACACTGACACGTGGCGGACACCACAACAACCCGTGGCAGTCACTACACCGACCCGTGGCGGGCTCCACACTGACCCGTGGGGAAACCCACACTGACCCGTGATAGACATCGTATGGACCCTCGGCGGTCACCACACTGTTCTGCTGCGGACACCATACGGACCCGTGGCGGAAACTAAACCGACCCGTATCGGACCAGCGTCCTTGCGGAAACAACACCGAACCGTAACGGACACTACGCTGACCCGTGGCGGACACCACACTGTGACGAGTAGCGGACACCACACCGACCCATGGCGGTCACTATACCGTCTCGTGGCGGTCTCTACACCGACTCGTGCCGGACACAATACTGGCCCCTGGCGGACACCACACCGACCCGTGGCAGTCACTACACCGACCCGTGGCGGGCTCCACACTGACCCGTGGCGAACCCCACACTGACCCGTGATAGACACCGTAAGGACCCTCGGCGGTCACTACACTGTTCTGCTGCGGACACCATACGGACCCGTGGCGGACACTCCACCGACCCGTGGCAAACCCCACACTGAATCGTGGCGGACACTAAACCGACCCGTATCGGACCAGCGTCCTTGCGGAAACAACACCGAACCGTAACGGACACTACGCTGACCCGTGGCGGACACCACACTGTGACGAGTAGCGGACACCACACCGACCCATGGCGGTCACTATACCGTCTCGTGGCGGTCTCTACACCGACTCGTGCCGGACACAACACTGGCCCCTGGCGGACCCCACACCGACCCGTGGCAGACACCACACTGACCCGTGACAGACAGCACATGGTCCTGTGGCGGACACCACATGGTCCTGTGGCGGATACCACACTGACCCGTGGCAGACACCAGACTGACCCGTGACAGACAGCACACCGACCTGTGGCAGACACCAGACTGACCCGTGACAGACACCACATGGTCCTGTGGCGGACACCACATGGTCCTGTGGCGGACCCCACATGGTCCTGTGGCGGACACCACATGGTCCTGTGGCGGACACCACATGGTCCTGTGGCGGACACCACATGGTCCTGTGGCGGACACCACATGGTCCTGTGGCGGATACCACGCCGACCCATGGGGGTCACCACACTGACTCGTGGCGGACACCATACAGATCCGTGACAGACACCACACTGACCCGTGACAGACACCACACTGACCCGTGGCGGACACAACACTGACCCGTGACTTACACCAGACAGACCTCCAGACCGAAAACCTCACCTTGACCTTCGACCTTGACCCGTCCAAAGCTGAACACATCATATTGGGTGTCGCAGGCTCCACAAACATTCTACAGACATAAATATATTAACATATATGTGTGGTGTCCGTAAGTGGGGGTGGGGACTCCCGTCCTTGCCCCACCCACGTACCCATCCGGGTCCACGGATCTTGGCGTTCACATCGTAAAACGTTTATTATATCCATCGACCAGGCGCCGTCACCCCAGCCTGCACATGTCACGCCCGGACACTACATATGTAGCACATGCCTTTAGCTCTGATCTGGAGGTCGGATATTCAAGTTCACCATTGTAAGTGGACCATTCCGATCGGAAGTGCTGAAGTCCTAGGTAGTTCACCGGGTGATGCCGTAATGTAGCTCAGTGACTGCCGGCGCCACAGCCGCAGCCACATCCCTTACAGCCACAGCCACAGCCACAGCCACAGCCACAGCCACAGCCACATCCATAACCATTGCCACAACCACAGCCACAGCCACACAGCCACAGCCACAGCCACAGCCACAGCCACGGCCACACAGCCACAGCCAGAGCCACATCCCTTACAGCCACAGCCACAGCCACAACCACACAACCACAGCCCCAGCCACAACCACAGCCACAGCCACACAGCCACAGCCACATCCACATCCCATACAGCCAGAGCCACAGCCACAGCCACACAACCACAGCCACAGCCTCAGCCACAGCACCAGCCACAACCACCACCACAACAACAGCCACAGCCACAGCCACAGCCACAGCCACAGCCACAGCCACAGCCACAGCCATAGCCACATCTACAGCCACAGCCACAGCTACAGCCACCGCCACATCCACAGCCACAGCCACAGCCACATCCACATCCACAGCCACAGCCACAGCCACAGCCACAACGGTGGACACCACAACGACCCGTGGCAGTCACTACACCGACCCGTGGCGAACCCCACACTGACCCGTGATAGACAGCACATGGTCCTGTGGCGGACACCACATGGTCCTGTGGCGGATACCACACTGACCCGTGGCAGACACCAGACTGACCCGTGACAGACAGCACACCGACCTGTGGCAGACACCAGACTGACCCGTGACAGACACCACATGGTCCTGTGGCGGACACCACATGGTCCTGTGGCGGACACCACATGGTCCTGTGGCGGACACCACATGGTCCTGTGGCGGACACCACATGGTCCTGTGGCGGACACCACATGGTCCTGTGGCGGACACCACATGGTCCTGTGGCGGATACCACGCCGACCCATGGGGGTCACCACACTGAGTCGTGGCGGACACCATACAGATCCGTGACAGACACCACACTGACCCGTGACAGACACCACACTGACCCGTGGCGGACACAACACTGACCCGTGACTTACACCAGACAGACCTCCAGACCGAAAACCTCACCTTGACCTTCGACCTTGACCCGTCCAAAGCTGAACACATCATGTTGGGTGTCGCAGGCTCCACAAACATTCTACAGACATAAATATATTAACATATATGTGTGGTGTCCGTAGGTGGGGGTGGGGACTCCCGTCCCTGCCCCACCCACGTACCCATCCGGGTCCACGGATCTTGGCGTTCACATCGTAAAACGTTGATTATATCCATCGACCAGCCGCCGTCACCCCAGCCTGCACATGTCACGCCCGGACACTACAAATGTAGCACATGCCTTTAGCTCTGATCTGGAGGTCGGATATTCAAGTTCACCATTGTAAGTGGACCATTCCGATCGGAAGTGCTGAAGTCCTAGGTAGTTCACCGGGTGATGCCGTAATGTAGCTCAGTGGCTGCCGGCGCCACAGCCGCAGCCACATCCCTTACAGCCACAGCCACAGCCACAGCCACAGCCACAGCCAGAGCCGCAGCCACAGCTACATCCATAACCATTGCCACAGCCACAGCCACACCCACAGCCACAGCCACGGCCACACAGCCACAGCCAGAGCCACATCCCTTACAGCCACAGCCACAGCCACAGCCACAGCCACATCCACATCCCATATAGCCAAAGCCACAGCCACAACCACAGCCACACAACCACAGCGACAGCCTCAGCCACAGCACCAGCCACAACCACAACCACAACAACAGCCACAGCCACAGCCACAGCCACAGCCACAGCCACAGCCACACCCACAGCCACAGCCACAGCCACAGCCACAGCCATAGCCACATCCACAGCCACAGCCACAGCCACAGCCACCGCCACATCCACAGCCACAGCCACAGCCACCGCCACATCCACAGCCACAACCCTTACAGCAACAGCCACAGCCGCAGCCACAGCCACAGCCACAGCCACATCCACATCCCTTACAGCCACAGCCACAGCCACAGCCACAGCCACAGCCACAACGGCGGACACCACAACGACCCGTGGCAGTCACTACACCGACCCGTGGCGGGCTCCACACTGACCCGTGGCGAACCCCACACTGACCCGTGATAGACACCGTAAGGACCCTCGGCGGTCACTACACTGTTCTGCTGCGGACACCATACGGACCCGTGGCGGACACTCCACCGACCCGTGGCAAACCCCACACTGAAACGTGGCGGACACTAAACCGACCCGTATCGGACCAGCGTCCTTGCGGAGACAACACCGAACCGTAACGGACACTACGCTGACCCGTGGCGGACACCACACTGTGACGAGTAGCGGACACCACACCGACCCATGGCGGTCACTATACCGTCTCGTGGCGGTCTCTACACCGACTCGTGCCGGACACAACACTGGCCCCTGGCGGATACCACACCGACCCGTGGCAGACACCAGACTGACCCGTGACAGACAGCACACCGACCTGTTGCAGACACCAGACTGACCCGTGACAGACACCACATGGTCCTGTGGCGGACACCACATGGTCCTGTGGCGGACACCACATGGTCCTGTGGCGGACACCACATGGTCCTGTGGCGGACACCACATGGTCCTGTGGCGGATACCACGCCGACCCATGGGGGTCACCACACTGACTCGTGGCGGACACCATACAGATCCGTGACAGACACCACACTGACCCGTGACAGACACCACACTGACCCGTGACAGACAGCACACTGACCCGTGGCGGACACAACACTGACCCGTGACTTACACCAGACAGACCTCCAGACCGAAAACCTCACCTTGACCTTCGACCTTGACCCGTCCAAAGCTGAACACATCATATTGGGTGTCGCAGGCTCCACAAACATTCTACAGACATAAATATATTAACATATATGTGTGGTGTCCGTAGGTGGGGGTGGGGACTCCCGTCCCTGCCCCACCCACGTACCCATCTGGGTCCACGGATCTTGGCGTTCACATCGTAAAACGTTGATTATATCCATCGACCAGCCGCCGTCACCCCAGCCTGCACATGTCACGCCCGGACACTACATATGTAGCACATGCCTTTAGCTCTGATCTGGAGGTCGGATATTCAAGTTCACCATTGTAAGTGGACCATTCCGATCGGAAGTGCTGAAGTCCTAGGTAGTTCAACGGGTGATGCCGTAATGTAGCTCAGTGGCTGCCGGCGCCACAGCCGCAGCCACATTCCTTACAGCCACAGCCACAGCCACAGCCACAGCCACAGCCACAGCCACAGCCACAGCCGCAGCCACAGCTACATCCATAACCATTGCCACAGCCACAGCCACACCCACAGCCACAGCCACGGCCACACAGCCACAGCCAGAGCCACATCCCTTACAGCCACAGCCACAGCCACAACCACACAATCACAACCCCAGCCACAGCCACAGCCACAGCCACAGCCACAGCCACAGCCACAGCCACACAGCCACAGCCACATCCACATCCCATACAGCCACAGCCACAGCCACAGCCACAGCCACACAACCACAGCCACAGCCTCAGCCACAGCACCAGCCACAACCACAACCACAACCACAACAACAGCCACAGCCACAGCCACAGCCACAGCCACAGCCACACCCACAGCCACAGCCACAGCCATAGCCACATCCACAGCCACAGCCACAGCCACAGCCACAGCCACCGCCACATCCACAGCCACAGCCACAGCCACAGCCACATCCACATCCACATCCCTTACAGCCACAGCCACAGCCGCAGCCACAGCCACATTCCTTACAGCCACAGCCACAGCCACAGCCACACCCACAGCCACAGCCACAGCCATAGCCACATCCACAGCCACAGCCACAGCCACAGCCACAGCCGCAGCCACAGCCACAGCCACAGCCACAGCCACAGCCACATCCCTTACAGCCACAGCCACAGCCACAGCCACAGCCACAGCCACAGCCACAACGGCGGACACCACAACGACCCGTAGCAGTCACTACACCGACCCGTGGCGGGCTCCACACTGACCCGTGGCGAACCCCACACTGACCCGTGATAGACACCGTAAGGACCCTCGGCGGTCACTACACTGTTCTGCTGCGGACACCATACGGACCCGTGGCGGACACTCCACCGACCCGTGGCAAACCCCACACTGAATCGTGGCGGACACTAAACCGACCCGTATCGGAC
Source organism: Arenicola marina (assembly GCA_964019135.1). Classification (NCBI taxonomy): domain Eukaryota; kingdom Metazoa; phylum Annelida; class Polychaeta; family Arenicolidae; genus Arenicola; species Arenicola marina. Next base: position 27,384,094 of record OZ025253.1, on the reverse strand, counting down.
CAGCGTCCTTGCGGAAACAACACCGAACCGTAACGGACACTACGCTGACTCGTGGCGGACACCACACTGTGACGAGTAGCGGACACCACACCGACCCATGGCGGTCACTATACCGTCTCGTGGCGGTCTCTACACCGACTCGTGCCGGACACAATACTGGCCCCTGGCGGACACCACACCGACCCGTGGCAAACACCACACTGACCCGTGACAGACAGCACATGGTCCTGTGGCGGACACCACAGGGTCCTGTGGCGGATACCACGCCGACCCATGGGGGTCACCACACTGACTCGTGGCGGACACAATACAGACCCGTGACAGACACCACACTGACCCGTGACAGACAGCACACTGACCCGTGACAGACAGCACACTGACCCGTGACAGACAGCACACTGACCCGTGGCGGACACAACACTGACCCGTGACTTACACCAGACAGACCTCCAGACCGAAAACTTCACCTTGACCTTCGACCTTGACCCGTCCAAAGCTGAACACATCATATTGGGTGTCGCAGGCTCCACAAACATTCTACAGACATAAATATACCTAAGTGGGGGTGGGGACTCCCGTCCTTGCCCCACCTACGTACCCATCCGGGTCCACGGATCTTGGCGTTCACATCGTAACACGTTGATTCTTTCCAGCGATAAGTTTTATTTTCTAAGTTACGAACAGGTGACTGGTCTACACCACTCTCATTGCTATACTCCCGTTCGCCACTCCCCGCCTGGATTCCTCCGGGGAGCCCCGGTCCGGGCGACAGTGCCACCCGATCTCTGGCTCAACCGAGCCAGCCAATCAAGTGGCAAGGGGTGGGGCTTAGTGAACGGTGGCGGGAGGACCAGCTGCCGTCACCCCAGTCTGCACAGGTCACGCCCGGACACTACATATGTAGCACATGCCTTTAGCTCTGACCTGGAGGTCGGATATTGAAGTTCACCATTGTAAGTCGACCATTCCGATCAAAAGTGCTGAAGTCCTAGGTAGTTCACCGGGTGATGCCGTAATGTAGCGCACTGGCTGCCGGCGCCACAGCCGCAGCCACATCCCTTACAGCCACAGCCACAGCCACAGCCACAGCCACAGCCACAGCCACAGCCACACAGCCACAGCCACAGCCACAGCCACAGCCACAGCCACAGCCACAGCCACAGCCACAGCCCCACAGCCACAGCCAGAGCCACATCCCTTACAGCCACAGCCACAGCCACAGCCACAGCCACAGCCACAGCCACAGCCTCAGCCCTTACAGCCACAGCCACAGCCGCAGCCACAGCCCTTACAGCCACAGCCACAGCCACAGCCACAGCCACAGCCACAGCCACAGCCACAGCCACAGCCAGCGCCCACAGCCACAGCCACAGCCACAGCCTCAGCCACAGCCACAGCCCCAGAGCCTCAGCCACAGCCACAGCCACAGCCGCAGCCACAGTCGCCGCTACAGCCACAGCCCCACAGCCACAACCACAGCCGCAGCCACAGCCCTTACAGCCACAGCCACAGTCACAGCCACAGCCACGGCCTCAGCCACAGCCACAGACACAGCCACAGCCACAGCCACAGCCGCAGCCACAGCCACAGCCACAGCCACAGCCCTTACAGCCGCAGCCACAGCCTCAGCTACAGCCACCGCCACAGCCACAGCCACAGCCACAGCCACAGGCATAGCCACAGCCACAGCCACAGACACATCCCTTGCAGTCGCAGCCACAGCCACAGCCACTGCCACAGCTACAGCCTCAGCCACAGCCAAAGTCACAGCCACAGCCACAGCCACAGCCCTTACAGCCACAGCCACAGCCGCAGCCACAGCCCTTACAGCCACAGCCACAGCCACAGCCACAGCCACAGCCACAGCCACAGCCACAGCCCCACAGCCACAGCCACAGCCACAGCCACAGCCACAGCCCTTACAGCCACAGCCACAGCCACAGCCACAGCCACAGCCCTTACAGCCGCAGCCACAGCCTCAGCTACAGCCACCGCCACAGCCACAGCCACCGCCACCGCCACAGCCACAGCCACAGACACAGCCCATACAGTCGCTGCCACAGCCACAGCCACTGCCACAGCCACAGCCTCAGCCACAGCCACAGCCGCAGCCGCAGCCACAACCGCAGCCACAGCCACAGCCGCAGCCACAGCCTCAGCTACAGCCACCGCCACAGCCACAGCCACAGCCACAGCCACAGCCACAGGCATAGCCACAGCCACAGCCACAGACACATCCCTTGCAGTCGCAGCCACAGCCACAGCCACTGCCACAGCCACAGCCTCAGCCACAGCCAAAGTCACAGCCACAGCCACAGCCACAGCCACAGCACAGCCCTTACAGCCGCAGCCACAGCCTCAGCCACAGCCACAGCCACAGCCACAGCCACAGCCACAGCCCCACAGCCACAGCCACAGCCACAGCCACAGCCACAGCCACAGCCACAGCCACAGCCACATCCCTTACAGCCACAGCCACAGCCACAGCCACAGCCACAGCCCTTACAGCCGCAGCCACAGCCTCAGCTACAGCCACAGCCACTGCCACAGCCACAGCCACCGCCACAGCCACAGCCACAGCCACAGGCATAGCCACAGTCACAGCCACAGACACAACCCTTACAGTCGCTGCCACAGCCACAGCCACTGCCACAGCCACAGCCTCAGCCACAGCCGCAGCGACAGCCACAGCCACAGCCACAGCCCCAGCCGCAGCCACAACCGCAGCCGCAGCCACAGCCACAGCCACAGCCACAGCCACAGCCACAGCCACAGCCCCACAGCCACAGCCACATCCCTTACAGCCACAGCCACAGCCACAGCCACAGCCACAGCCACAGCCACAGCCACAGCCACAGCCACAGCCACAGCCACAGCCACAGCCACAGCCCTTACAGCCGCAGCCACAGCCTCAGCCGCAGCCACAGCCACAGCCACAGCCACAGCCACAGCCACAGCCACAGCCACAGCCACAGCCACAGGCATAGCCACAGCCACAGCCACAGACACAGCCCTTACAGTCGCAGCCCTTACAGTCGCAGCCACAGCCACAGCCACAGCCACAGCCACAGCCACAGCCACACCTACAGCCATAGCCACAGCCACAGCCACAGCCACAGCCACAGCCAAGGCCTTAACCACAGCCACAACCCCACAGCCACAGCCACATCCATACAGCCACACGCCACAGCCCCATAGCCACAGCCACACAGCCATGTGACAGAGCGATTCTCGAGACAAACATGGAAAAACATCAAAATACAACAACATGCGAGCGACCAGATCGAGGTAAGTACTGAGATGGACTTTTTCATGCCAAATTATCACGTATACCACACTCTATTTACTAGACGTTAAACGCATCCCGCCCACCTGGATTCGTCAGCAGGAGATTAGTAAGCACATTTCGACGTGTGTTATATATCCGCTGCATGATTGCTTTATTACGGTGGAGATCTATTAATTTCTGGGCGTCACGGACATGGGGTTTGGTGCATTATTGCAACTTTAAGGTGAGACGTTCTGTGTCATGGGCCACTTTTTCTGACAAATGGACACGTTTCAGTCAACTAAGTGTACGAAAGATGATGGATTTGCCGCTTTTGTGGTTGAAGTAATTTGCGTCTATGATTAAATAAGACCATCGGTGACCAAAAAAGCTTACCACAGCTGCCGCATCGATGACCTGTCCTTTGGTCTTGATCACTATTTGCATTTGGATAGAATCACCTAGAAATGACAGGATACCTGCTGAGGTAAGAACGTGTGGGAAAGCCATGTTGCTCCCTCGCCTTCACCAACTCGTCATACCTTTAACTTTGTTGGAGTAAGTAATTAATGTCTCACATGACATGCGTCAAACATTGTTACGCTCTCCAGAAGCAAAGGGGACGGGGGTGATTTAACCATCACCGCGGAATATCACTCTTAAGCACTACTGGTATACTTGCCTTAACGATACTACAACTACATGTACTTGCCAACAGGGTCATGCAGCGCAGTGCGGTTTCAGATCCAAACGATCCACTGTGGGCATGGTATTCCCGTTGCATCAACTACTGTAACAGGAAAAATGTCGAGAGTCTATTGGCTGCACCCGCTAAGCAGCTAACCTTATTTGCTCCGTTTAAGAGCACTCGTTCAGCACAGTATATTTTTGGCGGATCAACACCCGAGAGCTTCCAAGTCAAAAATGGCGCTTTATTTGGCATCATCTTTTCCATACTAGATTGGTAGATAGCATGTAAAAGTTAATGCAACTTTAGATATTGGTTGATATATGGTTTCCAGTCACTTTACAACGTCAAACTAACGTTTTTTGGTTTTTTTTACAAATAAAGGTTTGCAACTTAAACGGAAAATCAACGTTGGGAAAACGTCAACAAAAAAATAGGGTCGCAGCTAAAAGAAGAATAATCGTTTATTCAGACCAGAACACAGTAAGAATACAAACAATGTGCTAGATATGCATGGTGAAGTGGTGACTGGTCCAGGAGACCTCCATTATGACCTGTGGTCGCTAGCATGGAGTCCACCTTGGCAAAAAAAAAACAAAAAACAAAGCGAGACAATCAACAAGAATAAATGTATCTAACTTGATGTCGTTAAAGACAATTAAAGAAACAGGCAAAATAAAAAATAAAAATGAATAAAAAAGCGAGAAACATCATCGTTATCTATACATTAAAATTATTAAGTATATGCACGATCATCAACGTTTTGGGGCCTAAGGAACATGAGATACCGAAAGAACCAATATACATGTATGTATGGCAAAATAATTAGTAATTGAGTTGACACACATAACAATTTACTATTAAGCAGTCAATTCTATACGAGTCTATAAATCTCTGTTTGATATGTCGGGTATATCCGGCTTGGCTATGAGTAAAAATCTTCGTGATTATGTCTTGAGGTAATTCGTTTATTAAATGCGTAAGATAATATCTAATGCAACTTTCTGCAAACTTGTGTTTTGTTCTAGGGATAATAGTATTGTATTTTTGTCTAGTGTTGTAGTTATGTCTGTCAAGTATTCGAGGTAAGTCGAATGTATTCAGAAAGTATGCGGGGAGATCATTATGCTTTAACCTGTAATAAAACTTTAACGCCTGAAGTTTATGAATGTCGTCGATTTTAAGGACATTCAGATGTTTAAATAGGCGATCGGTGTGGGCCATGTAATTAATCCTTGTAATGATACGTACAGCTTTCTTCTGGATGTTTTTCAGTCGATTACTTTGGTACCCCCAGGCTAGTATACAATAGTAAAAATGCGATAGTATGAGTGAGTTGTATATAGTCAGGAGAATGTTCTGAGGAAGGACGTATTTTAGTTGCTGCATGATTCCAACCACTTTAGATATCTTGAAAGCAATTTTATCGCTATGACTGGACCATTTCAGATTTTTCTGTATGGTTAGTCCAAGGAAATCAAATTGATCAACACATTCTAGCTTGGTATGGTCAATATAGAGTTCTGGCATTATTACTCGTTTTTGCGGCATATAGAAAATCATAAACTTGGTTTTTGTGATGTTAAGAGATAGTTGGTTTAGTTTAAGCCAATTATTTACTAAAGACAGTTCATTGTTCAGTATATCAGTACCACGTTGTATGTTAGTCTTGGAGGCGCAAGCGCTAAGTGTGCTGGAAAGGGTTGTATCATCAGCATATATAATTGCACTAAATATCGCACTCGCCCTAGATATGTCGTTTATATAGATTATAAAAAGTAATGGGCCAAGTATGGATCACTGTGGAACCCCTCGGGAGACGGGGGTTTCTTCTGATATATCATTATCTAGGCTAACGTACTGTTTTCGGTTATGAAGATAATTGGTTATTAAACTAAGCGCAGCCCCACACACCCCATAGTGTTTTAGTTTAAATAACAGTATATCATGGTTAATGGTGTCAAAGGCCTTTGACAAATCTAGGAATATACTTATTGGGATCTGGCCTTCGTCCAGTTTTTGTATTGTTCTATCTATTAATTCCAATGTTGCAAGTTGAGTGGAATGTTTTTTCCGAAAACCATACTGACCGCTGTTAAACAGTTTCTCGTGATCAAAATGTTCATACATCTGATCATAAATTACTCTTTCAAAAACTTTAGATATAGCTGGTAAAATTGATATTGGCCTATAGTTATCGACGTTAGACTTTTCACCCTTTTTGAACACTGGTACTACTTTAGCAAGCTTCAATTTATCTGGAAAAGTGCCCGTTGTAATAGATTGGTTAGTTATGTGAGTAATTGCTTTGCTCAATTCTACTTTCAATAGCTTCAGTGTTTTCATGGACATCTTATCATGCCCAGAACTAATTTTTGGTTTAAGCTGATCGATTATTTTTTTCCGTGACAGTGTGGTTAATTAAGTGAAACTCCATCTTTGTATCACAAGGGTCCCCAAGAAAGCTGGCGTAAGTTTGGCTGGGATCTGGGAGGATTTTGCTAGCAAGTTTTGCTCCGATAGTGCTGAAAAAATCATTGAAGCCATTAGCTATAGCCGGTCGATCGGAAGTCATTTTGCCATTAATGTTAAATACTTCAGGAAATTTGTCCTTTCTCTTTGATTTATGAATAACGGATTTTATTGCTTTCCAGGTTTCCTTTAGGTCACCTTTACATTTCTCAAAAGCATTGGAATAATACAATCTTATTGCTTCCCGAATACTGTTCTTTAAAATATTTTCATAGGTTCTCAGGTTGGTCCTTAGGATGTCGTATTGACGAGAATTTGGTTCCGTCATTTTAAGCTTTTTATAAAGTTTGTCTTTAAATGCTATGGACTTAATAATACCATTGGTGATCCAGTTTGCCTTTTTGTGCTTTCTCTTGTTAAATTTTACTGTTTTGCTTGGTAAAAAAACATCCCTGGCATGTGTAATTATATCCTCGAGTATCTTATAGTTACTGTTAGGATCAGCACATGGGTCTATGTCGAGTTTACCTAGTACGTCTGCGTTGGCAATATGCTTTTTGAAGTTTTCTACTGATTGTGGATCATTGGTATTTATGGTAATATATGCGGGCGCTTTGTTTGTACGTCGCATATCAATGTCTAGAGATAAGTAATACGGGAGATGGTCTGAGATAGCCTTCAATATAATTCCAGCTGTTGTATTCAGTGAACTGGATGTTAACTTACACAGAAAATTATCAATTAGCGTACCCCTATGACGCGACAGTCTAGTCGGCAAAGTAATTTTCGGAAGAAAACTGCAAGCTACAATGGTGTCGAAGTAGTCGCTAATGGCTGGTTTTTCGCAAATCTTTAAAAGGTCTATATTAAAATCACCTGCTAGGATACATTCCCTATGTGGTTTACTCCCTTCAAATGAAAGTATAACCTCAGATAATTCTTGGGAAAACGTCGCATAATTTTCGTTTATGTCACATGGAGGTCGATATATATTACCTAGCAACATTTTTCTGTCAGTGGGCCGTCCAAACACTTCAATAAATTGCGCTTCCCAAATGTCAGATTTGACCGGGTTTTCTATGCAAGTAAACCCATATGATTTATGGAGATATATCAACAGGCCTCCACGCGCGCTACAATATTTACCCTGGGATATTAATACATAATCCTCGAGTTCATACAGACCGACATCATTATTATCGGATAACCAGGTTTCCTGTAAACATATTGCACTTAACACCACATTACCAGCATGTAAAACACTTAGAAACACTTTCAGTTGGTCAATCTTGGAACGAATTGAGGCAATATTTAAGCTGAGTATAGTAAACTTGTGTCAGTGACGTTCAATAACATTAATAAACTTTTCCACTTCACAATAAGGTGAGTGCTCAATAGTAATTTCATCCGTACAAGCATTGGCAACATTGTCATAATATTTCTGTTGTAACGTCTCATTTAATGAATTAAAGTTTAGGCCCCCAATATGTTTTAAGATGTCATCATCTATATTGTTACCCATGTTCTGTGCATAAACCAGATGCTATATCAACATGAATCTCCGCAAACTTGAACATCGAACGAACAAAAACATTGAACCAAACTTTTATACAAACAGTTCTGTCATGGTTTTCATTACGTGAGCTAACACTGGTGGCACATCAGGGTAGCACAATGACGAATATCGAGAGTGACGACATATTTATATATTACAAATTACAATGGGAAGAAACCGATTGCTATGCATTAACTAATCGCCGGCAATAGCTTAAGGAATAAAAAACAACAGACTGTAGTAAATTGTTATGTTCATCTCCCTCCACGCTTCGACGCCGCTAATATTAGCCGACGCCTGGCCAACCACCCACTTCGTCACACGGCCTCAGTGACCCGGATAAAAGCCCTAGGGACTCTGGAGGCAGTGCCACGTGGGCAGTTGACTAGGACTCCTCTCTCTAGCGGGTGGAGAGGACTCCTTCGGGAGGAAGGAATTCAGGTGTAGGGCGAAGTTATGAGACAGTATAGGGGTAGGAAGGTACTACGATGGAGTAAAGAGTAAAGAATGGAACAAGCCTTGCTATTCACAATGCTTGGAGTTAAACAGTAACGCTAATATAGCGACCAACACAGTGTGATCGCAACGTTATCGCAATTAAAACATCGAGAACTAAAGGGCAAATAATGTAGGCCTAAGATCTATTATAATATATAAATTAATGGTTGATACAAAGTTTTCGGCTATTTTACAACGTTAAACTGGCTTTTATGTTTCGTTTACAAATAAACGTGTGCAATTTAAAACTGAAAATTAAACTTTTTTCCGACAGTCAAAACCAAGATTAGTCAACGTCGGGTTTGCTTGCCCAGTACGTCGCCACGCATAGGGCTTAGCCTACTAACATCTCCCCGCGGCTACGTTTCAGACCCTGACCGGTCCTACAACCACATTATATACGAGCTACGTGAGGACATAGCCAGTCGCAATCGTGTAACAAATTCTAGATAAGTGTCCCATACAATATGTTTCCATTTGTACGAACTCTAGAATACATATCACATTTTGAATTGGAAAGGTTTACGTGATGTATGACATAGATTAAAACAACCTTCATCAAAAGGGCCACATTGTTTCAGTTCTTCTCGATCTTCATATTGAGATTGGAACCGACCCCCCCACCCCCCTCCACACACACACACCTTGTGAAGTTCACTTTCATTACCCCTTTGATGGGATTGATTTTGACGCTGACGCCAGAGTAAGCTGAAGCAGATATCATGCATAGCGCGTAATGAGGTTTAGTTGGCTGTGCAAAAACAATGATTACAGTGACTTTAGCTTCGACCATGACAAGAGTGATGTTAAGGCGCTCTGAACAGTGGTGCTGCTCCCCCCTATCCCCACCCCACCCTTTTGAGGATGAACGCTATGTAAGGCGGCGTGCCTACCCCCCCCCCCCCCCCATCCACCGACCCCAGTTGCAAGTTTGAACCCCCCAGTAGCAGAGAGGGAGACAAATTAACTTTTCTTTGGGGGTAACGCTTTTGTGGGCGCACAAGCACGCCGATCACCCATCGCTACTTGGCGTCCCTCCCGACGCCTCCCCCCCCCCACCCACTCCTCACTATGCAAATCACCCTTCCCTCCCTACCCCACGGTTCACACCTCATCCCACCCCTACCGTTCCACACATGTATCTCCTCTATCCCCTCCCCCCCCATGTAAACTACCCCTCCCCAAGCAAAACCTCCTCACCCCCATGGCCACCCTGCCATTCACGCCCCCCCCCCCGCTCCTCATTTACCGCCCAACTTCCTTCGGATATTACTCCTCAACACTCCCCCCCCCTCTCTCAACCCGCCCCCTTCCTACCCCCACCCAACCATAACAGTGAACGGTATTTCACAATCACGGAGTGACGTCGTAGATATGTCATCGACGGATAACTGCAATTCCATAATTATCTCGTGAAATTAGCCCCCTTCCCTCAGCCCCGATACCCCCTTTCTCCCCCTCCCTCATAGTCCGACCGTTATTCCCACACCTCTTCCACAGGCATTCGCCGCGTCCTATCCATACCTATTTACCATGTCACCCCCGCTCCCTTTACCACCACCCATGAGTGAGAGATGTACCCCCCCCCCTCCACGCCCTCACCTCATACACAAGACACACCAATGCACTAGTTTGAGAGGCTACCCAGACCATTGGAGTCACCGAAGCCTGTCGAGAGGAAAAACCAGCTGCACGACTAGTCACCACTCAGCGTGTTGAGACGTGTCTCTTTTTGGGGGGGCTTGAAGGTGAGGGGGGGAGGGTTGGTGTGGATGTGATGGTTTGTGTGCGAAGTTCACCCTAGCTGGCTGTTTATCGGATGTCGAGATCTGGGTGAGCGGACGATACTGTCAAGTCCATATTGAATTCAGTTCCCCGTTTTCGATTGAGGACATGAGGCCGGGTGTTTATAAGTGTTTCTCTCTGCAGTTGGTATTTTTAAATGCATGTCTTCAACAGGAAGTTCGTTTTACTTAAAACTAATAGTTTTTGTTTTAGTAGGGTGCTGTGTGAAGTCAGTATCATTTGCTGGCGGAACATTTCCACCAAAGACAGCTGAAATGAATCCCCACCACTGGTTTGTTTTCACCCTCGCTCCCTACATTAAGTTGGCTAGGGGGAATTAAGTTTCCATGCCCCTCTTTCCATATCGCCGTTGTTGTAATTGGCTAAGGGAACGGATGGTGAGAGACGCAGCCGCCTGGGGGAGGGTAGGGTGGTTATGCACGCATGCTCTATTTTAGTGATGGAGTGACGAGGAGAGGGTTGTTGGAGAGTGGTTGATTCGGGGGGGGGGGGCGGCTGTCACGCGTATGCACTATTTTAAGCAATGACGTCAATTTTTGGCTAAAACGGGGTGGGTGGCTCGTTGAGGGGGATATTGGTGGGTGAGGCCTGCATGCTCTATTTTTAGAAATGATCTGCCCCACCCCTAACCGTTTCTCAGGGGTAACGAACCGTGGATGGGAAAAGACGGTCCCGTGGATGAAGCCCTGCACGCTTCACACACAAAATATGCTCGTGTCGTGTTGAGCGGACATCAAACTCGCCCGGGAAAAGTTAACGGGACGATATTACTTTCCCGTTGGTCCTGATCAACTAATGACATAATGAGCCATCTTCGCACCATTGCGGAGCAGGAAGGGAACGCGTTCAAAGTGGATGTTAGGGTTTTTTCTTCAACGGGGAAAACGTAAGATATTTTATCCCCATCAGAACAATATTATCTGTTTGACAATCCCCTAATAATAAGTCGACCCTCGGATATAGACAACATCAAGAAACGATCGGATGGACTAGATGTCAATGGGCGAGTCAGTAACGAGCGTCCCAACACCAAATGGGCGTCCCAACACCAAATGGGCGTCCCAACACCAACACCAAATGGCGGTTATCCTTTCTCTCCAACCTACAGTATGATGTCACAAGAATAAATTACTCTATGAGTGAGGGAGAGGTGGAACTTCCGGCCTATCTACTGGACAAGATACACCTGATCACATTCCAGAGAAATGCATCGCGTCGACTACATCTCGACAGATTATGTTTTTTCCGATGTCTCGCGTATTTTAGGGGTCGTAAATACAAACTATCTATTAAAGAGCGCCATCACTCTTTTGTAGGAATGGTTTACATATCACGAGGAACATAATGTCCCATCCAATTCCCCTTTGCGAGCAGGATTCCAAGGTGTTGACACGCATGACCTTCCTTATTTAGAAGCAAGTCAACATCCACGTGTACCACTTAACGGAAGAAGGTGTTGCGGAATCCTTCTATGGATCATGCAGACGGCATATGGATGGGCAAGAGAGAAATGATATGCATCTTAATGAATATGGAAATCATCTCTCCTATATCACCTAAATCCAATCTTTTACGAAAACAATTCAATGCCACACGTGTGAACGACATTTCAAGAAGACAACCAATGTGATCAAACATCAATGGATATGTTACAACAAAACCCGTTGCGTTATGAAAGGGGGATTTTCCGCCCCTCCCAAAACAATAGTTGATGAACTGGCAGAACTAAACATTCACGCCGATACCGTTTCTTTCTGTGGTTCGCCACATATGATATGGAAGCACTCCTTATCAAAGACACATCGAGTAACCCTGGCAAATTGCAGTGGGATTACACTCATAAACCCATTTCAGTCTCTATCGGTTCCAATGTGCCAGGATGTAGAACTCATCGGTGTTACATCGATGACTGCGACAAACAATTCAATCTCATGCCCAGGCCTTAGCTTCTGCAAAATGAGGCTTTGTGTTATAACAACTGGAAGATCTAAAGGAAAATGTATCAGTATATCTGTCGTTTAAAATCAAAATTTTCAATGTACTTGCAACAAATGAACGTCATAGGGAACAATTCAGGTAGTTATGACCTAAATGTGATAAAACAAACCAGTACCAAAGCCATGGGAATGCACGAAGAGAAAAATACCTTCGTTATCTATGTTCTCATGGGTACGACATACGCAGCATTTCTGAGAGCATTCGAAGCGGAAGAGCAGAAAGGCACATTTCCATATGAATGATTTTCAAGCATAGAACAGTTGAATGAAACACAGCTACCACCCTGGAAATCATTGTATTCCTCACTGAAGAATGTTAATACCATGGGAAGCACACCGTAGGAAATAGAACAGAAGTATTATCATTTGCAAGATATGGCAAAAAGAGAAAATGTCTACGATGCGTGATTATCTCGTGTGGTATAATAATCTTGACGTGGCACCCATGGTGACAGCAGTCACCAACTTGCGTGAGTTGTTTGTAGAGCAGGGTTTGATTGTTTTAAAGAATGCTCTTTCACTGTCTCTTAGCGAGATGCATGCAAAAGCGGAATGCGGCTATGCATTTAATTTGCCAGAGAGATGAAGATTTACATCACACCATTATCTCATGGGAAGTACGTCTATTATTTTCACCCGTCATCATGAGGTAGACAAAGCAAATCTTCGTAATGATCCACAGTACCCATGCAAAGCCATCGCCGGTTGGGATGCGAATGCTTTGCATCTTTATTGTTTGCAACAGGGATTTCTCATGGGACCCTTCAATCTGGGGCATGTTTCATTCCTTCATCCTTCATCGTCTCGGGAGGTTCCTTGGCCCAATTTAGCCTGTATGTGCACAAAAGTGGCCTAAAACACCAACATTCCATTCCATTCATGGGACCCTTCATTAGACGACGTGCCACAAATAAGTTCAAAGCCCAGACATCCTCCATCTCTCAACATTCGTTTGATTGGATGGAGTGGTTGATGACCAAAGACCCTCAGTTAACGATTCATCATCAGTTAAACCAAGGAGTAGAAACAATAATAGGACGATACATAGTTGACGGGTTTGATTCGGCATCGCAGACTGTTTGTGAATTATTTCAAGGGTGTTATTACCACGGGTGTGACTGCATGTCCCCAAAAACAGAACGACAAGTCAAAACGCAACGAGAATTGCAAGAATGCATCCGCATGCGTAGACCCCAGTTTACACAGAAGCAAGATTTAGGAGAAGTCAGAGAAAACACTATCCTTGATGGAGTGAAAGATGGATCACTATTTGGAATGATGAAAGTAGACATCGAGGTCCCAGAAGTGTGGGAAGATGCAGAGATGAGGGCCAAAGCTGGGGGTCTGTCCCCCAAGGAATATTATGAGGATTATCCCCCTCTGTTTTGTACGATGGACATGCCCTTCGACAAATGGGGAGAACATATGCAAGAATGGGTAAAATCCCGGGGATTATCTCGAACACCCAAAATACTGCTCGTAAGCGGCCTTCAGGCTAAGAAAGTACTGTTGTCAACTCCTATACTACGGTGGTATCTCCCACACGCGTTGGTAGTTACTCGAGTATATCAGACGGTGGAAAATATCAAGCACAAATGCTTTTTACTCTTCACGCGATATGTGACAGACACTAGACGTAATGCTGATGGGAATCCCGCTCATTCCGTCAAGGCTTCCACTGCCAAAAATATTGGTAACTCAGCTTACGGATCCAGCCTCATGTCGAAAGACCGCTTCCGTGACATATGTTACGTACAAAGCCGTGCCAAGGCCTGTGCCAAGATCAATGATCCAAGGTTCCAAAGAGCTGCAGAAGTTGTACCAGGTTATTATGAGATTGAAAGCGAAAACAAACGAATCGTATTTGATATTCCAATCGCCACGTGATTTTTTATATTATCCCTGGCTAAACTGAGGATGTTACAATTTTATTACGATTGCATCAGAAGAGACATTCTAATTCAGAAGACAGTACCTTTGACAACAGACACAGATAGCATGTACTTTGCATTAGCCACCCCAACACTTCGAGAAGCAAGGACAGACGCAGCTAGGAGTGAGCATGATAAGAGGGTGCTTGGATCATGTCATCAAGAAGATATTGACCCACAAGAAAAAAAATCACCAGGGAATGTTGTTCGTATCATAAAACCCGACATGCTAGGACCCCAGGATTGTTCAAGACAGAACGACATGGGACATATTTTTCGGGCTTAGCAGCAAGTGTTAAGTTTTAGAATCCCCCGACACGACAAAACTCATATCCAAAGGAGTAAACATAGGGTTCAGAATCTACGTAACATATTCGACGAGGCATTAGATTCAAAAAACACGAAGAGTGTTATCTATAGAGAGTTTCGAATGCGAAACAATCACATGTGTACGTATAGCCAAGAAAAGGTTGGTTTTTCATGTTTACATTAAGCGGAGGGGGCGGGGGGGGGTGTAAAACGACGGAATACATACCAAACCGTTAGATATGATCCTCTGTCCGTATGACGAATGATGTGTTAATGTAAATATCTAGAAATGTGTGTTCATGTAACTATATCTAGAATTGAGTGTTCATGTATGTCTATGTTCAGAATTAAGTGTGTATGTATGTTTTTGTGTTGTATTTAATATTCATGTATGTAATAAATGAAGAACACAACTCCGTGGTTTGTGTTTCGTGTATGCGAATAGGCAATATGCACAAATTAACCCTTCACGTACCGTGCAAATACGATTGTAGGCTTCTGGAATCAGAGTTGCTGTACAATGTTTGAGTCAGACATCCTAATATCGACTGGACTGAACCATGGATGGCCAGCCGGTCAAAACCGGTTATTACCAACAGCCTTACAAACAATGTAACATGCGCCCAATTACAGACAGAAGTTACAAATAGCATCGACTTCCAAGGTGTGAAGGTCCTGGTCAGTTCACCAGGGGTCGCTGTAGCTCGGTGGTTAGAGCTGCCGGCGCGCACAGCCGGCTGTCCTAGGTTTGATTCCCGGTGGCGACATCATGATTTTCACATCGTCTTTCATCTAAATTAACCTCGAATTTCACTAATTTAAAGTCCAATGGGTTGGGTCTAATGTGCCGGCGATCGGCGTGGGCCGGCATGCCCCCTCAGGTTGTTGATAGCGGGCGTGGGTAGCCCTAAGACCCGGGACAAGACAAGGGGTGGCAACTGGACATCCTTGATTGTTAGGATCTAGGAAATCAAAGACACAATAGTAAATAAAAAAGCGGAATCTTTGATTTGTTTTCGAAAAATACAAGTCAATCTCAAGTCAATCACAAGCCATAAGCGTCTGTTCAAACTAAGGGAGTTTTTGCGATGTTAAAATGTTTTATAGGGGTAGTCGATTATCGGTTATCTTTGTAAGATCGAACTATGTGTCTCACGGTTTGTAGTCACACATTGTATATCAACCAACAGGAGACTAGCTTTTCCCGTTTGCAGTCAGTCAGAACAAGTGTACATATCTAAGCTGTGTTGTACAGCTTACTTCCAGCTTTATAATATTAAGAGCATACGGAGATATCTCACAAATGAGGCAGCGAATACAGTCGTACATGCCTTCATCACTAGCAAAATTGACTATTGCAATAGTTTAATGAGTGGCCTACCTGCATGTCTAATTAAGAAATTACAGTGTGTTCAAAACGCGGCAGCCAGGGTTGTACTAAATCTTAAAAAGTTTGACCATATAACGCCAGCTCTGAGACAGCTTCACTGGCTTCCAGTGCGGTTTCGAATTGATTTTAAAGTCTTAATGATGGTTTTCAAGGCATTGCATGATATGGCACCTGAATACATCAGTGAAATGATAATTAGAACGAATTGTGCCCGCTATAACTTGAGATCCAACGAAGAAATTAAATTGAAGGTTCCCAAGGCCAATTGTAAGACACTTGGCAGACGTCCCTTTGCTGTCAATGCTCCAATGTTGTGGAACGCCCTACCAAGCAACCTTCGTTCGCTTGATACATTAAGTCAGTTTAAACAGGGCTTGAAAACTTACTTGTTCACTAAATTTATTGATGAAGGTTATTAGTGGTATGCATGTATTTCTTATTTCAGTGAGCTACCGCGGGTATATTTTGTAAATTACCCGGTTTACTTCGATGTACAGCGTCTTTGAACGGATTCACGGATTTGGCGCTATATAAACCCAATAATAATAAATAATAATAATACGTTACTCTAGAGGCGTCAGTATCACTTGGAGAGGTGCAAAGAGCGTTGGCGCATACAGCCGTCAATAGCATTTAGAAAGTTTAACTGACCTCCATGAACATAAGTACTTAATACTTAGAGGGCTGGGGGGTCGGCGGCCGCTGGCATCAGAAGCGCTTAGAGGGATAGACGGAGGGTTGGAGTCAAGATGCGTCAGTATCACTTGGAAGGGTTGTCTAGGATTTTTGGTATGTTCCATTATTAAATTAACCCTTCCTTCCTTAACCCCCCCATCTCCTGCCACCGGCGGTTAGTGTGGAGGGGCATACTGCACTTATTTCTTGGGATTATGGTAGTTCAGCCAGGGATTATCGAGCTGATATAATCAGAAACCGGCACAAAACGTCTATACGGATTGCTACAATGATTGAATTTAAAACACATATAGTGCCGTTATTTAAGCGCATCAAGTGGCTTAAACTGGTAAAAAAAAATATTATAAATTAATCAATGATTAATTACCAGAATATTTAACCAGTTGTTAATGGTCATAAGCGATGAAGTTCACATCCACAATGCAATGATTTGACGTTAAATTAACGTTTGCATTTTAACGCCAACAGTCAACCATTTGTAAACGAACATAGAACGGTAGTGATCGACAAAATTTGGTCTTCCGGCAGCTGTACACCCTATGTCACTGCGCATTTCCCGAGAGGGTGGCCCCAGGTTGGTCACCTTTGGTGCCAGTGTGGTAGTTGACGTCCTAGGACTCCAAAAGTTCATCCCCGCCAGGTCGGAGACTGAATTGAAGGCACGCACGCTTGTGAGAACCCAAAACGTCCGACTGCCCAAAACGGGCCAGGATCAGGACTTTCACACCTATAACATAATGCACAGTTAGACGCATATTTGTGTCCCAGCGCAACACGATCATCAAAGAATAAATATGTCCCCAGATTTGTTTCATACCCTCCTAATCTCGCAATAAATATTGTTTTAATGGATATATCTTGGTCCTGAGGGTGTGACAAATCCCATAACGAGCAAAAATGCCAAGGCTGTAAAGTACTGTTAACGCTGTTTCCGTGCCTTGTTACGCACCCTTCCCATACTGAAGCTCACACATCCCCCCCCCGCCCCCCCACCCCGCCCCAAGCTTCTCATGAAACCTCAATGTTATTCGTTTATCGCTTACTAAAAGCTACAAAACGACCGTATCGTGGCTTCATATCGGCAGATTGTGTAGGATCGCAACGTCAAATGTAACTGTTAGTTTGTTCTTAGTAATGTAGGACGTTTTGGGCAGTCAGACGTTTTGGGCCCCAACCCACGTTAACCATTGCGCCACCGAAGCAGGCTTAGTATTATACCTGTACCAAGTGGTTCAAATCAATATAAAGGCAAAGTTTTATGTGACTTTTAAACTTGTATTCGTACTCATATAAAAAGTAGTATTGAAATAAATCTTTCGATACGTTTAAAGTTTCGACGTTCAATGTTAAATCGAACGTTACATTAACGTTTACATGTTATCTGGGTTATAGCTGCAAATTGTCTTGTTGCAATCATCAGCAGACTTAACCCAAAGTACTGACATGGTGCAAGGATATTTTAACTACATAAAATGCACATACCGGTATGTTTACGATTGTACCATTCCTCGTTAATTTACTTGCGGTCATGAGTCTATTGTATAATCAGTAGAGATCGCGCTCTCTTAACTTATAGCAACGTTGCATTTATTGTCAACCCTACAATTATTGTTGCGGTGGTGGGCACGTCTATTGGATTTTATTTCAAGTTTTAACATGAACATGCCATATATCGATTCTCCTCTACTTGAGTGGTGACCCTTTCGCCACAAAAGCTGCTTGGGATTCACTTAGTCTCCCAAGCCAAGTGTTTGTTCTTTGCCTATTGATGTATCCCCGCCATCCCTACGGGGCGAAAAAACACCCCGCCTAACTTGAGCACCTAATTTGTGGCCCCATTTGCTCAGATATGTCTAGGTTTAACAGCCCGACACCCCACGCGAAACTCATGTTATTATATATACATGGTGCGTTTAGAATGCAGTACGTCATTATGACCTCTGTCTTGTCACTGTCAGTCAGTAGAATAGGTTACAGCAGTGATGACGCAAGGGATATCAACGCGCGGCGTGCCGACGATCCTTCAAGGGTTCTCAAGGTTTGCCTCTCTCTCAAAAAAAAGAAAAAAAAAACCTGATTTACATCCCTCAATAATGTTAGCCAGCGTCCATCTATCTGTCTATATCAGTCATAAAACAGCGGGGTACAGTGGCGTGACTGGTAGAGTGGTGCGAGTTGCATAGCGGTGTGACTGGTACAGTGGTGTGACTAGTAAAGAGGTGTGACTGGTACAGGGGCGGGACTGGTACAGGGCTGTGACTGGTAAGGCGGTGTGACTGGTAAAGGGGCGGGACTGGTACAGGGCTGTGATTGGTAAGGCGGTGTGACTGGTACAGGGCTGTGACTGGTAAGGCGGTGTGACTTGTACAGTTGTGTGACTGGTACTGGGGTTTGACTTTTACAGTGGTGTGACTTGTACTGGGGTTTGAATTGTACAGCAGCGTGACTGGTCAAGGGGTGTCATTTGTACAGCCTTGTGATTTGTACAGCGGTGTGACTTGTACTGGGGCGTGGCTTGTACAGCGATGTGAATGGTACAATGATGTGACTTGCACTTCGGTGTGCCTGGTACAATGATGTGACTTGCACTTCGGTGTGCCTGGTACAATGATGTGACTTGCACATCGGTGTGATTTGTACAGCGGTGTGACTTATATAAATGCGTTGTTTGTCGCAGTGAGAAATAAGGTCGCCACAAAAGAATATCGAACCGTCGCAGATCTTGCCACGTGTGTTCCTGGATTTTGCCCAACCCAGATTGGCACCCGGGAAGTCGCCACTGGTACGACGAGTGAAGCTGTGGGGTCTCGAGTGGGGATGGTGGTGGACGGCAGGTTAAAACTGTGAGCACCCTATACAGCGGTAAAACACCAATACTTGAGATTGACATGGCGTTTTAACTGTGAGGACCTTAAGCAAGTAAATCGCCTCAAGCGGCGCTTAGGGACGTGGACTGCATCCGGCGGCCGTTACGTAACATTCGCGTAATGAAGATCTCCTGAGTGGGGTGGACATAAATCTGGCGGTGAACGCAGCGATGAGGATCCGATGCACACCACAGGGTCGTCACGCAGGAAGTTGAGGGGCGGACGTAGGCGCAAGGCTGGCTGAAACAGCGGCCGCGTTCAATCAGAAGTCGAGTTTCCTTTTATTTCAGGCCACGCCCCCGCACCAAGCGGCCATTGCGCTACTTAATCCGTCCTCACCTGAATCTCCGGTCATTAGCGCGGTGGAAGACCAGAGAAGAGTGGTGGAGACAGCGAGACAGAAGTACAAGTCCTCGGACCTTCCCGCTCTCTCAAAGCAGACGACCCAGAACCAACACTATTGGATCGGGCTGGTAAGTCACTGATTGTATACGATATGATTGTTATATTGCGATCTGGAGACCTGGTCGAATATGGCGATGCAATAGAACTTGAGGCCCAGCGATTGTCAATTGTTTTGACCAATATTGCTTATCTCATACACGATCAGCCATTACCAATGCCGCGGGTCTCATACCCGATCAGCCCTCACCAACCCCGCGGGCATCATACCCGATTAGCCCTCATCAACGCCGCGGGTCTCAAAGTAGATTAGCCCTCACCAACGCCACGGGTCTCATACCCGATCAGCCCTCACCAATGCCGCGGGTCTCATACCCGATCAGCCCTCACCAATGCCGCGGGTCTCATACCCGATCAGCCCTCACCAGCGCCGTCGGTCTCATACCCGATCAGACCACACCAACGCCGCGGGTCTCATACCCCATCAGTCCTCACCAACGCCGCGGGTCTTATACCCGATCAGCCCTTACCAACGCCGCGGGCATCATACCCGATCAGCCCTCACCAACGCCGCGGGTCTCATACCCGATCAGCCCTCACCAACGCCGCGGGTCTCATAACCGATCAGCCCTCACCGACGCCGCGGGTCTCATACCCGATCAGACCACACCAACGCCGCGGGTCTTATAGGGCTATACAGTTCTCGCGATCGGGCCGCGAGACTTCAGTTTTGGGGACAAACAAACACACGTGCTCCATGTTGAAGTATAGACAGCTATAAGTCAATTTCTTTCCAGGCTTATTCTAAAGACTATGAGTACCATTTCACTAAACAAGGCTATGAGAGATATACGTTAAAATATTTGGAGGCGATGAAGCGCAGAACTTTGGGAATATACAAGGAAAAATCCGTCTTCAAAATACTCTAAAGCTAAAAATAACGTTCTAAATTTAGCCCTGCACCCGGGCTTTCGCAAGTTCACCACACAGCGAGTGACGTCACATAGTTTCGCGTGCCTCCGCGGTAACAAAAATGGCGAGAGCAAGTGAGCGACTTAACCATTCCGCTGTCAAAATGTGCAGTGCATAGAGTAACAACACACGGATGCGTCATTAAACCACATGGTAAAGATAAAACAAGACCAGTTGGATGTTTTCGTATCACTTTTGGATCACGAAAAGACCAAGTTTCTTCATTTCTGTAAGTTTTCTGTTTGAAGCGTTGCGCCAACGTTGTCACTCGGGGAGAATCCGTGTGACGTCATAATGCCTCGTTTTCGTAGGAAATACAAAAAAACGTTAGTTTCTCAGTCGTATTGTCCCGTCGTAACAAATATTCGTCATTGTGATGGCGCAAACGAATAAAAAATATGTCGTCTATCCGTTTTGTGAAGTTATATTTCTTAAATATTCTGAATCATATCGCTAGGCCTTCCGCAATGGACCCACCCCTCGGCGCCTGGCTTTTGCGCAGGTAGTCTGGTTCCCGGTCTCTCTCTTTGCGTAACATACACGTCACGCCTACGTCACAGATCAGGACACAGTCAGGATACCAGTGTGCGCAGAGCTTCTAAACTCGTTCCGAACACGTGCTTCGTTTGTTTGTCCCCAAAATGAATAAACCGAAGTCTAAGCGAACGCGACTTTATAGCCCTATACCCGATCAGCCTTCACCAACGCCGCGGGTCTCATACCCGATCAGCCCTCACCAGCACCGCAGGTCTCATACCCGATGAGCCCTCACCGACGCCGCGGGTCTCATACCCGATCAGCCCTCACCAACGCCGCGGGTTTTATATCCGATCAGCCCTTACCAACGCGCGGGTGTCATACCCGATCAGCCCTCACCAGCACCGCGGGTCTCATACCCGATCAACCCTCACCGACGCCGTCGGCCTTATAACCTCGTCCATAACCCCCATGTGTAACCCCCTATCCGGCTGTAACCCCCCTTTGTAACCCCTATCCGTCTGTAACCTCTTGTGTAACCCCCTATCGCCTGTAACCCCGTTGTGTAACGCCCTATCCGTCTGTAACCCCCTTTGTAACCCCTATCCGTCTGTAACCTCTTGTGTAACCCCATATCCGTCTGTAACCCCCTTGTGTAACCACCTAGCAGTCTGCAACCCCCTTGTGTAACACCATATCCGGCTGTAGCCCCCTAACCGTATGAATGAAATGAAATTGTGCGAGTTGTTCTATGTTGTCGGGATTCAGGCGCACGGAGACCGGCTTGAAACGGTGTTGAGAGAGGGCTAGAGTCGCTCCCGGTAGGCTGATCATAGGTGGTTGTGGGTTGAACGGGGTGGGGTGTGGGATAGAGTGGTTCACAGTGTGGTGATCATAGGTGGCCATGGGTTGAACGGGGTGGGTGTGGGCTAGAGTAGTTCACAGTGCGGTGATTATAGATGGTTGTGAGTTGAACAGGGTGGGTGTTGGCTAGAATGGTTCCCGGTGTGGTGATCTTAGGTGGCTGTAGGTTAAACGGGGTGGGATGTGGGATAGCGTGGGATCACAGGGGGTATATAAGGAGTTTATCACTAAGGACATCAGGTACATTTCATTTAAGCGCGTTCCCAATTTCTAGGGAGTACTTTGTGTAATAAAAGGAAACTACCGAATCGAAGGTGATCTTAGCGATAATAGGAATATCCATCGGGTATGCGTTAGAGATCTTTGCAAAAATGGGATGAATTTTTGCCATATTTATATTATAAGTAAGTTGATGTATACTTGTCATGTGGGAACTGTGGTTAACTTGTGTAAGTCAAGTGTAAAGTGTTGCAAAAACAACAACACCAATATGAAGTGGTAGACGGAGGGTTGTCGTCTAGAGTTGTCAGTATCACTTGGAGGGGTGGACGGAGGGTTGGCTTCTAGAGGCGTCAGTATCATTTAGGAGGGGGTGGACGGAGTGTTGGCGTGTAGAGGCGTCAGTATAACTTGAAGTTGTGGACGGAGGGTTGGCGTCTAGAGGCGTCATTATCATGTAGAAGAGGGGTAGACGGAGGGTTGGCGTCCAGAAACGGTAGTATCACTTGGAGGAGTGAACAGAGGGTTGGCGTCTAGAGGAGTCGGTATAACTTGTGGGGTGTACGGAGGGTTGGCGTCCGGAGGCGTCAGTATCGTGTATGAGGGGGTGGGGAGGGTTGTCGTCTAGAGGTGTCAGTAGCCCTTGGAGGGGTGGACGGAGGGTTGGCGTCTAGAGGCGTCAGTACCTGGAAAGGTAGATACAATGTTGCCGTCAGAGGGTGGACAGAAGGTTGGCGTTATACGTAATTTCCCTCCCCACAGTACAAACGGGCGGAGTCACCCCAGCTAACTTGAGCGCCCCTTTTTGGTCCTGGATACCCACTTGCGGATTTATTGCCCTATTTGGTAAGATATTTCTAGGTTTAACAGCGAAACTCATGTGATTACATATGCATGGTGCTTTTAGATGCATGGTGCAGTACGTCATTATGACCCCTGTCTTCTCATGTCAGTCAGTAAAATAAGGTACCGCAGTGATGACGCAAGGGATATAAAAGCGCGGCGTACCGACGATCCTTCAAGGGTTCTCAAGGGTGGCCATCAATAAAAGTTGCAACGCTCCGTGATTCGCATCCCTGAACAATGTTAGCCAGCGTCCATCTAACCGTCTATATGACGCATAAAACAGCAGGGTACAGTTGCGTCACTGGTACAGCGGTGTGACCGGCACAGCGGTGTGACAGTTTTTTGGCGCAGTCAGGACTAAAGAGGGGCCGGCGCGATAGCTCAGTGCACTAGAGCGTTCGCATTGAGTGCTCTGGTCACGTGGTCCTCCTGAATAACCAACCAACCAACCATCAGAAATAAGGTCATCAGAAAAGAACATTGAACCGTCTCAGATCTTAATTGCCATGTGTACTCCTGGTTTTTTTTCCCAAACTTTGACGGCGGCACGTTAAACTGTGGATCACGCTATACAACGGTAAAGCACCAATACTTGAGATTAATATGGCGCTTTAACTGTGCCGTCTTAAAGCAATAAATCGCTTCAAGAGGCAATCAGGGACGTGGACTGCATCCGGCGGATGTTACATAGCATTCGCGTATTAAGAACTTCTGAGGGGGGTGGACACATTTCTGGGGGCAAACGCAGCGATTAGGATGAGATGCACACACCATGGTCGTCACGCATGAAGTTGTGAGACGGAGGTAAGCGCACGGGTGGCTGGGACAGCGGCCGGGTCCAATCAGAGGCCGAGTCTCCTTTTGCTTCGGGCGACGCCCCTGCACCAAGCGGCCATTGCGCTACTTAATCCGTCCTCACCTGAATCCCGCGTCATTAGTGCGGTGGGAGACCAGGGTAGAGTGGTGCAGACAGCGAGACAGAAGATCTAGCCGCATGTAATCCTGTTTTTTTTCCAAACCTATATCGGGACCCGGGAAGTCGCCACTGGTACGACGGGTGAAGCTGTGTGGTCTGGAGTGTGGATGGTGATGGACGGCAGGTTAAACTGGGGATCACGCTATACAGCGGTAAAGCACCAATACTTGAGATCGACATGGCGCTTTACCTGTGCCGTCTTAAAGAAATAAATCGCTTAATGCGGCACTCAGGGACGTGGACTGCATCCGGCGGCTGTTACATAACATTCGCGTAAGAAGAACTCGTGAGTGGGGTGGGCATAGGTCTGGCGGTAAACGAAGCGATTAGGATTAGATGCACAAAACAGGGTCGTCAGGCAGGAAGCTGTTGGGCGGAGGTAGGCGTACGGGTGGCTGAGACAGCGGCCGCGTCCAATCAGAAGTCGAGTTTCCTTTTATTTCAGGCCACGCCCCTGAACCAAGCGGCCATTGCGCTACTTAATCCGTCCTCACCTGAATCCCGCGTCATTAGCGCGTGGAGGACCAGAGACGAGTGGTGCAGACAGCGAGACAGAAGTACAAGTCATCGGACCTTCCCGCTCTCTCAAAGCAGGCTCGACCCATAAGCAATACTCCTGGATCCGGCTGGTAAGTCACTAATTGTGTCCGACATGATTGTTATATTGCGACTATCTGGAGACGTGGTCGAATATGGCGATACAATAGAACTTGAGGCCTAGCGATTGGCAATTGCTTTGACAAATATTGCTTATCTCATACCCGCTCAGCCCTTACCAACGCCGCGGGTCTCATACCCGATCAGCCCTTACCAACACGACCACAGCCGCGGGTCTCATACCCGCTCAGCCCTTACCAACACGACCACAGCCGCGGGTCTCATACCCGCTCAGCCCTTACCAACGCCGCGGGTCTCATACCCGATCAGCCCTCACCAACGCCGCCGGTCTTATAACCTGTCCATAACCCACATGTGCAACCCCATATCCGTCTGTAACCCCCCTTTGTAACCCCTATCCGTCTGTAACCTCTTGTGTCACCCCCAATCCGCCTGTAGCCCAGCTTGTGTAACCCCTATCCGACTGTAACACCCCTTTGTAACCCCTATCCATCTGTAACCTCTTGTGTAACTCCTAATCCGCCTGTAACCCCTTGTGTAACCCCCTATCCGACTGTAACCTCTTGTGTAACCCCCTATCCGTTTGTAACCTCTTGTGTAACCCCCTATCCGTTTGTAACCCCCTTGTGTAAACACCTAGCAGGCTGCAACCCCGTTGTGTAACACACTATCCGTCTGTAAGCCCCCTGTGTAACCCCCTGTCCGTCTTTAACCCCCTTGAGTATCCCCTATCTGTCTGTAACACCTTGTGTAACCAACTATCAGTCTGTAACCCCGTAAGTAACCCCTATCCGTCGATGACCCCCTTGCGTAGCCCCCTTTCCGTCTGTAACCCCCTTGTGTAATCACTTGTCAGTCTATAGCCCCCTTTCTAGCCCCTATTCGTCTGTAACCCCCTTGTAAAACAACCTATCCGTCTGTAACTCCCTTGTGTAACCCATTGTCAGTCTTTAACCCCTTTGAATATCCCATATCGGTCTGTAACCCCCTTATGTAACCAACTATCCGTCTGTAACCCCCTGGTGTAACCAACTGTCAGTCTGTAACCCCGTAAGTAACCCCTATCGGTCTATAACCTCCTTGTGCAGCCTGTATCCCTCTGTAACCCTCCTTGTGTAACCCTCATCCGTCTGTAGCCCCCTTGTGTAACCCCTTGTGTAGCCCCCCCCCCGGCCTTGTGTAATCCCCTTGTCTAACCCATATCCGTCTGTAACCCCTTTGTGTAACCCTCATCCGTCTGTAACCCACTTGTGTAATCCCCTTGTCTAACCCATATCTGTCTGTAATCCCCTTGTGTAACCCCATATCCGTATATAACCCTCTTGTGTAACCCCTATTCGTCTGCAACCCACTTGCGTAACCCCCTTGTGTAAACCCCTGGCCTTGTGCAAGCCCCTATCCGTCTGTAACCCCTTTGTGTAACCCCCTATTCGTCTGTAACCGACTTGTGTAACCCCCTATCCGTCTGTAACCCCCTTGTGTAACCCCCTATTCGTCTGTAACCTACTTGTGTAAACTCCTTGCATAACCCGCGTGTGTGACCCCCTATCTGTCTGTAACTCCCTTGTGTAACCCCCGGTCTTCTGTAATCCCCTTATGTAAATCCCTATCCGCCTGTAAGCCTCTTGGGTAATCTCCTTGTGTAACCCTTTTCCTTCTGTAACCATGTTGTGTCACCCCTATCCGTCTGTAACCCCCTTTGTAAGGCCCTATTCGTCTGTGACCCCTTTGTGTAACAACCTATCCTTCCGTAACCTCCCTGTGTCACTCCTATCAGTCTTTAACCCCCGTGTGTAACCCCTATCCGTCTGGAACCGACACTTGAGATTTTTTTGGCGTTTTAACTGTGTCGTCTTAAAGCAATAAATCGCTTTAAGCGGCACTCAGGGACGTGGACTGCATCCGGCGGTTGCTACATAACATTTGCGTATGAAGAACTAGCGAGTGTAGTGGACATAGATCTGGCGGTAAACGAAGGGATTAGAATGATATGCACACAGCAGTATCGTCACGCAGGAAGTTGTGGGGGGAGGTAGGCGTACGTCGTCGGGTGGCTGAGACTGCGGCCGCGTCCAATCAGAAGTCGAGTTTCCTTTTATTTCAGGCGAGGCCCTTGAACCAAGCGGCCATTGTGCTACTTAATCCGTCATCACCTGAATCCCCGGTCATTAGCGCGGTGGAGGAACAGAGACGAGTGGTGCAGACAGCGAGACAGACGTACAAGTGATCGGACCTTCCCACTCTCTCAAAGCAGGCTCGACCCATAAGCAACACTTTTGGATCCGGCAGGTAAGTCACTAATTGTGTACGATGTCATTGCTATATTGTGACTATCTGGAGACGTGGTCGAATATGGCGATGCAATAGAACTTGAGGCCTAGCGATTGTCAATTGCTCATACCCGATCAGCCCTCACCGACGCCGGCGGTCTTATAACCCGCCCATAACTCACATGTGTAACCCCCTATCCGCCTGTAACCACCCTTTGTAACCCCTATTGGTCTGTAACCTCTGGTGTAACCCCCTAGCCGCCTGTAACCCCCTTGTGTAACCCCCTATCCGTCTGTAACCCTCCTTTGTAACCCCTGTCAGTCCGTAACCCTGTAAGTAACCCCCTATCCGTATATGACCCCCTTGCGTAGCCCCTATCCGTCTGTAACCCCCTTGTGTAACCCCCTATCCGTCTGTAACCCCCTTGTGTAACCACCTCAGTCTATAACCCTCTTGTGTAAACCCCTATCCGTCTGTAACACCCTTATGTAACCAACTATCAGTCTGTAACCCCATAAGTAGCCCCTATCCGTCTATAACCCCCTTGCGTACTCTCCCCCCTCTCCGTATCCGACTGTAATCCCTTGTGTAAACCCCTATCCGTCCATAGCCTCCTTGTGCAGCCTGTACCTGTCTGTAACCCTCCTTGTCTAACCCATATCCGTCTGTAACCCCATTGTGTAACCCCATATACGTATGTAACCCTCTTGTGTAACCCCTATTTGTCTGTAGCAGACTTGTGTAACCCCCTTTTGTAATCCCCTGGCCTTGTGCAACCCCCTATCCGTCTGTAACCCCATTGTGTAACCCCATATTCGTCTCTAACCCACTTGTGTAACCTCCTTGCGTAACCCGCTTGTGTGACCCCCTATCCTTCTGTAACCATTTTGTCTCACCCCTATCCGTCTGTAACCCCCTTGGCTAACACCCTATCCTTCAGTAACCCCCTTGTGTCACTCCTATCAGTTTTAACCCCCTTGTGTAACCCCTATCCGTCTGGAACCGCCTTGTGTAACCCCCTATCCGTATGTAACCCCCTTGTGTAACCACCTATCAGTCTGTAACCGCCTTGTGTAACCCCTATCCGTATGTAACCCCCTTGTGTAACCCCCTATCAGTCTGTAACCCCCTTGGGTAACCCCTATCCGTCTATAACCCCCTTGTTTAAA
The DNA here is from genome assembly GCA_964019135.1 of Arenicola marina. NCBI lineage: Eukaryota > Metazoa > Annelida > Polychaeta > Arenicolidae > Arenicola > Arenicola marina. Next base: position 27,355,803 of record OZ025253.1, on the reverse strand, counting down.
GCCGTATCCGTCTGTAACAGCCTTGTGTAAAACCCTATCCGATTGCAACCCTCTTGTGTAATCCCGTCTTTAACCTCCTTGTGCAGCATGTCTCCGTCTGTAACCCCCCCTTGTGTAACCTCTATCCGCCTGTAACCCCCTTTTGTAACCCATATCCACCTGTAACCCCCTTCGGTAACCCCTTGTGTAACCCCTATCCGTTTGTAACCCCCTTGTGTAAACCCATACTCGTCTGCAACCGCCTTGGGTAATGCCTTGTGTAAGCCCTTTGTGTAACCCCTCGGGCTTGTGTAGTGTAGTTGTGGTGTGGTGTGGTGTGGTGTGGTGATCATAGGTGGTTGTGGGTTGAACGGGGTGGGTGTGGGATAGAGTGGTTCACAGTGCGGTGATTATAGATGGTTGTGAGTTGAACGGAGTGGGGTGTGAGATAGAGTGGTTCACAGTGTGGTGATCATGGGTGGTTGTGAGTTGAACAGGGTGGGTGTTGGCCAGAATGGTTCCCGGTGTGGTGATCTTAGGTGGCTGTGGGTTAAACGGGGTGGGATGTGGGATAGCATGGGATCACAGTCGATATATAAGAAGTTTATCACTAAGGACATTAGCGATAATAGGAATATAGATCGGGTATGCGTTAGAGATCTTCGCAAACATGGGAGGAATTTTTGCAATAGTTATATTATAAGTAAGTTGATGTACACTTGTCATGTGAGAACTGTGGTTAACTTGTGTAAGTCAAGTGTAATATGTTGCAAAAACAACAACACCAATATGCGAATTAAGAAAAGCATCATTTGTTTTTTTGTGTGTTGTTGCTAAGTGCGCTCTTTTGTATATATTTGTTTCAGATTCAATCAAGCACTGACGAACTACACCAAACTGTTCAAGTCACACGCCGTCTTTCTCTTCATCAGGTATATTATGTCAGTATTAATGCTCATTTCATGCCGTGTGTTTTTGCACAACGCCTTTGAACCTACACGTCGGTGTTGGCCTTAATAATAACTCAACTAAACAAAATATAACTTCATCTTTAAAAGCCATTATTACCAATTACTAAATGAACTAAGGATATTAGGGCATTATAGTAATACCAGGGGTCTGGCAGGAGCAAATGACGACATGCGACACTGGCATATTTGAAAAACTTACATCACTTCGGACACCGGACACTGGATCCTTCCTTCCAGACCCGTTATATCGTACCTCTACTGAACACTAGTATCGTGAGGCTCACGTCTTGCAGCACAAAATGTTCATAGCGGCCAGCCGCAACTTGCAGTCGTGCAATGTTTTGCTTTCGTTATATTCCGCAGCACATCTTCGTCTCACTTCCGCCTCAGGACTTGGCCAGAATGGGAGCACGTTTAACGAAGAGGTCTCGGTCCAAGAGGAAGTCAGCGATGTGAGTGTCTTTGTTAAGGTGTATGCTACAATATGGCTTCTACATTTTTTGGTTATGCAGGTACTATAATTAGGGGATATTTAACGTCCCAACGCACTGTTTAAACCTCTGTTTTTATTTTCCTTTTTAAAAACGACAATTAGAATGTTAAAAAGAACTGTTGATTTTATCATCAATACATGCTGGCTGAAATAACAAATGATAATAGCATATAAATTATGCAATGCTATGAAGTGCATCAATGATATATGGATAAAGCTATAAGGAAATATTACCAATTAGCGACATTAGTACCTTTCACTCTCTGCTCTGATGTAGATGGCAATGTTGCCTTCATGTTTTATTAAATCTGTTTCCGACCATTAGTTGCTATATATACCCAAAGAAAGGTGGTTTTCCAGTCTCCAGTCTGTTTAAATCGAACCCATATCCCTACGCCATAGGCCATAACCATAGGCCTTAACTTAGTCTCATTCCAATTTTTGACCCCCAGTCCTTGATCAACTGATCAATGGATACAAGTGGTCTGACTGGTACACCGACCACGGACCTCTGTGTGCGGCCTGACTGGTACACTAACCACTCTCTGTTATGGCCGGCCTGACTGGTACACTGACCACTCTCTGCGTTGAGCGGCCTGACTGGTACACTGACAACTATCCGCTATGGGCGACCTGAACGGTACACTGACCACTGTCCGCTATGAGCGGCCTGACTGGTAGAACTGACCACTGTCCATTATGGGCGGCCTGACTGGTGCACTGACCAGTGTCCGCTATAGGTGGCCTGACTGATAAAACTGACCACTGTCCTCTGTGCGCGGCCTGGCTGGTACACTGACCACTGTCCGCTATGAGCGGCCTGACTGGTAGAACTGACCACTGCCCGCTATGGGCGACTTGACTGGTACACTGACCACTGTCCGCTATGAGCGGCCTGACTGGTAGAACTGACCATTGTCCGATATGCGCAACTTGACTGGTACACTCACCACTGACCTCTGTGAGCGGCCCGACATGGTATACATGTCACTGTCCGCCATGTCCTATTATGACTGAGCGGTTTCGTTGCAATTTGCAGACAGAGACAGGCAGCAGAACCGCGCCTCTTGGTCCAGGGTGACGTCACTCTCGAAAGCGCATGCGGAGATCTCCCACCAGAAGAGGGCGCCATCCGCCGCGCAGTCTGCACGGCGTTCCTCCTCGCCGCGGACGCCGGGCAGCTGCACTGGCGCCCGGAGCACTTGGATCGAATAATATTCCAAGGAATTGATATCCAGAAGAGGCAACCGGAAGCGGTGTCTAACTGTGGCCGCCCCGTGCAACTCAGGACGCACCTCACGATGCACATCATCAGGTCAAAGCCGAAGCTTGCCTTAAGTGCGCCACAGGAAGAAGAATCCAAATCTCCAGTGGAGTTGCTAAATGTCAACAGCTGCTGTTTGGTGGAGTGCGGAGAACATACAGCAGCTCTTACCAAGCACAAAGTCGGAGAAAACTTTCTTTTGTTTCGTGTTGGATGGAATTGTGCCCCTGAGTTGTTTCAAGTTAAGAACAGGAATGGCCTATACTCGGCCCTGTCCACCATGTGGCATGATGATGAATTGCCACTTACGCCGTTGGACGTCACAAGGTATCAGCAAATATCATGAGATTAAGAGAAATTAAGTATTTTGACCTATATTGTGAGAGATGTGTTTTCCGCAATTGAACGATGTTGCCTGTAGTATGATCCCGTGTTATCGTTAGTCTATAGTTGTCGGTGTCCCAATGTAACAAGCGCTTTCCTATACTTCCAGGCGATATGGAGCTTACGGCATTGATCTTAGCGGAAGAACGCCCTGCCAAGATAAGTAAGTCATACCTTTATCAATTAAACTGAAGAAAGATTGGGTGACGGGTGTAATTACCATTGGTCACCTTCCCTTGTTAGAGAAAAAGACTGTAGTGTAATTCTCATTCGAGAAGTGTTCGTAGATAGATCTTGCTGGAATTAATGCACTCAACAAATATATGCCGTCGTCTGAAATAAATGAATTTGATATTTCCAGAAAACCGTTGGAATGTTTACCCGATTACCATGATCTGAGCGAGAAAGCACTCAAAGTTCACAAGTAAGTTAGACGTTTGTAGATGGCCATTTGTATAACGAAGCATATATATATATATACACTATATCTCTCGCTCTCTCTCTCTATATATATATATATATATATATATACACTATCTCGCTCTCTCTCTCTCTATATATATATATCTATATATCGCCTGCATACGCTTAGCACACACGTGATGGACTAAAGTAGGTAGAAAGATGTCCTGTTTCAGCAATGTTTAAAAGTCTTCTAAGATATGTTTCAACTATTCGCAATAATTTCCAAAATCTTCCAGTGATGTTTAAGGTTGTGCAACATCAAGTTTATAGTCAAGCATGCCATTTCGCAGAGGGTTATCGGAGGCGTTTATAGCAGTTGTCTGAAACTACAGGGACCAAAATGGGCACCTAAGATAATTATCTGTCCAACACGAGTGTAGCCACAGCACTGGAAACTATATATAACCTCGTTATTCTGACACATTTGGTTCTATCTGAATTAATGTTGGATGATACAATTGGGGAATCAGAAATCCCACGCCTTCGTCTGATTTCGTGCGTGACATTTCGGCGAGGACCGATTGTTTATGTGCAGCGTGCGCGGTCGTAGGAATAAAACAAAAAAGAGGGTGGGAGGGGTCCACTTTAAACAAAAATCTTAGGACCGGGGAGATTAAGGGGTGCATGGAACCACTATGAGCGGCGTAATGCGCATCCCCGGCGCCAAGGCACATAGATTAAGGACAAGGGACGCCTCTTAAAAGGGACATTCTGGGTAAATTAATTGTTAAAATTAAGATATTAATGCCTCAAATGAGATAATGGCACACATTTCTACTATAGTTCTTGTGTACTCGAATAACTTAATGGGTATTCTAACTTAATGGCATAATATATTGAGATATGGGTCTTCAGGACTCATGGGCTGGACTTTAATAGACTGGCCTAAATGGGCGATGAAGAGCCTAGTCTAATTACTAAAGTGGTGCCCCTGGTCTCCGGCCTCTCCTACATTGATGTACCCCGCCGTTACTATTTTATTTCACAATATAGACTTAAAATTAATGTTAAAAATCCATGCGCAAAAAGTGATCCGGGTATAATTTGAGGCGAGTAGCTATTTTTATATTTTGTATCCGTGGGTCTTCCAAACAGTAAATACGTTGCTTGTACCAGTTGGTAGAAAATAAACAGTTATGAGAGTTAATAGTTGCATTACAGATATATATCTTGTTGTTACCCTAAATGCGCTGCCTTAATGTCGATTTCCTCCCTCTATATTTGCATTTTCCGGCGTTTGGTTAAAACATAAAACGACATCCATATAGAACTGTGGGGCGGGGGGGGGGGGGGGGTATTTCTCATTTTTAAAGTTCATTTGATGACGTTTAACCTGGACGGTTCGACACTTCCGACTGGCACCCAATGGATCATGCACTGTCCGCTTTGGCCTGCTTCGCTGTTGCACTGACCCATGTCCGCTATGAGCGGCCTGACTGGTACACTGACCACTGTCCGCTACTAGCGGCCTGACGGGTACACTAACCCATGTCCGCTACTAGCGGCCTGACGGGTACACTGACCGATGCCCGCTATGAGCGGCCTGACTAGGACACTCGCCACTGTCCGCTATGAGCAGCTTGACTAGTACAGTGACCACTGTCCGCTCTGGGGGGCCTGACTGGTGCATTGACCACTGTCCGCTATGAGCGGCTTGACTAGTACACATAGGCCTACCAGGTTATGTCTTTTGTTCTATTGATAAGACTGGCCTCGACATAGGCCTACCAAATGTTGTTAATTGACGCAAATGATGCGACTGTGGTGGCATATTGTGCCACTCGCTATCTCGCATTCTAGTCCGCCACAAAAAGGCAAAACGGGCGCGCACGCAAGAAGGCGAGGGCGAGAGCGCGAGGGCGAGAACGCGGGATTGATCTCGCGGGCGCGTGCTCACGTTCTCCCCCTCGCGATCTCGCCATCTCGCGTGCTCGCTCTCGCCTTCTCGCGTGCGCGCCCTTTTTGTGCCAGGCGATCTTTGTACTGATGATCAGATGAAAAGTAGTCCCTATTGCCCCAACTGAACGATTGACTGAACGCTGCTATGCTGGTCATTGCCCGCTATGCCACAATATGACTGAACGGTTTCATTTCAATTTACAGACAGGGAGGATCCCGCCTTGAAACTCACCACTTTGACCCCAGTGAAAGAACGCCCGACGAATATAAGTAAGTCATACCTTTCTCACTTATATTAAAAGAGGATTTGTGGAGGAGAATGGCATACTTACGATTGGTTCTCTTCGGGTTGAGCTACGCTTTTGGTTGCATCTGAATTAATGTCGGATAACTAAATAAAGGATTCAATATTTAGGAAATGCCACGCCTTCGTGTGTCTTGCATGTTATTGAAGCTATGGTTTGTGGGCAGGCGCGGCACCAGGATTTTGATAACGAGGGCATCGAGACCTTTTAAAATCTGATGACGAGGTGGAGGGATCTTGATAAACCAAGACGGGTGGTGGTCAATATAATATCAAGGGTCCAGTAGACGGGGGGGGGGAGTATACATCCTACATGTCATACAGTTACGGTTGAAAAGGAGGATCAAAATGCAGAGGGAATGTGTGGAACTACTATGAGCGATTTGATGCACATCTCTGACTCCAAGGTGTGGAAAAGTGAGGGAATAGAGACGCGTGCGTCCTAATGGTTCGGCAAAATCGTGCGATGATGAGCTTTGGCTGATAATGAGGGGCTTGCCCTGGGGTGGGGACTCAACCGCCTATCCCACATTGGTGACGCGCCCTGAATATTTCTTGTCGCGGCTCATCAATTAGCGTTGTTAATTAATTAACGGTAAATTAGAATGCTTAATATCCAGATAACCTGCTTTCGAACAATCTATAAGCCCGTTAAACTTGAGTTCATTGATGTATTGTCTTCGACAATTAACAAATCTGCATTGTACTTGGAAATGGGAGATAAGTATCCTCATTAAACAGAATTGTAACATGGAATTCAAAATGTAACGGTAGAATGGCAAATATTGCATGCCTTGCATGATTTTTTTCATATGGCAAAGTCGACTCGACTAGAGGTCGAAACGAGTCGACACTTATTGTCCCTGACACACTTTTTGTCAGATTACCTAACGTCTAGCCGACGTAAATCGCTAGAGTTTCGATAAAAAATTGAAAGTAAGGTCGGACTCGGTTAGACGTCGAAATGCCTACCCGGTCCGTGTATATACCGTCCAATCGTTTTTTGTTTTCAAAATAATCATAAGAAACACAAAAAAACAAACCAAGAATCGTTTTTCATTTTTCGTTTGGCGACATAGGAAACGAAAATTAGTAACAGAAACCGTTTTTCGTTTTTCGTTTTCGAAACGAGAAACGAGGGCGGATCCAGCGGGTGGGGGTGGCAGTGGCGGAGCCAGGGTGCGGATGGCAGTGGCGGAACCAGACACTGACAGACCTGGGGCGTCAAGCTCCTTGTAATGGGCACTTTTTACCTACCATTTGTGTTTTAAGCACGCATTCAGCCAATTAACGCACAATATATATTTTCGGCCCTAAAGATATGGTTCCGTACGAGGCGGAATGGTCCGCCAGGGCGAGCTCTGGTTTGAGAAATTACGCGTGAAACGTTAGACGAGACATGTATCGATGTGACGACCGGTCTCTGTTCGATTCTGCTGATGTGCTTTACATCAGCCTGTTTTCTTGACGAAAGAAAAGGAGCAAAATTGCAATTAGCCTATATCTATTGGTCAATGCGCGGATCTCCTTTTTCTTTAACCCATTCACATGTGTAATTCACATGTGTAATTCTTTCAAGATATTCCGCTATTTTCTAGCTTCCCGTCTAAATAATTTTACACAGGACACATCCCCGCTGTCCCCGGAATTATTCAAGATTAGTGAAACAATTTCAGAAATATTTATTCATTTGAGTAAAAGTGTGAGCATAAGGCCAGAATGGTTCTTGAACTGGGGTGCTTGGGAGCGTATAATGTCTAGCCTCTTAGTCTCAATTATGCTCAGTTACGGACCACCGTCCAGTCGGTATAACTCATGTTTCGTATATCGTTTCTCAAAAAATTAGACGAAAAATTTGTCATTACGCGACCGTGTACTTCATTATGTATTTCGTTTGGCGACACTTGAAACGGTATATATGGTAGTACGTTTTGATTTGCTTTTGCGTGCCTCTACTGGGGAAAGAAAAACACTTTATCAGTGATCGTTTCTTGTTATTTGAATGATGTTTCGGTCAACGAAAAACCATTGTTGGTATATTCTTCGTTTTTCTTATGATCATTCTGAGAAGGAAAAACGATTGGACGGTATATACACGGACCCTCGACCATCAGTGTCGGCCGGACATCGATATTTGACATCGGTTTGATATTAAAGTGGCACGCGTTTTGTCGGAATACCGCACGTCTAGCCGACCAGTGTCCATCAGTGTCGGCTCGACATCGATTCGATAGTTGAAATCAATACAGTCCTTCTAGTTTGAAAATATTAATCCGACATAAGCTTAGGCCTGCAATGATAATACGCCAAGTTATAGTGCGCACAGCACACAAAGCAACTTGCGGGATCTCAAAATCAATTCGACATGGCAATAATGACATTATTTGAAGCGTTAAAACGCATTTAAATAAGACAGATCAATTCATAAGCAGATAATGCTTAAGTTGAATATGGCGGGCCCGCCCCATCCCATATGGCCACCCATGCACCAACATCTAGCTTCTCTCCATTCCCGTTTGATTAAAATGTGGCCGAACACACTAATCCATATCTGTCCAGCGATACAAAACGCGAAATCCAGCTTAATTTATTTGAAGAGAAAATTATGCAAAGACTGTTCCTTCGATCAGGCTAAAATTATTCATATTTATAGAGCGTATCTATAATCTTAAAATGTAAAGGCCAAAAATACGGTGATCATAATTTAGAATTTTCCATTGTTAATGAAGATGTCGCTATAGTCTGCAAGAAATTTAATGATGGCTTGTAGGCCTACTGCAGCGCGGATCACAGTGGCAGGGGGCGGGGGGCGGGGCGCGGGGGAAGGGTCTTTCCCTTCCCTTCAATCCGCGTCGCCCACCCACTACATTTTGCTATGTATACATATAAGTGGCGCCCAAATGACCCCTTTTTGCATCTGTGTTCTCTTCCTCGGAGCAAAAACCTTAATGTGCCCATCTGAGATTGAAGAATTGAGTCAAGGACAGCAAATGCGCCACATTCTTTTCTTTTCTCTTGGGGGTGGGCGGGGGGGGGGGGGGCAAGTGGTTTGCGTTCATCGGGATTGAGTTTTCATTTTACCCTGAAATTAAGAGACAAGTTGCAGAACTGTCTAATTTGGATGTCATTTTCCATGTGCCCTGGGCGGCACACCTCCAGCACTGCAGTAAGGAAGTGCCCCCGCCCTCAACCCCCCAGGGTCTACATACAAAAGAACTTATTTCCTTCTTTGTTGTGTAGTTTAGATATTGATGGATCCTGTTATTTTACGTCCCAACTAAATTACAGTACTTTCGGTGCAACGAAGTTCACAGGTTGCGCGTGGCTCGAGAATCAGTGAAATAAAATGACGTCACTGACTGTGTCAATAATTCGAGACGAGAGGGGGGGGGGGGGTCACTTCGCGCAAACCAAATACCCTAAAGTGGTCAGTATGTGGTCTTTTCGTGAAAAAATAATCTAACAATATTGAATATAATCTTTGATGCGTTCTTCGTGTTTTTTTGTGATCTTTTTTTTTCTTTAACATATGCCCCATGCTAAAAAACATATTGTTCTTTCCTTCAAAGGATGCAGTTTGAAACAGTAATTATTGTAATGTAATTTGCAATTTTAGGAAAACAGTTTAGCGCTCAATGATGAGAAATGCGCTTAACATTTGTTCCAGAGAGACTGGTTTGCAAGCACATGTATATAAAACGTAAAAGTAGCAAATTCTATAAAAACAGGTTCACAATTTCCTCCATATATCTGGAAATATACTGGAAACCATCTTGTACTTTATTTAAACAAATATATATAAATATGCTATATTTATATATGTTATATTTGTAAGTATAAACGTATTGCCGGAGTGACCCCCACGCCGTGTCCTAAAAAGGACGTTGGAGTTTCCCGCGCGCGCCCACCTTTCCGCGCGCCGATCGCTCTCCGCATGTGAATCGTCTTTCATTCCAAGTCAGTGTCAGACTTAGTGTGTTTCAAGGCTTGATCGGTCGGTCGGTTTAGCCGTTCCCTCCCAGGAGGGGGACGATGTGGCATTTTGGATTAAATTAACGATGTTTACATTGATATTGAAAGCGGACGTGTCCCCAACTATTTCTGTATTTTTTGAAAAGGTCAAGTGCGCAATATAATAGATTCTAGGCCTATAATTTGCCTTATTAAGTTATTCGCCATTCCCTCTCTGGAGAGAGACGATGTGGCTACTGGATTAAGATTTAGCTTTTAGTAGATCTAGAATCTATAATCATTGTCAGATCCATACAGGTAAATTAGTTTGATAAAACTAAGCGGATGTAATAATTAATTAGATTAATATTACTTAGCTTATCTCCCTGTAAGCTTTTAAGTCTTATTCTTTATAACCTAATTACTAAGACTTAGTTAGATCTATAGATTTATCTGAATTAAGTTATTAACTTAATATCAAATCTGTTCACAGCTACCATGTCATTATGAAATATCACCGAGCAAGCTGGTTAATATAACCAATGAATGAAAACTTAAATAGATCTATGTCTATGACCTGTTTTACACCGAGCTTAGAATACTTCACTTAGCACTGCATCATTGTTGCTGCAAATTAAAAAAATTATTTATGCACAAATGTCTTAAGAAAGTTTCGTTTTCTCCATTCGAGGTCCACATTTGCCAGTACTGCACCCAGACCCACCCAAAGCGTCACCCACGGCACTACCACCCTCCAGGGCCTCGCCACTGGCACAGGGACCTCCCAGACCCTCACGCTTGGCACAGCCTGTCCCGTCACCCTCGCCTGGGAGGTGGAGCTGCCAGGAGAGTACCCCCCTCAGGACGCTATGGTCCTCACCGCCCGGGCACTTGTGGAGGGCCGACCCCCCGGCACCCTGACGGAGGAGGCGGCCAGGCTGGAGGAGGGCACGTTCGACTGGGGTCACCCTGACACGGTGGCCCTGAAAGAACAACTCTTGAGATTTGTCTGTGACCTGGTTGAGGCGGTGGGGGGATGGGACCCCCTGTTCGCCGGAGTCCAACTCACGCTGGTCGGCAGTCATGGTGACGGGACAGATGTCAGACCGAAGGCTATCGAGTTCGATATTTTAGTTAGTGTGCAATTGAAGGGAGTGAGGGTGGTAAGGAAGAGGAGGGGAAGCTGGCCGTGGCGTGTGTGGGTGGGAGGCGAGGCGCTGGCCGCCTGCCGGGAGGAGAGGGGGTCGTGGGATATCCTGGAAGGTAAGTCACGTCTCGTGAGGGGGGCGAAGGAGCGCAAGGTGTACCATGGGGCCTTCCTCAGGCGCTGGGAGGACGGGCTGGATGCCGTGCTGCCCGGCTTCCCGCTCCCCGAGGGTCTGACCCACGGTGGCCCCCTCTCCCCTAGGTACACCAAGGTGAAGCGCGGCGGGACAACTGTCACCCTGTCTCTGGTGTGGCGAGGGGAGACCCGGCTGACCTGCGACCTCACCCCCGCCCTCCCTGTCCCTCGGGACGCCCTGGAGGGTGTCACCCAGGAGGCGATGTGCCGCCTGGAGGGGGTGGCGGGGCTGCCGCGGTCCTCTCACCCCGTCCACCTGGTGCTGTTGGGGTTTGTTGGCTGGTTACCGACGACGTGTGTCGTGGAGACACACGCGCTGGTCGCCCTCGGTCCCCGCTCACCCCCCGTCACCCTCATCCGGGGCCTCAAGCTGCTGGCGCGGCGCTACCTCCAGTGGCGCCCCCTGGATGAGATGGAGAGTGAGGTGAGGGAGGCCAGGGACACCCTGGCGGACCTGGCGGGTGGGCGTGAGGGGTCCTGGGGTTGTATTGCGTGCTTGGTGGACGTGGAGGCGCTCTCTGAGTATGTCAGGGAGTCGCTGCTGTTTGAGAGTCTGAGGCTGCCAGAGAGGAGGGAGGGGGAGGGGGAGTATGAGGCTGGGGAGGGGGTATACTGGAGGAGGGTGGCTCTGGTGGTGTCCGCCACCCACACAGCCCACTGGGCGGGGTGGGGGGCTGGTGGGTGTCAGGGTGAGTGTGGCCTGTGTGAGGACCTGACCCGTGAGGCCCGTAAGCTGTCATACACAGCCCCCCTCCACCCCGCCGTGGGGGAGGCTGTGGGGCTGCCACCCTCATCCCAACTTGAGGTCCCCTCCGCCTTCCTCAAATACCTCGTCCTGAGGGACCTGGTGGAGGAGGGGGCGGAAGGGAGTGGGAGGGTGAGGCGGGGGGACGTAGACATGTACATGAGGGACCTGGCGACTCGCTTGGAGGAGTGGGAGGATGTCCCCCACCCCCTGCTGAGTGGTGAGGGGGTGTCAGACATCGATCCGCGGTCAGTGCGGGGAGATGTGCTGGACGCAAGTGACCCAGAGGGCAGGGCCAAGATGCGGTCAAAGTGTTCTGTCTGGCGCTTGCTTCCCTACCCCTCCCTCGGTGACTGTCTCACGGAGGTATGCCGTCAGCTCTGTGACGTCGCACAGGTCACGTGATCACTGACACACCAACCACGTCACGGGAGTCGTATCACGTGATATCAATAGGTCACTGACAATATGGTGGCAGTTTGTTTACATCTAGTGACGGATAGGTGGGTACGTGTTTGTGTTGTGGGGGGAGGGGAGGGGTGGTAGAGGGTGTAGGTGGGATTAGCCCAGTTCGAGGCTCGAGGTTGCATCCACGTATTGTTGGTGTGATACCTCAACAAATGACGGCTGTTTGTTTACCTTTTTTAACTGATTGAGATTCACGTTCTTTTTCTTGTTGCGGTCAGCCGATGTTTTTGTGCTTTGATTATTATTGAGGATTAGATCACATTAAATTCATGTATGGTTATCATGTTAGAGCTTCCTGAAAATCACGTCTTTGGGAAAATTAGACAAAATCAACACGTTTTTAGGGTCCTGTCGTTAGGGGTGAGGAAGTTGGGTACAGGAATTGGGATGGGAACTCGATAGCTTTCGACTGACACTGACCGCTCACTTTGATTGCCGACTGCCTGATGATGATCTGGTCACCTCTAAAATCGCTTGAAACGATAACATTTCGTCATGTTTTATTTTCGGCTTGACATTTCATAATGATCCCATGTAAAGGGCTTCAAGTTCAGTCTGACATGTGTAAGCCTCCTAGCCAGGTCACATCTCCTCAAAATGTTTGTTCTTTAATATTTTTTTTGACAGTTTCCAATCATATTTTGCTAAGCTTAGTATATTATTTGCTACATATACTGCCAAAGAGATGAGCTTGAAGGGAATAAATGCAATTGTGTATTTGGTTACATCGTTGAGTAATGCTGGCAGTACATTGAAAGCTAGCTCTAAAAATTGAGATGTCAATTAAGTAATCTAAATGTAATGCATTAATTTGTTATTAGTGTCGTCCAAAACAGACTAAGCGACAAACTAGTTCATTGATAAGGCTGATAGTAAATACATTATCAGAGCAATTTGGATGAGACAATACTCAGTTTATATAGCATTAACATATATGTTTAGTAAGTAGGTAGTTCAGTAAGTAGAGTTAATGGAGTACTGAATTGAGCAGGTTCTATAAAGAAGGATACATTGACATTGTTTTAAGACCCTTATCATGATCATCACTTTTGCTGTATAGGGGGAAACATTATTATATTCTCGACAAGTAGGGGTTATGCACATAGTTAATTACCCATCCTATCTATTATTGTGATGCTTAATAATCTCTGGTCTCTGTCAGTTGACAGCCGGCAACTTGAAAAAATTTCTTGTCTGGTTATTCGTGGCATTGCCGAAAGACCACGCATTAAAATAGCTCTCGCCAGCTATAATGCAGCACTTTAGTGTTCCTTGTTGTTTTATAGTACAGCACAAACCATGTATTGTGCATTTTGTAATAAAGGATATATAACTCCGCATTCACAACAACTATTATTGCTGGTTTGAAAGGAACATACCCTTTAAGCTGTTTCATACAAAACTATGTCTGCCCTCTATGAAATCATGTCTTAGTTTACTTGTTTTGGTTGTTGGCAACCACCTGGAGTGAGTGCAGGTATGCATGGTATAACTGGTTACCGGAATAGATACTTGCCAGGGGTAACTTGTGAAACAAAAACGTACTCGCCATCTAATCTCGGTGAATCTTAACGTAGCCCTCATTTAACTTAATTATTATCAATAGGGTGAAGACTTACTCGCTAGGGTTAATCATGATGTAGCAAAATATAATAATAAAATAGACTCCCACATATTAACCATTATGATGAGTAGATGCATGCGTCTAAAGGCAACGATATTTATAAGATATAACAAAATCATGTGGAATAAAGAATTTAGACTAAATTGTGGCCATCGGTTATTTAACTTTTTGATGTATTACACCGCAGCAGTACATAATTAATTTGACTTGTGATTGGTTAAAACATGTTTCAACTCTTATGATTTTTGTTTTCGTTGTAAGACTAAAACAGATGCTTCTATGACACTGGCTGTATGGAAAAAGATGTTAAAAGCAGCTATCCCGTTTAACTTTGCCACCTTATTAGACAGTCAACGCCTTGTATCGTAACGTTATGATGCTATGTGACAGTAAGGACAATTTGTATGGGTGCGTTATGTTTTAACAGCAAGCGAATGAAACATTTTTCACCACTATACTGTACTGTACAACAATATATCTCTCTGGCGAACTCGGGGACTCGATATCAAACAAACCTCCAAATATCTACCTGACACAACATTTACTGACTTCAAGCTATTCAAATCGTTCTCCTCGTGCTTTATGGAAAGCAAAGCGCTAGTTGATTACAACTGACAGGTCTGTTACACAATATTTAACGGCATTATTTATGACATGATCAATAACTGGACACTTCGCAGCCGCCACATTCAAATGTGCCACTACATTCGATGTGGACTTGTATTGGGACGTTATGATGTGCGGCTGAAATAAAAGTGACGATCGTGTAAAGTACGGTTAAATTTTACACCCAGTTACGGTAGCGAATACGAGACACATCCGTTAATCATGATCATGACGTGTCCGTCAGCACGCGGCAGCCCTTTGTATATTATACATAGGGCCGCCGTGTGCTGAGGATACGTTATGATCATGATCAACGGAGGTGAGCAACTGACAACTTTAGGTCATATTAATCCTCTCTGTTTCCACGCTTATATTATCGAGCTGTAACGCCCAAAATAGTAGAAGGGCATACTTTTTCCACTTTTTTTCGCACCTACCAATTTAACTTCTGCGAGCGAGGAAAGTGACGTCAAAGGGGAATACAAACGCATGTGCTTTTATATGGAGACTCAAATTCTCTCTGCTCATTAGCTTGAACTCAACGAAACGCACTCAACCATAAAAAAACAATACACGCCCTCGACTACATATGTCTGCGTATTGCATCAAAGCTCACCTGGCAATCTTGTGACATCATTGGGAAATTTTCAAATAACGCTCAGATGCAATGCTTTCAGAAATAAACCCGCCGGATCTCAATTTTGCTACTTTGACAAACGCGTTTATAGTGACATTGTGGGATAACAAATGTAAACTCGCATTAAAACAAATTGTTCCCTAAACCAAGTTAACTCGGAGCAAGACCAAATCGTGGCACGAAAACTTTAACCACAATCACTATCACGGAACATTAAAATTCAGTTTTAGCATGATACTTATCTCGGGCGTAACCGTTGTATCGTAACGTTATGATGCTATGTGACCATAAGGACAATTTGTATGGTCCGTTAACAGCAAACGAATAACACATTTTTCACACACAGCATTAATTAAGACACACTACTGTACAACAATATATCTCTCTGGCGAACGCGGGGACACGATATGAACCAAATCTCCAAATATCTACCTGACACAACATTTACTGATATAAAAGCTATTAAAATTGTTCTCCTTGTGCTTTATGAATAGCAAAGGCTAGTTGATAACAACTGATAGATCTTTTACACAATATTTATTGGCATAATTTATGACATGATCAATAACTGGACACTTCGCAGCCGCCACCTTCAAATGTACCACTACATTCCATATGGACTTGTATTGGGACGTTATGATGTGCGGCTAAACTAAAAGTAGCCATAGTTTAAAGCATGGTTAAATTTTTACACCAAGTTACGGTAGCGAACACAAGACACCTCCGTTGATCATGATCGATAACATGATCAGTTTAGAACGATAACGTTCTAACGTGTGCTGACAGACCCGTTATGATCATGATCAACGGCGAAAGAAAGTACATGCCGTCGATTAAGATTACATTAAAAGTCATTGACAGACCTCACCTCTGCCCGTGTCGGATACCAGATTGATCCCCGACGGACAACACAACGACCCGTGGCTGACGCCACATTAACCCCTGGCAGACACCACGCCGACCCTTGAAGGACACCACACTGAGCCGTGGAGGACGCCACAGCGGCCCTTGCCGGAAACCACACGGACCGTAACGGTGTCTACACTAACCCGTGGCAAACACCACCATGACCTGGGGCGGGCAACACCCTAAATTGACAAAGTGACTGATACTCCATTGACCGAGGATGGACACGACACCGACCCTTGGCAGACACCACACCGACCCGACACCACACCGACCGGTGGCAGACACCGCACTGACCCGTGGTGGACACGACACTGACCAACGCCGTTGCGGAAACCACACAGAACCGTGACGGACACCACATAACCCCTGACTAAGAGCACACTGACCCGTGGCGGTCACTACACCGACCCGTGGCGGGCATCACACAGAACCGTGGCGGACCCAAACTAAACCGTGACGAAAACCAATCTGACCCCTGGCGGACATCATACTAACCCGTGGCGGACACCACATTGACCAGCGTCGTTGCGGACACAAAACCGACCATTGACCCGTGGCGGACATCATACCGACCCGGGGCGGTCACCATACCGACCCGTGGCGGACACCATACCAACCCGTGGCGGTCACTAAACCGACCCGTGGCGGACACCATACCGACCCGTGGCGTTCACTAAATCGACCCGTGGCGGACACCACACAGACCCATGGCGGACGCTACACTGCCCCATGGTGAACACTACATTGATTCGTAGCGGTCACTACACTGACCCGTGACGGACAGCACACAGACCCATGGCGGACACCACACCGACCCGTGACGGACACCACACAGACCAATGGCGGACACCACACAGACCCATGGCGGACACCACACAAAGTCGTGGCGGTCACAACACTGACCCGTGAGAAACACCATACCGACCCGTGGCGGACACCGCAGCGAATCGTGGCGGACGCCACACTGACCCGCGGCGGACACCACACTGACCCGTGGCGGACACCATACCGACCCGTGGCGGTCACTACACCGACCAGTGGCGGACATCACACTGTCCTGTGGCGGACACCCCGCTGTCCTGTGGTGGACACCCCACTGACCCGTGGCGGACATCACACCGACCAGCGTCGTAGCGGAAACAACACCGACCCGTTGCGGACATCACGCTGCCCCGTGGCGGACGCCACAGCGGCCCTTGACGGACACCACTGTGACACCGACCCGGAACGGTGTCCACACTAACCCGTGGCAAACGCCAAACTGACCTGGAGCAAACACCACACTGACCTGGAGCAAACACCACACTGACCTGGGGCGGGCACCACTCTAAACTGACACAGGGACTGATGCTCCTTTGACCAAGGATGGACACGACACCGACCGGTGGTAGACACCACACTGACCCGTGGTGGACACCACACTGACCAACGCCGTTGCGAAAACCACACCGACCCGTGGCAGACATCGCACCGACCCGTGGCAGACACCACACTGACCAGTGGCAGACACCGCACTGACCTGTGGTGGACACCACACTGAGCAACGCCGTTGCGGACACCACACCGACCCGTGGCAGACACCGCACTGACCAGTGGCAGACACCGCACTGACCCACGGTGGACACCGCACTGACCCGTGGTGGACACCACACTGACCAACACCGTTGCGGAAACCACACCGACCCGTGTCAGACATCGTACTGACCCGTGGCTGACCCCGCACTGACCCGTGGTGGACACCACATTGACCAACGCCGTTGCGAAAACCACAGCGACCAGTGGCAAACATCGCATTGACCCTTGGCAGACACCGCACTGACCCGTGGTGGACACCACACTGACCAACGCCGTTGCGGAAACCCCACCGACCCGTGACGGAGACCACATAACCCGTGACTAAGACCACACTGACCCGTGGCGGTCACTACACCGATCCGTGGCGTGCATCACACCACACCGGCCCATGACGGACACCACACCGACCCGTGGCGGACACCGCAGAAAATCGTGGCGTAGGCCACACTGGTCTTTGGCGGGCACCACCCCGACCCGTTACGGACACCACACTGAACCGTGGCGGGGAAAAACCATACCGACCTATGGCGATCACTACACCGACCCCTGGCGGATACCCCACTGACCCGTGGCGGTCACTACACCGACACGTGGCGGATACCCCACTGACCCGTGGCGGTCACTACACCGACCCGTGGCGGACATCTCACCGACCAGCGTCGTAGCGAAAACAACACCGAACCGTGACGGACACCACGCTTTCCCCTTGGCGGACGCCACAGCGGCCCTTGACGGACACCACACCGACCCGTGACGGTCTCCACACTAACCCGTGGCGGACATTGTACCGACCCGTGGCGGTCACTAAACCGACCCGTGGCAGCGTCGTAGCGGAAACAACACCTACCCGTGACGGACACCACGCTGCCCCGTGGCGGACGCCACAGCGGCCCTTGACGGACACCACTGTGACACCGACCCGGAACGGTGTCCACACTAACCCGAGGCAAACACCAAACTGACCTGGAGCAAACACCACTCTGACCTGGGGCGGGCACCACTCTAAACTGACAAAGGGACTGATACTTCTTTGACTGAGGACAGACACGACAACGACCCGTGACGGACACCACACTGACCCGTAGCGGACACCACATTGACCCGTGACGGACACCACACTGACTCGTAGCGGACACCACACCGACCCGTGGCGGACACCACACCGACCCGTGGCGGAACACCACACTGACCCGTGACGGACACCACACCGACCCGTGATGTACACCACACTGACCCGTGGCGGACACCACACTCACCCGTGGCGGACACCACACCGACCCGTGACGGACACCACACCGACCCGTGACGGACACCACACTGACCCGTGATGTACACCACACTGACCCGTAGCGGACACCACATTGACCCGTGACGGACACCACACTGACTCGTAGAGGACACCACACCGACCCGTGGCGGACACCACACCGACCCGTGACGGACACCACATTGACCCGTGACGGACACCACACTGACTCGTAGCGGACACCACACCAACCCGTGGCGGACACCACACCGACCCGTGGCAGGACACCACACTGACCAGTGACGAACACCACACCGACCCGTGGTGTACACCACACTGACTCGTAGCGGACACCACCCTGACCCGTGGCGGGACACCACACAAACCAGTTTCGTAGCGGAAACAACACCGATCCCCAAAGTGGTTGCGTGGCCGAGCGGTCTAAGGGTCTGGTTTAAGGCACCAGTCTTTTCGGAGGCGTGGGTTCGAACTTCACCGCTGCCAACATCTATGTTTGGCATGTTTTGGTCATAGACGCTGCTGCGTTTAATTAATCAAGTCACATTTTTGGGATCTCGGAACAACTTGCCATTAGTCTACACATACCGTCACAACTTGTCCTACGGGTATAGTATGATCGACCGGGAAAATTGGACAAACGATCTAAGATGTGGTGCCCTTTCGCCAGCTTTTCTGCCATCATCCTTTGATGATGCTGTAGTATTTTGAAAGTTGTCATACATTATACATTTGATCTAATACAATAACATTAACGACATGACAATAAATTCGCTCCAAGATCACTTACCAAAGGTATCACATAGACTTGTGTAGAACGTCGATGGCGCTGACGAAAAGACCACCTAAGCTTCACACATCGCCTCTGTACCTACCAACATCATATGGAGCTTTGCTTCTACATAAGTATTGGGAATATTTATGGTATGGGCGTCAGTATAAAATAAGGTAAATGTCCGTCAGTCTGTCGACCTACAGCTACGTTAGTCCGTACTTGCCAAAGTCCAATTAGTTACTCTTCCTATTTCGCGACGACACCCCTGTCGTCTCCCTAGTCACGTGATTCCGACCAACCCCGAACCCATATTTGCTTAGTCGTGTATTTCCGGATGTTCTAGATTTCCCGCGTCACTACAATGCCACTAAGTGCAATTTGATGAGCCCTTGCGGTTTACGTCGTCATTTTCTTGTGAGGCGTCAATTCGAAGCCCAAAGCTGCCGACTTGTATGATGACGTATTTCCATGATGAGCAATGGGAAGGACATGTTTTGCAACAACTCACTCCAGCCGCCTTACCTATGTTGTGAAGCCTTTTCTCAGAGACAACACATCCTCAAAGTGGTAGCGTGGCCGAGTGGTCTAAGGCTCTGGTTTTAGGCACCAGTCTCTTCGGAGGCGTGGGTTCGAATCCCACCGCTGCCAACATCTATTTTTGGCATGTTTTGGTCATAGACGCTGCTGCGTTTAATGAATCAAGTCACATGCTTGTGGTCTCGGAACAACTTGCCATTAGCCTACACATATCGTCACAACTTTTCCTACGGGTATAGTATGATCGACCGGGTAAATTGGACAAACGATGTAAGATATGGTACCCTTTCGCCAGCTCATATCATTTGATAATGCCACTAACTGCAATTTGATGAGCCCTTGCTGCACAAAGTAATATTGGCAGCACGTATGTGTTGTACACCGATTGCTACATCTGAGGTTTTCTTGTATTGTGTCAATTCTGCGTATAACGGTAGCGTGGCCGAGCGGTCTAAGGCGCTGGTTTAAGGCACCAGTCTCTTCGGAGGCGTGGGTTCGAATCCCACCGCTGCCAACATCAAATTTTTATTCGTTCCCATCAATTGCACCACTACGTTTCACAGGTAAGGCATTTTCATATGTACAAAACCACGGTTCATTGTAAGTGTGGGTTCGGATCCCACCCCGTGACAAGAAAGCTGCAACGCTTCATAGATATAACGCTTTCATCATTGTGTGTGCGGTTTACGGCATCATTTTCTTGTGAGGCATCAATTCGAAACCCAAAGCTGACGACTTTTATGATGACGTATCATTTGATGATGCCACTAACTGCGATTTGATGAGCCCTTGCTGTACAAAATAATATTGGCAGCACGGACGTGTTGTACACCGATTGCTATATCTGAGGTTTTCTTGTATTGTTTCAATTCTGCGTATAACGGTAGCGTGGCCGAGCGGTCTAAGGCGCTGGTTTAAGGCACCAGTCTCTTCGGAGGCGTGGGTTCGAATCCCACCGCTGCCAACATCTATTTTGTATTCGTTCTCATAAATTACACCACTACGTTTGACAGGTAAGGCATTTTCATATGTACATAACCACGGTTCATTGTAAGTGTGGGTTGGAATCCCACCCCGTGACAAGAAAGCTGCAACGCTTCATAGATATGGTGCTTTCATCATTGTGTGTGCGGTTTTCGTCATCATTTTCTTATGAGGCGTCAATTCGAAGCCCAAAGCTGCCGACTTGTATGATGACGTATTTCCATGATGAGCAATGGGAAGGACATGTTTTGCAACAACTCACTCCAGCCGCCTTACCTATGTTGTGAAGCCTTTTCTCAGAGACAACACATCCTCAAAGTGGTAGCGTGGCCGAGTGGTCTAAGGCGCTGGTTTTAGGCACCAGTCTCTTCGGAGGCGTGGGTTCGAATCCCACCGCTGCCAACATCTATTTTTGGCATGTTTTGGTCATAGACGCTGCTGCGTTTAATTAATCAAGTCACATGCTTGTGGTCTCGGAACAACTTGCCATTAGCCTACACATATCGTCACAACTTTTCCTACGGGTATAGTATGATCGACCGGGTAAATTGGACAAACGATGTAAGATATGGTACCCTTTCGCCAGCTCATATCATTTGATAATGCCACTAACTGCAATTTGATGAGCCCTTGCTGCACAAAATAATATTGGCAGCACGTATGTGTTGTACACCGATTGCTACATCTGAGGTTTTCTTATGTTGTGTCAATTCTGCGTATAACGGTAGCGTGGCCGAGCGGTCTAAGGCGCTGGTTTAAGGCACCAGTCTCTTCGGAGGCGTGGGTTCGAATCCCACCGCTGCCAACATCAAATTTTTATTCGTTCCCATCAATTGCACCACTACGTTTCACAGGTAAGGCATTTTCATATGTACAAAACCACGGTTCATTGTAAGTGTGGGTCCGGATCCCACCCCGTGACAAGAAAGCTGCAACGCTTCATAGATATAACGCTTTCATCATTGTGTGTGCGGTTTACGGCATCATTTTCTTGTGAGGCATCAATTCGAAACCCAAAGCTGACGACTTTTATGATGACGTATCATTTGATGATGCCACTAACTGCGATTTGATGAGCCCTTGCTGTACAAAATAATATTGGCAGCACGGACGTGTTGTACACCGATTGCTATATCTGAGGTTTTCTTGTATTGTTTCAATTCTGCGTATAACGGTAGCGTGGCCGAGCGGTCTAAGGCGCTGGTTTAAGGCACCAGTCTCTTCGGAGGCGTGGGTTCGAATCCCACCGCTGCCAACATCTATTTTGTATTCGTTCTCATAAATTACACCACTACGTTTGACAGGTAAGGCATTTTCATATGTACATAACCACGGTTCATTGTAAGTGTGGGTTGGAATCCCACCCCGTGACAAGAAAGCTGCAACGCTTCATAGATATGGTGCTTTCATCATTGTGTGTGCGGTTTTCGTCATCATTTTCTTATGAGGCGTCAATTCGAAGCCCAAAGCTGCCGACTTGTATGATGACGTATTTCCATGATGAGCAATGGGAAGGACATGTTTTGCAACAACTCACTCCAGCCGCCTTATCTATGTTGTGAAGCCTTTTCTCAGAGACAACACATCCTCAAAGTGGTAGCGTGGCCGAGCGGTCTAAGGCGCTGGTTTTAGGCACCAGTCTCTTCGGAGGCGTGGGTTCGAATCCCACCGCTGCCAACATCTATTTTTGGCATGTTTTGGTCATAGACGCTGCTGCGTTTAATTAATCAAGTCACATGCTTGTGGTCTCGGAACAACTTGCCATTAGCCTACACATATCGTCACAACTTTTCCTACGGGTATAGTATGATCGACCGGGTAAATTGGACAAACGATGTAAGATATGGTACCCTATTCGCCAGCTCATATCATTTGATAATGCCACTAACTGCAATTTGATGAGCCCTTGCTGCACAAAATAATATTGGCAGCATTTGATTTGATTTTGATTTGATTAGTTGTTAACGGCATTTTAGCCTGTAAGGCCATATCGTGCCGTGCAAAGTTATGACTTTTTATGTCGAACTTGATAAAACCCTGAAATAATAGGTCTTGCATGAGTACAATGATAGATATCCTGGATAAAACCCTGAAATAGTTGATTTAAACGTACATCACTTGATTGGTATCAAATGTAAAACCCTGAAAAACAACGTGGAATTTTGTATAGATATGGATAAATTACATAAATGTTGTTTAATGTGTTGAAATAATATCCTACGTTCATCCGTGGGGAAGGACAGAAATTAATATCTGGTACGTAAGAGAAGAGAGTCATATTCGGTAATATAGGCCAATGTCTTCGATAAAATTGATAATGGTGTCATCTTTAACTGATTTAAAGAGAGCACAGAGTGATGGTGCACTAAAATATCTTTTTCGAATGTGAGAAAAATCAACGCAGTTTAATAAGATGTGTTCCACAGTAAGATTATGCTGACATGGAATACAAAATGGGGGAGGATCTCCTTTGAGGAGGTGTCCGTGTGTAAAAAATGTATGTCCTGTTCGCAATCGTCTCAAAACCACGTCGTTTCTACGATTGGTTTGCCGTGGGTGTTTGATACCTATGATTGGTTGAATCTTGTGTAGTTTATTTTGAGATTGAGAAGACCATTTTTTTTGCCAGATTGATGTGATGTGCTTATTTATCTGTGGTTTCAAGTCTGTACATGGTATATTTATTTGGCAAATCTCTTGGTCAAGTGCCTTCTTGGCTTCTGCGTCTGCAAGGGTATTGCCGGCAATACCGATGTGACTTGGAAGCCAACAAAAAACTATTTCTTTGCCTCGGTCAAGTAGGTAATTGTATTGTGTGATAACGTCAAATATAAATGGGTGATCTAAGCGTTGGTGATACAATGCCTGCAGGCAAGAAAGTGAATCTGAATAAATGATGAAGTTATTATTATCTGAAGATTGGATATATTGCAATGCCAATAAGATCGCTTTTGTCTCAGCACTAAAGATAGAACATGTGTCTGGCAGTCTAGTGCTAGCAACGTGCTGTAAAATGACAGCAGCAGCTGCTACCTTGTTAGAGGTCTTTGATCCATCAGTGTAAATAGCCGTGTGTGTGGAATAGTTCAATCTCACTTGGTAGAGTAGTTCAAGGAAAAGGGCAGGGTCTGTATCTGATTTATTATATGTCGTCAGATCAAAAATGATTTCTGGAGTTCTCAGTTCCCATGGTGGAGTAGTAGACAACTGGAATTGTCTAATGTTGTCAAATGATAGGCTGCTGTTCTGAAGAATGTTTTGAATACCGATGCCAAATGTAGGTATTGTGGTAGGTTTGTTGAGGAATAATTCACGGTATTGAGGATGAAATACGTCTTCATATGTCGGATTGCTTGGGGTAGATTTGATGGTTCATTGGCTTCAATATAGAGACTTTCCGTGGGTGTTGTGCGGAAGGTTCCCATGCACAATCTTAGAGCTTGGTTATGTATAGGGTCAAGCATTTGTAAATAGGATTTACGTGCTGTCCCGTATATCGTACAGCCGTAATCTAGTTTTGAACGAATAAGCGTTTTATATATATTTAAAAGAGTTTCTGTGTCAGATCCCCAATCAGTGTTGGATAATACTTTTAAAATATTTAAAGCTTTGGTGCATTTTTCTTTGAGTTGTTTTATGTGTGCTATGAAATTCAGTTTTTTGTCAAATACAACTCCCAAAAATTTCACCTCTGGAACAACTGGGATGGGGTCATTGCCCAGATACAATGTTGGGTCTTGTTGTTGGCGTCGCTTATTACAAAAGTGCAAGCATACCGTTTTTCGATTTTGAAAATTTAAACCCGTTTTTGTTTGCCCAGTTTTGTAGCTTATCGAGATTCACTTGTAACTGCTCTTGAATTGTTTGTATATTTGTACCTCTGAGTCCGGCTAAAAAGTCATCAACAAAGAGGGACGGGTTAATATTAGGTGTTATGCATTTAACAATATCATTTATCTTGATACTGAATAGTGTGACAGATAAAATGCTTCCTTGTGGTACACCCATTTCTTGGTTATGAAAATCAGAAAGTGTGCTACCCACTCTTGTTTGAAAAAGTCGGTTTGTTAGGAAACTGGAAATGAAATTAGGTAAATTGCCTCGGAGGTTCATGTTATGTAGGTCTTTTAAAATTCCGTATCGCCAAGTCGTATCGTAAGCCTTTTCCAGATCAAAAAAAATGGCTATAACATGCTCTTTTTTAACAAACGCTTCTCTGATATAAGTTTCTAGACGGACTAAATGGTCTGTGGTGCTACGATTTTTCCGAAACCCGCTTTGAAATTTTGTTATTATATTTTTAGTTTCCAGATACCATACCAATCGTTTGTTTATCATTCGCTCAAGAGTTTTGCAGAGACAACTTGTCAGTGCAATTGGTCGATACGCAGATGGATCTGCGGGGTTTTTCCCGTGTTTTAAAATAGGGATAATTGTTGCTGTTCTCCATGATTGTGGAATCTGGCCAGTATTCCAGATATTGTTAAATATATCAAGGAGAATTTCTAAGCACTGCTTAGGAATATTTTTGATGAATTGATATGGTATCTCGTCAGGTCCAGGAGATGTATCATGAGCATCTGTTATCGCTTTATTTAGTTCATCTAATGAGAAAGGTCGGTTGTAATTTTCTTGGTAGGCAGTTTGGAAGTTTAGGTTTCTCTTTTCAGATATGTCCTTGTGCACTGTGAAAGTTTGGTTACAGTTCTTGGAGGAGGAAGCCCTTTCAAATTGACAAGAAAGAGCTTCTGAAATGTCTTTGGGTGTGTCTAAAGTGGTGTCATTGATTTTCAAATTATTGATTGATTTAGAGTTCGATTTTCCGCTAATTTTGCGTATCATTCTCCATGTTTTCTTTGTCCCAGAACGAGTATCTAATTTGGAGACGAACCTTCTCCATGAATTTCTTTTGGCGGTTCTTATGATACATCTTGTCCTGGCTGGTATTAATTTATAATTTTGCATGTTATCTGGGGATGGGTGTGATTGCATTAGTCTTTGGGCTCTTTTCCTTTCAGACACAGCTTGTAGGCAATCATTGTCAAACCATGGCTTTCTTTGATATTTAGAACTGTTGGAGGTCTTTGGGATTGTATGGCATGCAATATCGTGAAGCGTTTTAGTAAAAAGTTCTATAGCATCTTGAGTATTTTCAAATAGGCCATGTGTTATATTTTCCAGGCATAAATCCTTGAATGTTTCCCAATTAGCTTTCTGTAGGTTCCAGTGAGTGATTTGGTTTCTTGTGGTAGGATTATTGTTATGGAGAATGATAGGAAAATGGTCACTGCCATGAAGATCAGTATCAACTGCCCAATCAAAATCAAGATATATATTAGGATGGCATAAAGTTAGATCTATTGCCGATTTGCCACCATTCCCTGGATGTATATATGTTATAGTACCATCGTTAGATAGTATCAGGTCGTTTTTCATAATAAAATCGTGTATAACTTTTCCTTTTGGTAGTGTGTCTTTACAGCCCCATAACGTATTGTGCGCGTTAAAATCTCCGAGTATAATAAATGGTGTAGGAAGTTGTACGAGAATATTCTCCAAATCCGTTTTGAGCAAGGGGCAACTGGGTGGAATATATATTGAGCAAAGAGAGATAGGTTTGTGTAGTGTTACCCGTGTGGCAACAGCTTGGAGATTCGTTTGTAGAGGTATTTCACTGTGAGGAATATTTTCATTTATATAAATGGAGACCCCTCCTTTCACTGTGTCTTCTGTATCTTGACAAGGTATGTCATAGCTGCTATATTTTGGAATGTTGATGTCGCCTTTATCTTTCATGAAAGTTTCCTGAAGACAAATGGCAACTGGGTTATATTGTTCTAAAAGGCTATGGATTTCTTCTATGTTTGCTCTAAGACCTCTACAGTTCCATTGCAAGATGGAAGCCATGGTTTATCCCTTTGGGACAGTGTCTTTTGTGTTTTCGTGTAGCTCATCTCCATCTTTGTTTGCGGACCATTCCACTTCCATCTCTTCGAGATGTTCGAAACGAGATGATGTAGTTTTTATTTTGTCGGTGTTCTGATGACGTTTATCAACTTTCTTTTGACTGGGTGGTTTTGTTTTTGCCATATTCGATCGTGTTTTAGGTTCTTTTGTTGCTGTGTTTTTTTCAGTTTGAGATGTCGATGAAGATGTTTGAACTTTGGTGGCTTGTAAATCAACATTGCTCGATGTCGTTTGGAAAGCAAATTGGGCTCGAGGATGCCATGAAATGTCAGTGTTTGTCGCCACTGACTTCATTTGAATCTGTTGCTTTTGTTGCTGCTTTGAGCTGGTTACTTGGGCGTAGCTAGTTGCAGGTTGTTGTGTACTGGTGCTTTCTATTAACTTTCTTGCATCAGGGAAAGAGATGTTTTGAGTGACACGAATCTCTTGAATGGATTTCTCAGTTTTCCAAACAGGGCAATCTTTTGCATATGAGTGATGGTTGCCTTTACAATTTATGCACAGTATTTCATTGCTACACGAGGCGTCATTGTGACCAGACTCGCCGCAGCGAGCACAAACGACACCTCTTTTGCAGCTGTTTTTACTGTGTCCAAATTTTTGGCAGTTGAAGCATCTAAGCGGATTGGGGATGTATGGCCGGACTGGGATACGTATGTAACCAGCCAGAATACGGTCAGGTAGGTTTGGGGTGGTGAAGGTTAAGATGATAGTGTTGGTTCGTATTTTGTCTCCGTTTTTCGTGATTGAGATTCGTTTGGCTTCAATGACACCAACGTGTGAGAGTTCCGCAACAATTTCTTCATCGGAGCAGGGTTGGAGGTCTCTACAGCGGATAACTCCCTTGCTATTGTTTAAACTTCTGTGAGGAGGGACATCTATTGGGATATTTGCAAGGAGTTTGGATCGCAATAGATTTTCGGAGCGGGCTTTGCGTGTGACTTCGATGAGAAGGTCACCTGAACGCAATCTCTGAACAGATTTCGGTTCGCCAGCAAGTCCTTGGATACCTTTAGCTATTGCAAAAGGAGACAATTTGTTGAGAGGGTTGTTGTCATCTGTTCCATGAACTATTAAGTATCGAGAGAAGATTTGGCTATCAATTGGAGGAGTTTCTGGTGGAGAGTCACTCCGTGTTCTCTTGTTTTGTTTTGAGTCGGCTCCCATGATTGGGTGTCTAACTCTTTAAGTTGTGCATGAAAAGTATAGTTGAATGATCAGCAGAACAAAGACAAAGTACGATGCGTGATGGCAAAGCCCTGAAAGAAAGGCGTACGAACTGAATGAGCACAGGTCAGGGCGCCACGCAGCGGTACCCAATGGCACCAACCGGCCGGCCCTGAGTGAGCGACAATACCTCAAGTTAGAAAACCAAAAATTAAAACCCTGAAATAAGTACAATATTCATCCACAAACGACCTTATATCCACATATAAGTGACGACAAGTATCTTGCAACCACACACAATACAAACATATTCGGAAAACCCTGCAAAATGAAACCA
Organism: Arenicola marina; assembly: GCA_964019135.1. Lineage (NCBI taxonomy): Eukaryota > Metazoa > Annelida > Polychaeta > Arenicolidae > Arenicola > Arenicola marina. Next base: position 27,327,156 of record OZ025253.1, on the reverse strand, counting down.
AAATAACATCAAACCCAGTGTCAACTAACCACGTCTTTCCGCTTAAGCGGCGTCCTCCGATCCTATTGGCAGCACGTATGTGTTGTACACCGATTGCTACATCTGAGGTTTTCTTGTATTGTGTCAATTCTGCGTATAACGGTAGCGTGGCCGAGCGGTCTAAGGCGCTGGTTTAAGGCACCAGTCTCTTCGGAGGCGTGGGTTTGAATTCCACCGCTGCCAACATCTAATTTTTATTCGTTCCCATCAATTGCACCACTACGTTTCACAGGTAACGCATTTTCATATGTACAAAACCACGGTTCATTGTAAGTGTGGGTTCGGATCCCACCCCGTGACAAGAATACTGCAACGCTTCATAGATATAACGCTTTCATCATTGTGTGTGCGGTTTACGGCATCATTTTCTTGTGAGGCATCAATTCGAAACCCAAAGCTGACGACTTTTATGATGACGTATCATTTGATGATGCCACTAACTGCGATTTGATGAGCCCTTGCTGTACAAAATAATATTGGCAGCACGGACGTGTTGTACACCGATTGCTATATCTGAGGTTTTCTTGTATTGTGTCAATTCTGCGTATAACGGTAGCGTGGCCGAACGGTCTAAGGCGCTGGTTTAAGGCACCAGTCTCTACGGAGGCGTGGGTTCGAATACCACCGCTGCCAACATCTATTTTGCATTCGTTCTCATAAATTACACCACTACGTTTGACAGGTAAGGCATTTTCATATGTACATAACCACGGTTCATTGTAAGTGTGGGTTGGAATCCCACCCCGTGACAAGAAAGCTGCAACGCTTCATAGATATGGTGCTTTCATCATTGTGTGTGCGGTTTTCGTCATCATTTTCTTATGAGGCGTCAATTCGAAGCCCAAAGCTGCCGACTTTTATGATGACGTATTTCCATGATGAGCAATGGGAAGGACATGTTTTGCAACAACTCACTCCAGCCGCCTTACCTATGTTGTGAAGCCTTTTCTCAGAGACAACACATCCTCAAAGTGGTAGCGTGGCCGAGCGGTCTAAGGCGCTGGTTTTAGGCACCAGTCTCTTCGGAGGCGTGGGTTCGAATCCCACCGCTGCCAACATATATTTTTGGCATGTTTTGGTCATAGACGCTGCTGCGTTTAATGAATCAAGTCACATGCTTGTGGTCTCGGAACAACTTGCCATTAGCCTACACATATCGTCACAACTTTTCCTACGGGTATAGTATGATCGACCGGGTAAATTGGACAAACGATGTAAGATATGGTACCCTTTCGCCAGCTCATATCATTTGATAATGCCACTAACTGCAATTTGATGAGCCCTTGCTGCACAAAATAATATTGGCAGCACGTATGTGTTGTACACCGATTGCTACATCTGAGGTTTTCTTATGTTGTGTCAATTCTGCGTATAACGGTAGCGTGGCCGAGCGGTCTAAGGCGCTGGTTTAAGGCACCAGTCTCTTCGGAGGCGTGGGTTCGAATCCCACCGCTGCCAACATCTAATTTTTATTCGTTCCCATCAATTGCACCACTACGTTTCACAGGTAAGGCATTTTCATATGTACAAAACCACGGTTCATTGTAAGTGTGGGTCCGGATCCCACCCCGTGACAAGAAAGCTGCAACGCTTCATAGATATAACGCTTTCATCATTGTGTGTGCGGTTTACGGCATCATTTTCTTGTGAGGCATCAATTCGAAACCCAAAGCTGACGACTTTTATGATGACGTATCATTTGATGATGCCACTAACTGCGATTTGATGAGCCCTTGCTGTACAAAATAATATTGGCAGCACGGACGTGTTGTACACCGATTGCTATATCTGAGGTTTTCTTTTATTGTGTCAATTCTGCGTATAACGGTAGCGTGGCCGAGCGGTCTAAGGCGCTGGTTTAAGGCACCAGTCTCTTCGGAGGCGTGGGTTCGAATCCCACCGCTGCCAACATCTATTTTGTATTCGTTCTCATAAATTACACCACTACGTTTGACAGGTAAGGCATTTTCATATGTACATAACCACGGTTCATTGTAAGTGTGGGTTGGAATCCCACCCCGTGACAAGAAAGCTGCAACGCTTCATAGATATGGTGCTTTCATCATTGTGTGTGCGGTTTTCGTCATCATTTTCTTATGAGGCGTCAATTCGAAGCCCAAAGCTGCCGACTTGTATGATGACGTATTTCCATGATGAGCAATGGGAAGGACATGTTTTGCAACAACTCGCTCCAGCCGCCTTACCTATGTTGTGAAGCCTTTTCTCAGAGACAACACATCCTCAAAGTGGTAGCGTGGCCGAGCGGTCTAAGGCGCTGGTTTTAGGCACCAGTCTCTTCGGAGGCGTGGGTTCGAATCCCACCGCTGCCAACATCTATTTTTGGCATGTTTTGGTCATAGACGCTGCTGCGTTTAATTAATCAAGTCACATGCTTGTGGTCTCGGAACAACTTGCCATTAGCCTACACATATCGTCACAACTTTTCCTACGGGTATAGTATGATCGACCGGGTAAATTGGACAAACGATGTAAGATATGGTACCCTATTCGCCAGCTCATATCATTTGATAATGCCACTAACTGCAATTTGATGAGCCCTTGCTGCACAAAATAATATTGGCAGCACGTATGTGTTGTACACCGATTGCTACATCTGAGGTTTTCTTTTATTGTGTCAATTCTGCGTATAACGGTAGCGTGGCCGAGCGGTCTAAGGCGCTGGTTTAAGGCACCAGTCTCTTCGGAGGCGTGGGTTTGAATCCCACCGCTGCCAACATCTAATTTTTATTCGTTCCCATCAATTGCACCACTACGTTTCACAGGTAAGGCATTTTCATATGTACAAAACCACGGTTCATTGTAAGTGTGGGTCCGGATCCCACCCCGTGACAAGAAAGCTGCAACGCTTCATAGATATAACGCTTTCATCATTGTGTGTGCGGTTTACGGCATCATTTTCTTGTGAGGCATCAATTCGAAACCCAAAGCTGACGACTTTTATGATGACGTATCATTTGATGATGCCACTAACTGCGATTTGATGAGCCCTTGCTGTACAAAATAATATTGGCAGCACGGACGTGTTGTACACCGATTGCTATATCTGAGGTTTTCTTGTATTGTTTCAATTCTGCGTATAACGGTAGCGTGGCCGAGCGGTCTAAGGCGCTGGTTTAAGGCACCAGTCTCTTCGGAGGCGTGGGTTCGAATCCCCCCGCTGCCAACATCTATTTTGTATTCGTTCTCATAAATTACACCACTACGTTTGACAGGTAAGGCATTTTCATATGTACATAACCACGGTTCATTGTAAGTGTGGGTTGGAATCCCACCCCGTGACAAGAAAGCTGCAACGCTTCATAGCTATGGTGCTTTCATCATTGTGTGTGCGGTTTTCGTCATCATTTTCTTATGAGGCGTCAATTCGAAGCCCAAAGCTGCCGACTTGTATGATGACGTATTTCCATGATGAGCAATGGGAAGGACATGTTTTGCAACAACTCACTCCAGCCGCCTTACCTATGTTGTGAAGCCTTTTCTCAGAGACAACACTTCCTCAAAGTGGCAGCGTGGCCGAGTGGTCTAAGGCGCTGGTTTTAGGCACCAGTCTCTTCGGAGGCGTGGGTTTGAATCCCACCGCTGCCAACATCTATTTTTGGCATGTTTTGGTCATAGACGCTGCTGCGTTTAATTAATCAAGTCACATGCTTGTGGTCTCGGAACAACTTGCCATTAGCCTACACATATCGTCACAACTTTTCCTACGGGTATGTGGTATTCGGGTGCCCATACTTTTGGCCCCGAGTGTAGTCTCGCGAGCGTTGCGATAGCAACCGAAACGGTGATGTCACCGCTTGGCTTGGGTCTGGGCGGTGAGTCAGCGGGGAGGCAGCGAGTGAGACGGTCGCACTTTTTTAGGCAGGAATAGTTTTGAGTTCTTGGATAACCGCCCTGCGGAGCAAGGGGCTGGCAGCAGTTCTACCAATTGCTGCCAGGTAAGTGACACCGATTACGGAGTTGTAACTTGTCTTTATTTGGGTTTAAGGGTGTTTAATAAATCATTGAAACTTTAACCACTTCGTTTCGCCTCAGTGCCTTCGCCACCACGTGTTAACGTAAGACCGAATTCGGAACGAACACCCAGTTGGGGTTGTCGAAATTAAGTTTAGAAGTAATTAGATCAACACAACGAGAAGTACATTAAATTAAAGTAAAGACGCTCCCACCCCATTACTAAAATATCACATTTGGTGCCGTGAACCAGCGGTCTTTTCACGTGGTTGAGCGACAAGTGGCGCCATGGCGGAACGCCGTGGGTTAGGCTTCATGGCTAGGTTAGAAAGTTGGTTGAGTGAGGACGATACAGACTTCCCCGTTCACGGAGAGAGGGTTGGAAATTTAGGCCGTGGGATACGTGACCATGTGGGGATTCAGTCAGAGAAGCGCGAGGAATATGATTTGGGACCTGTCGAGGCTCAGGTAGGCGAGGACAGTTCAGCCAGGGGTGCGCCTCAAATTTTGTTGCACAATTCTAAGATGGCGGCTCGGCCTTCTTCCCCAAATCGGCCGGGCGATCACCTGACCGAAATGCCGGCCCCTGATTGGCTCAGGAGTGCGCGTCCCGCCAAAAGCGAGTTCGCGCGGGATTCTCAGCGGGTTGGTGTCATAAGGGGAATGCAAGATGGCCGCGCCCATGACACCGTGTTCGGTGAGCAGGCTACCCCGGGTTTTCCCAATGTTACTGCTGATGTGACAACACCTCAGGGTGTCAGCAATCGAACTCAAAGCGTTAGATGGGATGGTTACAGGCCAGAGGGGGTGGGTTATGGGCCCCCAAGTGCTGTGCCGTTCGCTGGCAACCCCCATCAGGGGCAACTGCATCACTCTCGCTTAGCGGAGTCTGCACCCAACCCAGCTGACAGGGGCCACTGGCAGCCAGGGCCTGGCAGCTGTGAAGCAGCGGGCATTTCCCCTGGTGGCTATATAGGTGTCAGCCCGGCTGATTACCAAGGAGTGCGAGGTGTATTCCCCGAGCCTGGTGGGTTTGTTCATGGACCGAGAGGGCATCCAGTGCCAGGCGGGGAGTGCTTGCCTGTGAACCCCTTAAGTCCGGCAGATCTGAAACAGGTCTTGTGGCAGGCTGGGTTGGAGAGGTGCCCCAAATTGCCGACATTTTCCGGTTCGACTGACAGCAGCGCGGTGCAGGACTTCTTAAGCCGGTTCGACACAATAGCCAATCTGTGTTGCTGGACAGCAGGTCAGCGGGGTCTAAACCTGAAATTGTGTTTGCAAGGTGAGGCCTACAGACTGGTTGTCAGCCAAGGCAATGATGATTACTGGTCCTTGCGTTCTGCACTGCTGTGGCAGTACAAGCCGTGCATTGGTGATGTTGCGGTCCGAATATTCCGACAACGGAAGAAGGGCAAGACAGAACCGTATCGGTTGTTTGCCAACGAGCTCCAGATCTTGGCGAAACAAGCCTATCCCCACTCTGATGAGTACAGTCGCCAAGCGATGGTCAGAGAACAGTTTGTAGGTGGGATAGCAGACGACTTCACCCGCAGGCTGTTGTTCATGGAGGGTGATGTCCCCATAGAGCGTCTGGTAGACCTAGCCGACCGAAGCGATCAGTTCGCTTCCCCACTTGGGCGGGTTAGTAAACCAGCGCCGGCCCCTATCTACCGGGCGTCTGCTGCAACTGACGAGTCACAGCCGGATAATGAGGACTCTGATGGGACCGAACATGAGGTGGAGGGGCTGATTTCACGCCTCAGTGAGGTCATGAGGTCCCAGGGTAGGGGAAAGAGAGTCAGTCATGGTGGATCAATCGATGGTCAGGTAGACTCGAGACGGCCACGTCGGGATGACAGTTACCGTGATGTCAGGACCCGTGACACCCATTACGCTGACCGACGGCCAAGCAGCAGAGACAGCCACACCAGCGGACAGACCAGGTCTCCACACTCCCATTTTTCTGACAAGCGGAACTACCCCTCTGGGAGACGCCGATACTCCCCTGACCGTTATACGGACAGGCGGGACAGAGACGGGGACTCAGACAGGGACAGGGAGCGTGACCGGCTTCGGCGAGAGAATCGCTGTTTCCGCTGTGGCCAGACTGGACATTACCGGTTGGGGTGTCGGGTTAAGATGGAGAGCAGACCTGGAGACTACTCGCCCCGTGAGACTGACAACGCTCGGTCGGAGCAGCCGGGACAGCAGGCTTCTGGGTCCCCAAACTAACTAGGGCTAGTGTCACCCCGGGGAAAGCTAGCCCAGTGACAAGTGACGATATTCCGGGTAGTAGCGACAAAGGGCAGGACAGGGCCAGGGAGCCACGTAGCGAGGGTGGGGGACCTCGGGTGCTCCGGGTTAGACCTGTAGCAGGTTGGGTCCTGCATACCAGGTTGTATGGGATGAGTTGCCCTATGCTGCTGGACACGGGTGCAGCTGTGTCGCTACTGGACAACCAAACTTACATGTCTATACAGGCGGACATGAGACCTCCCCTTAAACCTCTGAAAACACAGCTTCGCACTGCGGCTGGGGGTTTAATGAAGAGCTTGGGAGAGACTACCCTCAAATTTTCCCTCAATGGGATGAGACTGGCACAAGAAGTAGTGGTAGCCGACTTGCCTGATCGTGGTGGGATACTGGGCCTGGATTTCCTGCATGATCAGGACTGCGAAATGTCGATGCGGGAAGGAATCCTGAGGATAGGTAAGTTTACCTTCGCCTTGTCGCAGGAGGGCAAGCAGGACCAGGTGGCTCGTGTCCGACTAGAGAAGTCAGTAGCCATCCCACCTTCCACTGAGGTCGTGGTCACAGGGATTGCAGAAAATAAGTTGCAGTATGCCAAGGGTAGCGACGCCTTGTTGACCCCTAGCGGGCGGTTAATGTCTGCAACCCAGGTAGTGGCAGGTGCGTCCCTTGTAGGCTGCGGTACTAGGCATGTGCCTGTGGTGCTCATGAATCCCACAGATGAGACAATCTTCCTGCGCAAGGGTGGCATAGTGGGGACCTTGCAAGCACTGCCCAGCGGTGAAGTAATCGAGGTCCCCCAGGTTGAGTCAGATGCCACTGGGGAAGGTGTTATTGACACGCGTCAGGTGACAGCATCTGATGCTGAAGACTTGCCTCCTGCATTGGAGAAGTTAGCAACCGAGGTGTCTCCAGAGTTGACTGTAGGTCAGCAAAACCGGGTTCGGTCACTGCTCCGGGAGTACTCAGACATCTTCTCGGAGACAAACGACACATGGGGGACTACCGATCTGGTTAAGCACCGTATTGATACGGGTCAGGCTTACCCGATTCGTCAGCGCGCTCGTCACCTTCCTGTGGCTCAGCAGGAGGTCGAGGCCAGAGAGATCCAGTCCATGCTTGATAAGGGTGTCATTGAGCCGAGCACCAGTTCCTGGAGCAGTCCGGTGGTGCTTGTGAAGAAAAAGGACGGAAGTACACGCTTTTGCGTTGATTACCGTAAACTCAATGATGTGACGCGAAAAGATGCATATCCGTTACCATTGATCACCGACACTCTAGATGCACTGGCTGGCTCCGAGTGGTTTTGCACCCTGGATCTGGCCTCCGGGTATTGGCAGGTGGCCATGGATGAGCGTGACAAAGAGAAGACAGCCTTCATCACCAGACAGGGCCTCTTCCAGTGGAAGGTGATGCCTTTCGGCTTGTGTAATAGCCCAGCGCTTTTTGAAAGGCTGATGGAATTGGTACTGAGAGGCCTGTGCTGGCGGAGCTGTCTGGTATACCTCGATGACGTCATCGTATATGGCAAGTCCTTTGAGGAGACCCTAGATCGGCTGACCACTGTGTGGGAACGCTTCAGAGAGGCTGGCCTGAAGATGAAGGCCAAGAAATGCAATCTGTTTCAGACTGAGGTGCCCTACCTGGGGCATATTGTGTCCCGGGCAGGTATTTCGACAGACCCGGCTAAAGTCCCCGCTGTGCGGGACTGGCCACGACCGACCACGGTAAAAGAGGTACGGAGCTTCCTTGGGCTGGCGTCTTATTACAGGCGTTTCATTCCCGGCTTTGCGAGGGTGGCAAATCCCCTGACAGCTATGACAAGGAAGAAGGCTCCGTTCGAATGGTCGGACCGTAAGGAGGAAGCCTTTAGGGCTCTGCAGCAGGCTTTGTGCGAGTCGCCAATTCTGGCCTACCCCACTAGGGAGGATCCCTTCATCCTTTACACGGATGCCAGCAATGATGCCATGGGATGCGTCGTTGCCCAGCAGCAACCTGATGGGGAGAAGGTGATAGCCTATGCGTCGAAAACGTTCAGTCGTGCGCAGAGCCGCTATTGTACAACACACCGGGAGTTGTTGGCTGTGGTGACCTTCATCAAACAGTTCAAACACTACCTGTGGGGTCGACCATTCACTGTCGTAACTGACCACGCCTCACTGACTTGGCTCTTGCACTTCAAGGACGCGGAAGGTATGGTGGCCCGTTGGCTAACCACCCTGGGGACGTATGACTTCACCATTGTTCACCGTCCCGGTGCGTCCATAGGCCATGCAGATGCGTTGTCGCGCAAGGTGACCAGACCCTGTAAGCGTGCAGAGTGTGTCGACTGCTTACCAAGGAGGGTAGCTAACGCGAGTCTGGCAGCTGACGCCTCACGCGACACCTCTGAGCTGTCACCGCTACAGAGGGTGGAAGATGACCGACCTCTGATAGGTTGCGGTGCTGAATCTGCAGTGATGGAGATCGTTGCAGAAGGTGACAGGTTCGATCCCCAACTGCCAATTGCTAGTGGAGAGGCGAGTGATAGAGGCCTGGAGGCAGAAGTAGCTATGCTACAGTGGGCCCCGGGTGTGACTCTGGATGACATTCGCCGCTGGCAGAGCGAGGACGAGGGTGTGGCCTGTATGCTGGAGTGCAAGAAAAGCCGTACACACAGGCCACCATTCGCTCAGGTGAGAGATCAGAGTTACACGACCAAGTGTCTCTGGCAGCAATGGGATCGCCTGCGGGTGCGGAATGACATTCTGTAGCGTGAAAAGAGGGCGAGCTGTGACACACAGGCTATCACACAGCTGGTTGTCCCACCGCCCATGCGGAGGAGGTTATTTCTGTCTGTGCATTGCGATAGGATCGGTGGTCACATGGGCCACAGCAAGTCACTTGCTTCCCTGAAGAGGCGCTTTTATTGGCCACGCATGTCGGCTGATGTGAGCCGCTGGCTGACCTTGTGTCGTGACTGTGGTCAACGGAAACCAGCGTCAGTTCCTCACAAAGCGCCTCTCACACAGATGCCTGTTGGTGTACCGTGGGAACGGTTGGCTATGGACCTGATAGGACCTATGCCCGACACGGCAAGTGGGAACAAGTATGTGCTGGTAGTCGAGGACTACTTCACAAAGTGGGTCGAGGGTTTTCCCATTCCTAACAAGGAAGCCCAGACGGTGGCTGACAAGCTGGTAACGGAAGTGTTTTGCCGTTTCGGCTGCCCCAGACAGCTGCATTCAGACCGGGGACGAGAATTTAACAACAAGATTCTCAAGGAGATCTGCCGCATCATGCGGATTGACAAAACGTTTACCACACCTTACAGGCCGCAATCAGATGGCCTTGTGGAGAACTTCAACAGGTCTCTCCAGGACATGGTTTTCACCTATGCCAGACTGCATCCGCAGGACTGGGAAGACCATCTTCCATATGCCCTCTGCGCGTACCGTGCCACGGAACATCGCAGCACTAGGGTGTCCCCCTTTCGTATGCTGCTGGGCCATAAGGTCACGCTCCCACTAGACTTGCAGGTGGAGGGTCCACCCAGTGATAGGAGGCAGATATGTGTCACAGAGTACTGTGAGTGGCTATGTGATGCCATGGAGATAGCTCACAGCATAGCTCGTCGTGAGAGCCGGAAGGCGGCCACACGCCAGAAAACCCCGTACGATATGCGTGCTACGCCGGTGTCCTTCCCAGTGGGTAGCTGGTTGTGGCGTTATTGCACAGCCACTGCCAAGGTCAAGGGTGGTGTCAGGTGGTCGGGCCCATTCCTGGTGATCGCTCGTCCCTCTGGCGTCAATGCCACCGTTCAACGGTCGCCGACTGAGAGGCCAGTGATCGAGCACGTCGATCACCTGAAGGAGTATGTGGTCGAACCTGATGAGCCACTGACCAGCTGGCTGGATGGAAATGGAGCGGGGCCCAGCAGTGACACTCCTGACGTGGCTGGTGCCCCTCCTGCGCGTGATGTGGTGAGAGGGGAGGGTACCCCTCGTGATAATGTGAGAGGGGAGGGTACCCCTCGTGATGATGTGGGAGGAGAGGATACTCATCGTGATGTGGTGCGAGACGATGATACCACTGGTATGATGATACCTCATACCTCCTGGTGATGAGGTGGCCGGAGATGACATGATGGATAGTCTGGTGGCCCCAGAGGAGAATGCTACAGGTCTTGACCCAGTGGGGGATGGTGAGGATGGTCCTCCTCTCAGACGTGGGGCGAGGATACGTCGACCCCCCCAACGCCTAGATATGTAGGGCGTCACACCTGTGGATGTTGCTCGGGTTGTAAGGGTCTTGGGGAATTTAGGGTTCAGGCGGTGTAGTGGGGCACAGGATTCGGTTAGGTGGTTGGGCGGGGCACGATATTGGTGCCATGGGTTCCACGCAGTGTAAGCGGTGGTTGTTGTTATTTTTTTTTCCTTTCAGCTGTTTCTGAAGCACTGGGTGACATTCTGGATCCAGGCAGATCACTTCGGTGACGCCGTCCAGCATCAATCCCCAACTGTGAAGTAGAGGGCGGTTTACGTTACAGCCAGGTTGCCTCAGGTCGTCTTGAGCCTGTTGCGCCTGGCGTAATAGTATATTCCGTTTTTTTAGCTGTACTCTCGAGCCGCCGACCACGGTGTGCCTCCACAGGGTGTTGGCCTGGTATGGGATGTAACCGAGACAATTGACTGCCGGCAGGTGTATTGGGCTGGCTTTGGAGTACATCCACGGTGTGAGCTGGTGTGTTATCTGGGTAGGCGGTATGAGGGGGCGGGTACGGTATTATAGCCATCATGTCGACTGGTTACTCGGTACGTTAGCTATTGAATGTTAATGTTTCGATATGTCGAAATCTTTTCAGTAGCCAACTTTTCTTCAACAAACTGACTACATTACTGTCATTATTACTAATGCGATTGCATAATTTTTTTTTCTCTGTATCATGTTTGACTATATGTCATATCGTTTAAATTCTATGTCCAGAGTATGGACGTTACATTTTAATTCTGGTTCATTCTATTGTTTAAAACAACGCAACATGCTTGTTGTTGCCACCGGACTGTCGGAGGCTTACGTCTAGTAGAACCCACTGAACCGCTTGCGGTAGTAGTGTTGACCTTGCTTGTCGAATTGCTAGTGATTAAATTTACAGCCTGTTTATTGAGTAATTTGGGGTTATCTTTGGGGTTGATATTTGTAAAACACGATGACCTATGTGTAAAGCGTGAAAGTAATGATCACCCGACTACACTTGCTGTTGTGAGGTTGTCTGAATACAGATGGACTCAATGACCTCGCTCGTCTAACGGCTGCCTTGGTGCCTGGTTGACTCCGTGACGGGACCGCAAGGAGCCCCAGCAGGGCGCTATATAGTGCCTGTTACGTTAGGGCGGGAGCCGTTCTAGCCGCTCTGCCATCTCTACAGCCGCCGGACTCTTACGGGAACCTTCAAGGCCCGGACACCAGCAGCGACACCAGTTTGATTGGTGTCCGCGGCGTCAGCGGCGGCATGGGCGCCCACCGTATCAGCAGCGTCCTCGGCATCATGGGCGTCACCGGTATCATTGGTGACCGCGGCAGACATCGGCGGCGTCACCGCCAGCATCGGCGTGCGCGACAACACGGCGTCGTTATCGCCGCCAGCATCGGCGTGCGCGACAACACGGCGTCTTCATCGGCGGCAGCATCGGCGCCCGCGACAGCTTCGGCGTCCGAGACAGCATCGGCGTCCGCGACAACATCGGCGTCCGCGACAACTTCGGCGCCCGCGACAGCTTCGGCGTCCGAGACAGCATCGGCGTCCGCGACAACACGGCGTCGTCATCGGCGGCAGCATCGGCGCCCGCGACAGCTTCGGCGTCCGAGACAGCATCGGCGTCCGCGACAACATCGGCGTCCGCGACAACTTCGGCGCCCGCGACAGCTTCGGCGTCCGAGACAGCATCGGCGTCCGCGACAACATCGGCGTCCGCGACAACTTCGGCGTCCGCGACTGCTTCGGCGTCCGCGACTGCTTCGGCGTCCGCGACAGCATCGGCGTCCGCGAAAACAACGGCGGCAGCATCGGCGTCCGCGATAGCAGCGGCTGCTACTGCAGCTGCGACACTCACTGGCTGCCCGGATGGCGACGACGTCCATGACGACGTCGCCACCTGTGGTCGTTACAGCAGTGGCCATCCTGGCTGCTGCGGCAGCCGACACTAAACTTTGCTGGTGTCAGGACCGGCCCAGCCGGCGGTTGTGACTGTTCCGGGGCATCCTCTGCGCGCTTGGCGTGACCATGTGGTGGCGTCGGTGCCGCAGGGCCTCGGGACGAGGCCTGGGCGCCAGCACGGAATCGCTGCGCGGTCGGCCACTTCGGTGACCCAGTGACATCTCTGCGTCGCGGAGCGATACGGACTTTGTCGGGCTTGGCTATGCCGCCTATGAGACAGCGTCCACAACATCACACAGCTGCAATTGAACTCTATTACTGCCGTGTGTTCGGCTGTTAATATATGTGGTCATTACTGTGTTTATAGGTCATTCGATATATTGTCTTAATTGGGTTTACCATAGTTAGGCTTATGCCTTACATTTTTATTTTTTTTTATTATTTCCCCATTTGGATATATTCGTTCGAGGGTGAACGTTTTGAAGGGGGGGGGAGTGTGGTATTCGGGTGCCCATACTTTTGGCCCCGAGTGTAGTCTCGCGAGCGTTGCGATAGCAACCGAAACGGTGATGTCACCGCTTGGCTTGGGTCTGGGCGGTGAGTCAGCGGGGAGGCAGCGAGTGAGACGGTCGCACTTTTTTAGACAGGAATAGTTTTGAGTTCTTGGATAACCGCCCTGCGGAGCAAGGGGCTGGCAGCAGTTCTACCAATTGCTGCCAGGTAAGTGACACCGATTACGGAGTTGTAACTTGTCTTTATTTGGGTTTAAGGGTGTTTAATAAATCATTGAAACTTTAACCACTTCGTTTCGCCTCAGTGCCTTCGCCACCACGTGTTAACGTAAGACCGAATTCGGAACGAACACCCAGTTGGGGTTGTCGAAATTAAGTTTAGATCCAATTAGAATAACACAACGAGAAGTACATTAAAAGTAGAGTAAAGACCCCCCCCATTCCTAAAATATCACAGGTATAGTATGATCGACCGGGTAAATTGGACAAACGATGTAAGATATGGTACCCTTTCGCCAGCTCATATCATTTGATAATGCCACTAACTGCAATTTGATGAGCCCTTGCTGCACAAAATAATATTGGCAGCACGTATGTGTTGTACACCGATTGCTACATTTGAGGTTTTCCTGTATTGTGTCAATTCTGCGTATAACGGTAGCGTGGCCGAGCGGTCTAAGGCGCTGGTTTAAGGCACCAGTCTCTTCGGAGGCGTGGGTTCGAATCCCACCGCTGCCAACATCTAATTTTTATTCGTTCCCATCAATTGCACAACTACTTTTCACAGGTAAGGCATTTTCATATGTACAAAACCACGGTTCATTGTAAGTGTGAGTTCGGATCCCACCCCGTGACAAGAAAGCTGCAACGCTTCATAGATATAACGCTTTCATCATTGTGTGTGCGGTTTACGCCATCATTTTCTTGTGAGGCATCAATTCGAAACCCAAAGCTGACGACTTGTATGATGACGTATCATTTGATGATGCCACTAACTGCGATTTGATGAGCCCTTGCTGTACAAAATAATATTGGCAGCACGGACCTGTTGTACACCGATTGCTATATCTGAGGTTTTCTTGTATTGTGTCAATTCTGCGTATAACGGTAGCGTGGCCGAGCGGTCTAAGGCGCTGGTTTAAGGCACCAGTCTCTTCGGAGGCGTGGGTTCGAATCCCACCGCTGCCAACATCTATTTTGTATTCGTTCTCATAAATTACACCACTACGTTTGACAGGTAAGGCATATTCATATGTACAAAACCACGCTTCATTGTAAGTGTGGGTTGGAATCCCACCCCGTGACAAGAAAGCTGCAACGCTTCATAGATATGGTGCTTTCATCATTGTGTGTTCGGTTTTCGTCATCATTTTCTTATGAGGCGTCAATTCGAAGCCCAAAGCTGCCGACTTGTATGATGACGTATTTCCATGATGAGCAATGGGAAGGACATGTTTTGCAACAACTCACTCCAGCCGCCTTACCTATGTTGTGAAGCCTTTTCTCAGAGACAACACATCCTCAAAGTGGTAGCGTGGCCGAGCGGTCTAAGGCGCTGGTTTTAGGCACCAGTCTCTTCGGAGGCGTGGGTTCGAATCCCACCGCTGCCAACATCTATTTTTGGCATATTTTGGTCATAGACGCTGCTGCGTTTAATTAATCAAGTCACATGCTTGTGGTCTCGGAACAACTTGCCATTAGCCTACACATATCGTCACAACTTTTCCTACGGGTATAGTATGATCGACCGGGTAAATTGGACAAACGATGTAAGATATGGTACCCTTTCGCCAGCTCATATCATTTGATAATGCCACTAACTGCAATTTGATGAGCCCTTGCTGCACAAAATAATATTGGCAGCACGGACGTGTTGTACACCGATTGCTATATCTGAGGTTTTCTTGTATTGTGTCAATTCTGCGTATAACGGTAGCGTGGCCGAGCGGTCTAAGGCCCTGGTTTAAGGCACCAGTCTCTTCGGAGGCGTGGGTTCGAATCCCACCGCTGCCAACATCTATTTTGTATTCGTTCTCATAAATTACACCACTACGTTTGACAGGTAAGGCATATTCATATGTACAAAACCACGGTTCATTGTAAGTGTGGGTTCGAATCCCACCCCGTGACAAGAAAGCTGCAACGCTTCATAGGTATAACGCTTTCATCATTGTGTGTGCGGTTTACGGCATCATTTTCTTGTGAGGCATCAATTCGAAACCCAAATCTGACGACTTGTATGATGACGTATCATTTGATGATGCCACTAACTGCCCTTGCCCTTGCCCTTGCTGTACAAAATAATATTGGCAGCACGGACGTGTTGTACACCGATTGCTATATCTGAGGTTTTCTTGTATTGTGTCAATGCTGCGTATAACGGTAGCGTGGCCGAGCGGTCTAAGGCGCTGGTTTAAGGCACCAGTCTCTTCGGAGGCGTGGGCTCGAATCCCACCGCTGCCAACATCTATTTTGTATTCGTTCTCATAAATTACACCACTACGTTTGACAGGTAAGGCATTTTCATATGTACATAACCACGGTTCATTGTAAGTGTGGGTTGGAATCCCACCCCGTGACAAGAAAGCTGCAACGCTTCATAGATATGGTGCTTTCATCATTGTGTGTGCGGTTTTCGTCATCATTTTCTTATGAGGCGTCAATTCGAAGCCCAAAGCTGCCGACTTGTATGATGACGTATTTCCATGATGAGCAATGGGAAGGACATGTTTTGCAACAACTCACTCCAGCCGCCTAACCTATGTTGTGAAGCCTTTTCTAAGAGACAACACTTCCTCAAAGTGGTAGCGTGGCCGAGTGGTCTAAGGCGCTGGTTTTAGGCACCAGTCTCTTCGGAGGCGTGGGTTCGAATCCCACCGCTGCCAACATCTATTTTTGGCATGTTTTGGTCATAGACGCTGCTGCGTTTAATTAATCAAGTCACATGCTTGTGGTCTCGGAACAACTTGCCATTAGCCTACACATATCGTCACAACTTTTCCTACGGGTATAGTATGATCGACCGGGTAAATTGGACAAACGATGTAAGATATGGTACCCTTTCGCCAGCTCATATCATTTGATAATGCCACTAACTGCAATTTGATGAGCCCTTGCTGCACAAAATAATATTGGCAGCACGTATGTGTTGTACACCGATTGCTACATTTGAGGTTTTCCTGTATTGTGTCAATTCTGCGTATAACGGTAGCGTGGCCGAGCGGTCTAAGGCGCTGGTTTAAGGCACCAGTCTCTTCGGAGGCGTGGGTTCGAATCCCACCGCTGCCAACATCTAATTTTTATTCGTTCCCATCAATTGCACAACTACTTTTCACAGGTAAGGCATTTTCATATGTACAAAACCACGGTTCATTGTAAGTGTGGGTTCGGATCCCACCCCGTGACAAGAAAGCTGCAACGCTTCATTGATATAACGCTTTCATCATTGTGTGTGCGGTTTACGCCATCATTTTCTTGTGAGGCATCAATTCGAAACCCAAAGCTGACGACTTGTATGATGACGTATCATTTGATGATGCCACTAACTGCGATTTGATGAGCCCTTGCTGTACAAAATAATATTGGCAGCACGGACGTGTTGTACACCGATTGCTATATCTGAGGTTTTCTTGTATTGTGTCAATTCTGCGTATAACGGTAGCGTGGCCGAGCGGTCTAAGGCGCTGGTTTAAGGCACCAGTCTCTTCGGAGGCGTGGGTTCGAATCCCACCGCTGCCAACATCTATTTTGTATTCGTTCTCATAAATTACACCACTACGTTTGACAGGTAAGGCATATTCATATGTACAAAACCACGCTTCATTGTAAGTGTGGGTTGGAATCCCACCCCGTGACAAGAAAGCTGCAACGCTTCATAGATATGGTGCTTTCATCATTGTGTGTTCGGTTTTCGTCATCATTTTCTTATGAGGCGTCAATTCGAAGCCCAAAGCTGCCGACTTGTATGATGACGTATTTCCATGATGAGCAATGGGAAGGACATGTTTTGCAACAACTCACTCCAGCCGCCTTACCTATGTTGTGAAGCCTTTTCTCAGAGACAACACATCCTCAAATTGGTAGCGTGGCCGAGCGGTCTAAGGCGCTGGTTTTAGGCACCAGTCTCTTCGGAGGCGTGGGTTCGAATCCCACCGCTGCCAACATCTATTTTTGGCATATTTTGGTCATAGACGCTGCTGCGTTTAATTAATCAAGTCACATGCTTGTGGTCTCGGAACAACTTGCCATTAGCCTACACATATCGTCACAACTTTTCCTACGGGTATAGTATGATCGACCGGGTAAATTGGACAAACGATGT
This sequence comes from Arenicola marina, assembly GCA_964019135.1. NCBI lineage: Eukaryota > Metazoa > Annelida > Polychaeta > Arenicolidae > Arenicola > Arenicola marina. The sequence continues at coordinate 27,309,926 of OZ025253.1, read as the reverse complement.
AAGATATGGTACCCTTTCGCCAGCTCATATCATTTGATAATGCCACTAACTGCAATTTGATGAGCCCTTGCTGCACAAAATAATATTGGCAGCACGGACGTGTTGTACACCGATTGCTATATCTGAGGTTTTCTTGTATTGTGTCAATGCTGCGTATAACGGTAGCGTGGCCGAGCGGTCTAAGGCGCTGGTTTAAGGCACCAGTCTCTTCGGAGGCGTGGGTTCGAATCCCACCGCTGCCAACATCTATTTTGTATTCGTTCTCATAAATTACACCACTACGTTTGACAGGTAAGGCATTTTCATATGTACATAACCACGGTTCATTGTAAGTGTGGGTTGGAATCCCACCCCGTGACAAGAAAGCTGCAACGCTTCATAGATATGGTGCTTTCATCATTGTGTGTGCGGTTTTCGTCATCATTTTCTTATGAGGCGTCAATTCGAATCCCAAAGCTGCCGACTTGTATGATGACGTATTTCCATGATGAGCAATGGGAAGGACATGTTTTGCAACAACTCACTCCAGCCGCCTTACCTATGTTGTGAAGCCTTTTCTCAGAGACAACACATCCTCAAAGTGGTAGCGTGGCCGAGCGGTCTAAGGCGCTGGTTTTAGGCACCAGTCTCTTCGGAGGCGTGGGTTCGAATCCCACCGCTGCCAACATCTATTTTTGGCATATTTTGGTCATAGACGCTGCTGCGTTTAATTAATCAAGTCACATGCTTGTGGTCTCGGAACAACTTGCCATTAGCCTACACATATCGTCACAACTTTTCCTACGAGTATAGTATGATCGACCGGGTAAATTGGACAAACGATGTAAGATATGGTACCCTTTCGCCAGCTCATATCATTTGATAATGCCACTAACTGCAATTTGATGAGCCCTTGCTGCACAAAATAATATTGGCAGCACGTATGTGTTGTACACCGATTGCTACATCTGAGGTTTTCTTGTATTGTGTCAATTCTGCCTATAACGGTAGCGTGGCCGAGCGGTCTAAGGCGCTGGTTTAAGGCACCAGTCTCTTCGGAGGCGTGGGTTCGAATCCCACCGCTGCCAACATCTAATTTTTATTCGTTCCCATCAATTGCACCACTACGTTTCACAGGTAAGGCATTTTCATATGTACAAAACCACGGTTCATTGTAAGTGTGGGTTCGGATCCCACCCCGTGACAAGAAAGCTGCAACGCTTCATAGATATAACGCTTTCATCATTGTGTGTGCGGTTTACGGCATCATTTTCTTGTGAGGCATCAATTCGAAACTCAAAGCTGACGACTTTTATGATGACGTATCATTTGATGATGCCACTAACTGCGATTTGATGAGCCCTTGCTGTACAAAATAATATTGGCAGCACGGACGTGTTGTACACCGATTGCTATATCTGAGGTTTTCTTTTATTGTGTCAATTCTGCGTATAACGGTAGCGTGGCCGAGCGGTCTAAGGCGCTGGTTTAAGGCACCAGTCTCTTCGGAGGCGTGGGTTCGAATCCCACCGCTGCCAACATCTATTTTGTATTCGTTCTCATAAATTACACCACTACGTTTGACAGGTAAGGCATTTTCATATGTACATAACCACGGTTCATTGTAAGTGTGGGTTGGAATCCCACCCCGTGACAAGAAAGCTGCAACGCTTCATAGATATGGTGCTTTCATCATTGTGTGTGCGGTTTTCGTCATCATTTTCTTATGAGGCGTCAATTCGAAGCCCAAAGCTGCCGACTTGTATGATGACGTATTTCCATGATGAGCAATGGGAAGGACATGTTTTGCAACAACTCACTCCAGCCGCCTTACCTATGTTGTGAAGCCTTTTCTAAGAGACAACACTTCCTCAAAGTGGTAGCGTGGCCGAGTGGTCTAAGGCGCTGGTTTTAGGCACCAGTCCCTTCGGAGGCGTGGGTTCGAATCCCACCGCTGCCAACATCTATTTTTGGCATGTTTTGGTCATAGACGCTGCTGCGTTTAATTAATCAAGTCACATGCTTGTGGTCTCGGAACAACTTGCCATTAGCCTACACATATCGTCACAACTTTTCCTACGGGTATAGTATGATCGACCGGGTAAATTGGACAAACGATGTAAGATATGGTACCCTTTCGCCAGCTCATATCATTTGATAATGCCACTAACTGCAATTTGATGAGCCCTTGCTGCACAAAATAATATTGGCAGCACGTATGTGTTGTACACCGATTGCTACATCTGAGGTTTTCTTGTATTGTGTCAATTCTGCGTATAACGGTAGCGTGGCCGAGCGGTCTAAGGCGCTGGTTTAAGGCACCAGTCTCTTCGGAGGCGTGGGTTCGAATCCCACCGCTGCCAACATCTAATTTTTATTCGTTCCCATCAATTGCACAACTACTTTTCACAGGTAAGGCATTTTCATATGTACAAAACCACGGTTCATTGTAAGTGTGGGTTCGGATCCCACCCCGTGACAAGAAAGCTGCAACGCTTCATAGATATAACGCTTTCATCATTGTGTGTGCGGTTTACGCCATCATTTTCTTGTGAGGCATCAATTCGAAACCAAAAGCTGACGACTTGTATGATGACGTATCATTTGATGATGCCACTAACTGCGATTTGATGAGCCCTTGCTGTACAAAATAATATTGGCAGCACGGACCTGTTGTACACCGATTGCTATATCTGAGGTTTTCTTGTATTGTGTCAATTCTGCGTATAACGGTAGCGTGGCCGAGCGGTCTAAGGCGCTGGTTTTAGGCACCAGTCTCTTCGGAGGCGTGGGTTCGAATCCCACCGCTGCCAACATCTATTTTTGGCATATTTTGGTCATAGACGCTGCTGCGTTTAATTAATCAAGTCACATGCTTGTGGTCTCGGAACAACTTGCCATTAGCCTACACATATCGTCACAACTTTTCCTACGGGTATAGTATGATCGACCGGGTAAATTGGACAAACGATGTAAGATATGGTACCCTTTCGCCAGCTCATATCATTTGATAATGCCACTAACTGCAATTTGATGAGCCCTTGCTGCACAAAATAATATTGGCAGCACGTATGTGTTGTGCACCGATTGCTACATCTGAGGTTTTCTTGTATTGTGTCAATTCTGCGTATAACGGTAGCGTGGCCGAGCGGTCTAAGGCGCTGGTTTAAGGCACCAGTCTCTTCGGAGGCGTGGGTTCGAATCCCACCGCTGCCAACATCTATTTTGTATTCGTTCTCATAAATTACACCACTACGTTTGACAGGTAAGGCATATTCATATGTACAAAACCACGGTTCATTGTAAGTGTGGGTTCGGATCCCACCCCGTGACAAGAAAGCTGCAACGCTTCATAGGTATAACGCTTTCATCATTGTGTGTGCGGTTTACGGCATCATTTTCTTGTGAGGCATCAATTCGAAACCCAAATCTGACGACTTGTATGATGACGTATCATTTGATGATGCCACTAACTGCCCTTGCCCTTGCCCTTGCTGTACAAAATAATATTGGCAGCACGGACGTGTTGTACACCGATTGCTATATCTGAGGTTTTCTTGTATTGTGTCAATTCTGCGTATAACGGTAGCGTGGCCGAGCGGTCTAAGGCGCTGGTTTAAGGCACCAGTCTCTTCGGAGGCGTGGGTTCGAATCCCACCGCTGCCAACATCTATTTTGTATTCGTTCTCATAAATTACACCACTACGTTTGACAGGTAAGGCATATTCATATGTACAAAACCACGGTTCATTGTAAGTGTGGGTTCGGATCCCACCCCGTGACAAGAAAGCTGCAACGCTTCATAGGTATAACGCTTTCATCATTGTGTGTGCGGTTTACGGCATCATTTTCTTGTGAGGCATCAATTCGAAACCCAAATCTGACGACTTGTATGATGACGTATCATTTGATGATGCCACTAACTGCCCTTGCCCTTGCCCTTGCTGTACAAAATAATATTGGCAGCACGGACGTGTTGTACACCGATTGCTATATCTGAGGTTTTCTTGTATTGTGTCAATGCTGCGTATAACGGTAGCGTGGCCGAGCGGTCTAAGGCGCTGGTTTAAGGCACCAGTCTCTTCGGAGGCGTGGGTTCGAATCCCACCGCTGCCAACATCTATTTTGTATTCGTTCTCATAAATTACACCACTACGTTTGACAGGTAAGGCATTTTCATATGTACATAACCACGGTTCATTGTAAGTGTGGGTTGGAATCCCACCCCGTGACAAGAAAGCTGCAACGCTTCATAGATATGGTGCTTTCATCATTGTGTGTGCGGTTTTCGTCATCATTTTCTTATGAGGCGTCAATTCGAAGCCCAAAGCTGCCGACTTGTATGATGACGTATTTCCATGATGAGTGTGGCGGGATCTATTTTATGTGATGGTAAATTTGTACTGTAGTTTAATGATCGCATACCATTGGTTCATTTTTTGTTTTCGTGACCATCATAGCAACGCGCATTTCATTGGCTCACTCTCATTACGCCAAGGGGATCATGGGATATTTGTGGGTTGCCCGTCACTTTTCTATTTGACTCGATGGGCGCCGGCAGCACGCCGGCTTTCAACTCGTTTTCTAATCCCTGTGTTGCAGGTATGTTTCATTTTATCATTCCTCGCTATTTTCATACTAACGCAATGTACTAATGTGATCTGTAGATATTCCGCGTAATGTATCTAGTAACTTATATGCTGTAATTGGTTTAAATAGTAACTTGATAAGTTACACAGAGAACTTTTCTATTTGACTCGATGGGCGCCGGCAGCACGCCGGCTTTCAACTCGTTTTCTAATCCCTGTGTTGCAGGTTTACCCGCCTGGGGAAATAAAGTCTGTCAAATATTATCACCGCCGCCGAGTTGTGTTTTAAAAACCCAATTAAAGAACAGGGCGCACCACAGGCCCGCTACAAAATGGCGCAGTCGGCAGGATTGGCTTTTAAGACTCGGCGGTGAAACCGATTGACTTCAATTTCATGTTCACTGCCGGCGCGATGAACATCGGGCAGTAGGAACTGTCGACTTCATCGCGACGGAGGTGGACACCGAGCTTATCTGCAGTGAGCTTTTCATGTCCTCGAGGGCCAGTTTTCTCGAAGACTGGTAACACCTGGTTAACGGCCTTCAAGTGTCGTTAATTTCAACGAGCGGCCAACTCCACGCGCAAGTGCAGACCGCGCTTGTGCTCAACGGGGTTGTGGCCGCTGCGTCACTGGCTTCGGCCAGTTTTCTCCGAGACTCGTATCGTCGGTTTGTGGCAACGGCCACCTTCAAGTGTTAATGTCATCGTGCCGCAACTCCACGCGTAAGTGCACCGCGCTTGTGCTCAACGGGGTTGTGGCGGCTGACAACACTACTTCGGCCTGTCTTCTCGGAGGCTGAATTCGTCGGGCTGTGTCTACAACGGGTTTGGCACGAGGCCGTCCAGGGCTTTATCGCGCTTCACCAAACATCAGACCGCACAGCAAGGTGAAGGCAATGTACAAGCATCGATCAACCATCTGTCAAGCATCAAACGGCGTTACCCCGGGTGAGACTTTATTAAGATAGGCCTAAGTTATACTGTTTAAGTGCACTGGTGACTTTAATTAAGAGCTCAATTTTAAGTTATTGTTGTATGCCACAGGACTTGAATGGTTGTTGCACAAATTCCCTAAAAGCCGGCTATTATTGGGGAATTCGTGTCACATCTGTTCGAGGCTGTTTTCAGTAATTAGTTATTCGATGATTTGTTTTAGGTTAGATTTGCGGGTTTAATTTTTTTTTGGGGGTTCTCGTCTTTCCATTTACACTTCTATTTTCGGTAGAATTTATTTTTTTTATTTTTTTCTGTGGTTTTGTTTTGTTTTTGTTTTTTTATACACTGTAAGCTTAGTCTAGAGTTAATTAATTTTTTTTTTAATTTTTTTTTAAAGGACCTATATAGAGAGATAAGTTTACTGAATGGGTATAAGCTTGTAGTAATTGTAAGAGTTGTTGTCTTGCGTGAGTGAACTTGATAGTATAACACTATTGATTACTAACAGCATCCCTGCCTTTCATCTCTGGCCTTCACCGGTCAATTGCATTGAATAGGGATTAGGGAGCTGGAACAGTTTCTCGGTCATTTGTGTCCCTATTCGTGCATCGTGTGGTCAGTTTCTGAGTTTCTCTTGTCTCAGCTCAGTTTAACGTCATATCACTTCATTGATCATCCATTTCTACTGTGCTTGTCATATTGTTTTGATTTATGTGTGGAATAATATGGTTTTCAGGTCGTGATTAAAGTGACTCAACTCATCAAGACTTCCGATGTATGAGGAGATTGCTGATATTGAAACTTGATGTGCTTGTACTTATTTCGTTTTTGTTTTGCTAGGTGGTTGTCTCGTCAAGTTGCTGTTGTGTGAGGACATTGCTGATAGTGAAAAGTTTTGTGTTTGAATCTTGGTTTTTGTTTGGTGATTGTCCTGTCAAGACCTTATAGTTTGTGTTGCAGGCCAACAATCATAGATTTTATTCACGTGTGTGATTGTAGTTATTATTGCAGGATCGCTTTTCATGTTACTGTGTGAGTATTGTGGTTGTGAGATACTCATATTGCGAACTACACAGTAATTGTGACGGATTTTGAGCTCTAGAACTTGTATTCGATTGATAAGCATAAGCATTGATAATGTCCATCATAGACGGAGAAGGAGACGTTGACTCTACTGTTGAGCATCAACTCTCTCGTCTTCCTCGCGATGAGATCTTGCGATTGCTACACGTGTATGAACAGCCCCCACTTGCGGGAGAGCAGGATGGTCAGGGGGAGATGGCGAGTGGGGTTAACCCAATTAGAGGGCTTAATAGCGATTCACCGGCTTTCTTTCCTTCTTCCAGGGATATTAGACTCCCTCTCTTCTCCGGAAATGGAGGCAAGGGAGAGATAGCATATTATGAATGGAAGTATGAAGTGAAATGTCTCATGAGAGAGGGTCACCCCCAAACAGTTGTGTTGCATAGTATCCGTCGATCGTTACGTGGCACTGCATCCAAGGTAATGCGTAACTTGGGAGAGGATGCATGTGTAGAGGATGTACTATTCAAATTTAAGGCTGTTTTTGGTGTTGTACTATCCACTGAGCAACTTTTGGAAGAATTTTATGCCTCAAAGCAGCGAGACGGAGAGACTGCCTCAGAATGGGGATGTCGGCTCGAGGACTTGGTGGGCCAGATCCGGGAACAAGGTGGGTTATCCGGGGATGCCCCTGAGCAGATGCTGAGAACGAAACTCTGGGTAGGACTGAAAGATCGCCAGCTGAAGGAGGCAACTCGTCACCACTTCGATGTCAAGAGTAAGTATGATGTTTTGTTTCAATGGGTCCGTCAAACCGAACATGAGTTGGCCGGATCGTCAAAGACGAAGGCCATAGTAGGGCAGCATGGCGTTACTGACGAGCTCAGTGGTAAGTTGGACAAGCTGCTTACAAAGATGGAAGCAATGGACCAGAGACTGGGTAAGCTTGAACAGCCACAGACAAGAGAGACAAACCGTAACTTTAACACTAGTCGCTTGTCCCCAAGACGGAAGGCACCGGCCGTAGTTTGCAAACGGTGCGGACGTGCGGGACATCCGGTAAGTAGATGCGTGGCCCGATTTCATGTAAACGGCGTGCCTTTAAACGCCACCGCACTCTCACCTGGGGGCGAGGAAGGGAGTGCACAGACGAAAGCCCCATAGAGAGGAAGCCGCAGCCTAAAGCTGAACTGGTAGGTCGAGCGAATGAGGTTCCTCTCCGTGTTTCCGATAAACCGTGTTCTGGCCTCTTGGATACCGGTTCACAGGTAACAACAATTGCGTCTTGGTTTGTGAAGACTCATTTCCCGGAAGTTGAAGTGGATACCCTGTCTGCGTTATTCAATGTGGAAGGGGCAGGTGGTAACCAAGTAAACTGTGAAGGGATGGTTGCGTTAGATGTAGAGTTAGAAATCGCTGGAAAAGCTCTTAAAATAGCGACACCTATACTAGTTGTGGCTAACACAAGATACAACCAGCTCGTCCCTATGGTCATTGGTACCAACGTTTTATACAAAGTGTTAGAGTCTAGTGGTGATGTGGCTACAGGGCCGGACATACCAATAGCCTGGACGACAGTCCTGCAGGCCATGCAGCATAGGCGGCATCTCGGCCCAGGGTCTGTGATAGGCGAGGTCCGTTGCTTAAAACAAATAGTTGTTCCCCATAACAGTCAAGTAACGGTGCATGGGAGCGTTCGGGCTGGAGATGTGGGTTCGATCCTTGCATTTACTGAGGAAAGTGTGCGGCAATCATTGCCAAATGGGGTTGTAGTAGTTCCCACGGTGCAGCAGTTTGAGTCTCATTCAAAGTCTGCCACTAGGTGTTCCGTCCAGGTGCACAACACTAACAATAAGGATGTTGTGATTCCTGCCAACACGAACGTGTGTGAACTCACTCCGGTCGCTTTGGTCCCACAACCCGGTAAGCCCGCCATGACTCAGGTGCAGCAGACGTCTTCTGGCACCGATGAGCCTGACAAAGGTAAAGAGTTTTTAACCCTGTTTAACTTAGATGGGGCTGATGAAGAGCAACGTGCCGACTTGGCAAAGCTGTTGGTGAAGTGGAAAGGTATTTTCTCTCTCGGAGACTTAGACCTAGGTTGTGCTAAGACAGTGGAGCATCCTATCAAGTTGGTCGATGATACCCCCTTCAAGGAGAAATATCGTAGAATTCCCCCTCCGATGTATGAGGAGGTGAGAGACCACCTTACTGCGATGTTGGACTGTGATGTCATACAACGCAGCTCCAGTCCCTTTGCTTCCCCTGTGGTTTTAGTCCGCAAGAAAGATGGGAGTTTGCGGTTTTGTATCGATTACCGAAAGTTGAATTCACGCACTGTGAAAGATGCGCATGCGATCCCACGCATAGACGAGACCCTTGACGCCCTGGCAGGTGCTCGCTACTTTACCTCTCTTGATCTCAAGTCTGGGTACTGGCAAGTGAAAGTAAGGCCTGAAGACAGGGAAAAGACGGCTTTCACAGTCGGCCCCTTGGGGTTTTGGGAGTTTAAGAGGATGGCCTTTGGGTTAACGAACGCGCCCGCGACTTTCCAACGATTAATGGAGGGTTGTATGGGTGATTTACATCTGTCCCAATGTTTGCTCTATCTCGACGATATAATCGTCTTCTCTTCCACCCTGGAGGAACATCTTGACCGACTGGACCGTATATTTCAACGATTGAGTGAGTATGGTCTGAAGTTGAAGCCTTCTAAGTGTTCATTTCTCCAGAAGTCTATCAAATGTTTAGGTCATATCGTGTCCGCCGACGGTGTCCATACCGACCCGGACAAAATCGCGTTGGTCAAAGACTGGTCGGTGCCGACTGACATCAAAGAACTGAGACAGTTCCTTGGTTTTACCGGCTACTATCGCCGTTTTGTCAAGGGATATGCAAAGGTCTCTAGACCATTGTATGACTTGCTCCGTGGCCAGCCAAAAGCTAATAGCAAACTGGCGTGGGCCGTAGAGCAACAGACCGCATTTACCGAACTCGTGCGTATTCTCACTTCAGCGCCTGTATTAGGCTTCGCTGATTATCGCTCACCGTTCAAATTGCATATCGATGCTAGCGGTCAAGGTCTTGGGGCGGTCCTATATCAAGAACAGGGCGGTCTCGATCGCGTCATTGCATATGCCAGCAGAGGCTTATCGCCATCTGAACGGAATTACGCGGCGCACAAATTGGAATTTCTCGCTCTTAAATGGGCAGTAACTGACAAATTCCGGGAGTACCTGTATGGCGCTCAGTTTACGGTTTTTACGGATAATAATCCGTTGACGTACGTCTTGACGTCCGCACGATTGGACGCGACGGGTTATCGTTGGCTAGCCGAATTGACGAATTTCGACTTTGATCTGAAATATCGGGCGGGCAAAAGTAATGGCGATGCAGACGCGCTATCACGCCTACCCGAAAAGATAATTCAAAGTGTCACTTCCGCTATTTGCCAGACGCAAGCGGTATCTTACGTTGAAACAGTTCTGACGAACCCTTCTGCGTTGACAGCACTTAATGAAAGTACTCTGACCAGTAGACCGGCCGCGGAGTGGGCTAAGCTCCAAAGTGATGATCCCGATCTATCGGCGATCGTGGGTTACCTGAAGCAGGGTGAACTACCTACGCGCGATAATCGGGTGATCCAGGCGCTGCGGCGAACGGTCGATAGTTTATGTCTTCGTCGTGGTGTGTTATACAGGAAACGGTTGTTGGAAGGCCGGGATACGTGGCAACTTGTTCTACCCCCACAGTTTCATCTCGAGGCGCTTCGGGGGGTCCATGATGATGTCGGTCACGTGGGGCGGGAACGAGCACTAGAGTTGCTGCAGGCTAGGTTTTTCTGGCCTGGTATGACCCGTAGTGTAGAATCGTATCTTAAAAACTGTGCTCCATGTATTCGACGAAAAGCTAGAGCTCAAGTAGCCCCGATGGTGTCCATTAAGTCGTCCCAACCCTTGGAGTTGGTTTGCATGGATTTTCTCAGTCTCGAAGAATCAAAGGGGAAGATCAAAGACGTGTTAGTGATTACTGACCACTTTACCCGTTACGCGGTGGCCATACCCACGCGTGATCAGTCAGCACGAACAACGGCCCAGGCTCTATTTAAAACGTTCGTGACAAACTACGGGTTCCCAGCACGGCTTCATAGCGACCAGGGTCGTAATTTTGAGTCGAGAGTGATACAAGAACTTTGCAAATTGTGTAACATACGCAAATCTCGGACAACGCCTTACCATGCAATGGGCAATGGGCAGGCCGAGCGGTTTAACCGCAGCTTGTTGAATATGCTCGGCACTTTGTCCCCCGCTCACAAGGCGAACTGGAAGGAATATGTAGGGCCGATGGCTCACGCATATAACTGCACCAAAAACGAGCAAACAGGCTACTCACCGTTCTACCTTATGTACGGGCGAGAGCCGCGGCTCCCCATAGATTTGGTACTTGGGGTAAAGGAAATGGTCAATGAGGACACTGTAACCTATCAGACTTACGTCAAGCGGCTAGAAAGTCGTCTGGCTTCTGCCTATAAAGCTGCCTCAGAACGGGTGCGGTCACGACAGGAACGCCAGAAGGCCCACTATGACACTAGAAATGTGTTAACCAATGCCTCCATTCAAGTAGGTGATAGGGTGCTAGTGAAGCAGACCGCCTTCAAAGGCCCCCATAAGCTGGCGGATCGATGGTCGAGCGAGGTATATGTTGTCAGGGAACAGCCGAATTCTGATGTTCCGGTGTTCCATCTGCAAAAGGTAGATGGCTCCGGCCCGGTTCGTTCCCTGCACCGCAATCTGTTGCTGCCGATCGGCAGTGTACAAATGCAAGACGAGAGGGAGGACCAACAGTCACTTCCTCGTCGTAAGACTCGTTCCCATCGGGCAGAAGTGGCAACGGACACTTCCTCCAGCAGTGAGGAAGAATCGGTAGATGTCCGGCTCTATTATCGAGTGCCGCGTAGTGCCGGCAGGGAACAGGGTGATCACCCTGCTGGGGAACCAGATTCTCCTGTACGTCACGTATCGGAGAGTGATGCAGAAACGCGTCACGAAGTTTCTCCCGATGACGTTTCTGATGGAGCCACTCAGATGTCGCGACTTTCGTCCGCCACTGTTGACGCCAATTCGGTGACCAGTGATGAGGATAGAGAGAACGCCGCTGATGGCCCATGTGATGTTGTAGACAGTGGTGGGGAGGCCGTGGATAGCGAAGGTGCTACTGTAGCCCCGCTAAGACGCTCGACCAGATTAAAAAGTCAACCCGCGTGGTTACAGCGTGGGGACTACCTTGTTTCGTCTATGGTTGAGACCCCGAAATCGTGGTTACCACGGTTTACGTCAGGGGGCACTGTAGGAAAAGTTTTACACTTGTAACTGTTGTTTTTCATGAGCTTGCTTTGTTTGATTCTTTTCCAGTTTTGTCAGAGCTGGACGAGAGCAGAAGTTTTTAACTTTAATCTCCGCTTACAGGGGCCCTAACCATGTCAAGGGACGACATGGATTTAACGCCGGGGAAGATGTGGCGGGATCTATTTTATGTGATGGTAAATTTGTACTGTAGTTTAATGATCGCATACCATTGGTTCATTTTTTGTTTTCGTGACCATCATAGCAACGCGCATTTCATTGGCTCACTCTCATTACGCCAAGGGGATCATGGGATATTTGTGGGTTGCCCGTCACTTTTCTATTTGACTCGATGGGCGCCGGCAGCACGCCGGCTTTCAACTCGTTTTCTAATCCCTGTGTTGCAGGTATGTTTCATTTTATCATTCCTCGCTATTTTCATACTAACGCAATGTACTAATGTGATTTGTAGATATTCCGCGTAATGTATCTAGTAACTTATATGCTGTAATTGGTTTAAATAGTAACTTGATAAGTTACACAGAGAACTTTTCTATTTGACTCGATGGGCGCCGGCAGCACGCCGGCTTTCAACTCGTTTTCTAATCCCTGTGTTGCAGGTTTACCCGCCTGGGGAAATAAAGTCTGTCAAATATTATCACCGCCGCCGAGTTGTGTTTTAAAAACCCAATTAAAGAACAGGGCGCACCACAGGCCCGCTACATGAGCAATGGGAAGGACATGTTTTGCAACAACTCACTCCAGCCGCCTTACCTATGTTGTGAAGCCTTTTCTAAGAGACAACACTTCCTCAAAGTGGTAGCGTGGCCGAGTGGTCTAAGGCGCTGGTTTTAGGCACCAGTCTCTTCGGAGGCGTGGGTTCGAATCCCACCGCTGCCAACATCTATTTTTTGCATGTTTTGGTCATAGACGCTGCTGCGTTTAATTAATCAAGTCACATGCTTGTGGTCTCGGAACAACTTGCCATTAGCCTACACATATCGTCACAACTTTTCCTACGGGTATAGTATGATCGACCGGGTAAATTGGACAAACGATGTAAGATATGGTACCCTTTCGCCAGCTCATATCATTTGATAATGCCACTAACTGCAATTTGATGAGCCCTTGCTGCACAAAATAATATTGGCAGCACGTATGTGTTGTACACCGATTGCTACATTTGAGGTTTTCCTGTATTGTGTCAATTCTGCGTATAACGGTAGCGTGGCCGAGCGGTCTAAGGCGCTGGTTTAAGGCACCAGTCTCTTCGGAGGCGTGGGTTCGAATCCCACCGCTGCCAACATCTAATTTTTATTCGTTCTCATCAATTGCACAACTACTTTTCACAGGTAAGGCATTTTCATATGTACAAAACCACGGTTCATTGTAAGTGTGGGTTCGGATCCCACCCCGTGACAAGAAAGCTGCAACGCTTCATAGATATAACGCTTTCATCATTGTGTGTGCGGTTTACGCCATCATTTTCTTGTGAGGCATCAATTCGAAACCCAAAGCTGACGACTTGTATGATGACGTATCATTTGATGATGCCACTAACTGCGATTTGATGAGCCCTTGCTGTACAAAATAATATTGGCAGCACGGACCTGTTGTACACCGATTGCTATATCTGAGGTTTTCTTGTATTGTGTCAATTCTGCGTATAACGGTAGCGTGGCCGAGCGGTCTAAGGCGCTGGTTTAAGGCACCAGTCTCTTCGGAGGCGTGGGTTCGAATCCCACCGCTGCCAACATCTATTTTGTATTCGTTCTCATAAATTACACCACTACGTTTGACAGGTAAGGCATATTCATATGTACAAAACCACGCTTCATTGTAAGTGTGGGTTCGGATCCCACCCCGTGACAAGAAAGCTGCAACGCTTCATAGGTATAACGCTTTCATCATTGTGTGTGCGGTTTTCGTCATCATTTTCTTGTGAGGCATCAATTCGAAACCCAAATCTGACGACTTGTATGATGACGTATCATTTGATGATGCCACTAACTGCCCTTGCCCTTGCCCCTGCTGTACAAAATAATATTGGCAGCACGGACGTGTTGTACACCGATTGCTATATCTGAGGTTTTCTTGTATTGTGTCAATTCTGCGTATAACGGTAGCGTGGCCGAGCGGTCTAAGGCGCTGGTTTAAGGCACCAGTCTCTTCGGAGGCGTGGGTTCGAATCCCACCGCTGCCAACATCTATTTTGTATTCGTTCTCATAAATTACACCACTACGTTTGACAGGTTAGGCATTTTCATATGTACATAACCACGGTTCATTGTAAGTGTGGGTTGGAATCCCACCCCGTGACAAGAAAGCTGCAACGCTTCATAGATATGGTGCTTTCATCATTGTGTGTGCGGTTTTCGTCATCATTTTCTTATGAGGCGTCAATTCGAAGCCCAAAGCTGCCGACTTGTATGATGACGTATTTCCATGATGAGCAATGGGAAGGACATGTTTTGCAACAACTCACTCCAGCCGCCTTACCTATGTTGTGAAGCCTTTTCTAAGAGACAACACTTCCTCAAAGTGGTAGCGTGGCCGAGTGGTCTAAGGCGCTGGTTTTAGGCACCAGTCTCTTCGGAGGCGTGGGTTCGAATCCCACCGCTGCCAACATCTATTTTTGGCATGTTTTGGTCATAGACGCTGCTGCGTTTAATTAATCAAGTCACATGCTTGTGGTCTCGGAACAACTTGCCATTAGCCTACACATATCGTCACAACTTTTCCTACGGGTATAGTATGATCGACCGGGTAAATTGGACAAACGATGTAAGATATGGTACCCTTTCGCCAGCTCATATCATTTGATAATGCCACTAACTGCAATTTGATGAGCCCTTGCTGCACAAAATAATATTGGCAGCACGTATGTGTTGTACACCGATTGCTACATTTGAGGTTTTCCTGTATTGTGTCAATTCTGCGTATAACGGTAGCGTGGCCGAGCGGTCTAAGGCGCTGGTTTAAGGCACCAGTCTCTTCGGAGGCGTGGGTTCGAATCCCACCGCTGCCAACATCTAATTTTTATTCGTTCCCATCAATTGCACAACTACTTTTCACAGGTAAGGCATTTTCATATGTACAAAACCACGGTTCATTGTAAGTGTGGGTTCGGATCCCACCCCGTGACAAGAAAGCTGCAACGCTTCATAGATATAACGCTTTCATCATTGTGTGTGCGGTTTACGCCATCATTTTCTTGTGAGGCATCAATTCGAAACCCAAAGCTGACGACTTGTATGATGACGTATCATTTGATGATGCCACTAACTGCGATTTGATGAGCCCTTGCTGTACAAAATAATATTGGCAGCACGGACGTGTTGTACACCGATTGCTATATCTGAGGTTTTCTTGTATTGTGTCAATTCTGCGTATAACGGTAGCGTGGCCGAGCGGTCTAAGGCGCTGATTTAAGGCACCAGTCTCTTCGGAGGCGTGGGTTCGAATCCCACCGCTGCCAACATCTATTTTGTATTCGTTCTCATAAATTACACCACTACGTTTGACAGGTAAGGCATATTCATATGTACAAAACCACGCTTCATTGTAAGTGTGGGTTCGGATCCCACCCCGTGACAAGAAAGCTGCAACGCTTCATAGGTATAACGCTTTCATCATTGTGTGTGCGGTTTACGGCATCATTTTCTTGTGAGGCATCAATTCGAAACCCAAATCTGACGACTTGTATGATGACGTATCATTTGATGATGCCACTAACTGCCCTTGCCCTTGCCCTTGCTGTACAAAATAATATTGGCAGCACGGACGTGTTGTACACCGATTGCTATATCTGAGGTTTTCTTGTATTGTGTCAATTCTGCGTATAACGGTAGCGTGGCCGAGCGGTCTAAGGCGCTGGTTTAAGGCACCAGTCTCTTCGGAGGCGTGGGTTCGAATCCCACCGCTGCCAACATCTATTTTGTATTCGTTCTCATAAATTACACCACTACGTTTGACAGGTAAGGCATTTTCATATGTACATAACCACGGTTCATTTTAAGTGTGGGTTGGAATCCCACCCCGTGACAAGAAAGCTGCAACGCTTCATAGATATGGTGCTTTCATCATTGTGTGTGCGGTTTTCGTCATCATTTTCTTATGAGGCGTCAATTCGAAGCCCAAAGCTGCCGACTTGTATGATGACGTATTTCCATGATGAGCAATGGGAAGGACATGTTTTGCAACAACTCACTCCAGCCGCCTTACCTATGTTGTGAAGCCTTTTCTCAGAGACAACACATCCTCAAAGTGGTAGCGTGGCCGAGCGGTCTAAGGCGCTGGTTTTAGGCACCAGTCTCTTCGGAGGCGTGGGTTCGAATCCCACCGCTGCCAACATCTATTTTTGGCATATTTTGGTCATAGACGCTGCTGCGTTTAATTAATCAAGTCACATGCTTGTGGTCTCGGAACAACTTGCCATTAGCCTACACATATCGTCACAACTTTTCCTACGGGTATAGTATGATCGACCGGGTAAATTGGACAAACGATGTAAGATATGGTACCCTTTCGCCAGCTCATATCATTTGATAATGCCACTAACTGCAATTTGATGAGCCCTTGCTGCACAAAATAATATTGGCAGCACGGACGTGTTGTACACCGATAGCTATATCTGAGGTTTTCTTGTATTGTGTCAATTCTGCGTATAACGGTAGCGTGGCCGAGCGGTCTAAGGCGCTGGTTTAAGGCACCAGTCTCTTCGGAGGCGTGGGTTCGAATCCCACCGCTGCCAACATCTATTTTGTATTCGTTCTCATAAATTACACCACTACGTTTGACAGGTAAGGCATATTCATATGTACAAAACCACGGTTCATTGTAAGTGTGGGTTCGGATCCCACCCCGTGACAAGAAAGCTGCAACGCTTCATAGGTATAACGCTTTCATCATTGTGTGTGCGGTTTACGGCATCATTTTCTTGTGAGGCATCAATTCGAAACCCAAATCTGACGACTTGTATGATGACGTATCATTTGATGATGCCACTAACTGCCCTTGCCCTTGCCCTTGCTGTACAAAATAATATTGGCAGCACGGACGTGTTGTACACCGATTGCTATATCTGAGGTTTTCTTGTATTGTGTCAATTCTGCGTATAACGGTAGCGTGGCCGAGCGGTCTAAGGCGCTGGTTTAAGGCACCAGTCTCTTCGGAGGCGTGGGTTCGAATCCCACCGCTGCCAACATCTATTTTGTATTCGTTCTCATAAATTACACCACTACGTTTGACAGGTAAGGCATTTTCATATGTACATAACCACGCTTCATTGTAAGTGTGGGTTGGAATCCCACCCCGTGACAAGAAAGCTGCAACGCTTCATAGATATGGTGCTTTCATCATTGTGTGTGCGGTTTTCGTCATCATTTTCTTATGAGGCGTCAATTCGAAGCCCAAAGCTGCCGACTTGTATGATGACGTATTTCCATGATGAGCAATGGGAAGGACATGTTTTGCAACAACTCACTCCAGCCGCCTTACCTATGTTGTGAAGCCTTTTCTCAGAGACAACACATCCTCAAAGTGGTAGCGTGGCCGAGTGGTCTAAGGCGCTGGTTTTAGGCACCAGTCTCTTCGGAGGCGTGGGTTCGAATCCCACCGCTGCCATCATCTATTTTTGGCATATTTTGGTCATAGACGCTGCTGCGTTTAATTAATCAAGTCACATGCTTGTGGTCTCGGAACAACTTGCCATTAGCCTACACATATCGTCACAACTTTTCCTACGGGTATAGTATGATCGACCGGGTAAATTGGACAAACGATGTAAGATATGGTACCCTTTCGCCAGCTCATATCATTTGATAATGCCACTAACTGCAATTTGATGAGCCCTTGCTGCACAAAATAATATTGGCAGCACGTATGTGTTGTACACCGATTGCTACATCTGAGGTTTTCTTGTATTGTGTCAATTCTGCGTATAACGGTAGCGTGGCCGAGCGGTCTAAGGCGCTGGTTTAAGGCACCAGTCTCTTCGGAGGCGTGGGTTCGAATCCCACCGCTGCCAACATCTAATTTTTATTCGTTCCCATCAATTGCACAACTACTTTTCACAGGTAAGGCATTTTCATATGTACAAAACCACGGTTCATTGTAAGTGTGGGTTCAGATCCCACCCCGTGACAAGAAAGCTGCAACGCTTCATAGATATAACGCTTTCATCATTGTGTGTGCGGTTTACGCCATCATTTTCTTGTGAGGCATCAATTCGAAACCCAAAGCTGACGACTTGTATGATGACGTATCATTTGATGATGCCACTAACTGCGATTTGATGAGCCCTTGCTGTACAAAATAATATTGGCAGCACGGACGTGTTGTACACCGATTGCTATATCTGAGGTTTTCTTGTATTGTGTCAATTCTGCGTATAACGGTAGCGTGGCCGAGCGGTCTAAGGCGCTGGTTTAAGGCACCAGTCTCTTCGGAGGCGTGGGTTCGAATCCCACCGCTGCCAACATCTATTTTGTATTCGTTCTCATAAATTACACCACTACGTTTGACAGGTAAGGCATATTCATATGTACAAAACCACGCTTCATTGTAAGTGTGGGTTCGGATCCCACCCCGTGACAAGAAAGCTGCAACGCTTCATAGGTATAACGTATTCATCATTGTGTGTGCGGTTTACGGCATCATTTTCTTGTGAGGCATCAATTCGAAACCCAAATCTGACGACTTGTATGATGACGTATCATTTGATGATGCCACTAACTGCCCTTGCCCTTGCCCTTGCTGTACAAAATAATATTGGCAGCACGGACGTGTTGTACACCGATTGCTATATCTGAGGTTTTCTTGTATTGTGTCAATTCTGCGTATAACGGTAGCGTGGCCGAGCGGTCTAAGGCGCTGGTTTAAGGCACCAGTCTCTTCGGAGGCGTGGGTTCGAATCCCACCGCTGCCAACATCTATTTTGTATTCGTTCTCATAAATTACACCACTACGTTTGACAGGTAAGGCATTTTCATATGTACATAACCACGGTTCATTGTAAGTGTGGGTTGGAATCCCACCCCGTGACAAGAAAGCTGCAACGCTTCATAGATATGGTGCTTTCATCATTGTGTGTGCGGTTTTCGTCATCATTTTCTTATGAGGCGTCAATTCGAAGCCCAAAGCTGCCGACTTGTATGATGACGTATTTCCATGATGAGCAATGGGAAGGACATGTTTTGCAACAACTCACTCCAGCCGCCTTACCTATGTTGTGAAGCCTTTTCTCAGAGACAACACATCCTCAAAGTGGTAGCGTGGCCGAGCGGTCTAAGGCGCTGGTTTTAGGCACCAGTCTCTTCGGAGGCGTGGGTTCGAATCCCACCGCTGCCAACATCTATTTTTGGCATATTTTGGTCATAGACGCTGCTGCGTTTAATTAATCAAGTCACATGCTTGTGGTCTCGGAACAACTTGCCATTAGCCTACACATATCGTCACAACTTTTCCTACGGGTATAGTATGATCGACTGGGTAAATTGGACAAACGATGTAAGATATGGTACCCTTTCGCCAGCTCATATCATTTGATAATGCCACTAACTGCAATTTGATGAGCCCTTGCTGCACAAAATAATATTGGCAGCACGTATGTGTTGTGCACCGATTGCTACATCTGAGGTTTTCTTGTATTGTGTCAATTCTGCGTATAACGGTAGCGTGGCCGAGCGGTCTAAGGCGCTGGTTTAAGGCACCAGTCTCTTCGGAGGCGTGGGTTCGAATCCCACCGCTGCCAACATCTATTTTGTATTCGTTCTCATAAATTACACCACTACGTTTGACAGGTAAGGCATATTCATATGTACAAAACCACGGTTCATTGTAAGTGTGGGTTCGGATCCCACCCCGTGACAAGAAAGCTGCAACGCTTCATAGGTATAACGCTTTCATCATTGTGTGTGCGGTTTACGGCATCATTTTCTTGTGAGGCATCAATTCGAAACCCAAATCTGACGACTTGTATGATGACGTATCATTTGATGATGCCACTAACTGCCCTTGCCCTTGCCCTTGCTGTACAAAATAATATTGGCAGCACGGACGTGTTGTACACCGATTGCTATATCTGAGGTTTTCTTGTATTGTGTCAATTCTGCGTATAACGGTAGCGTGGCCGAGCGGTCTAAGGCGCTGGTTTAAGGCACCAGTCTCTTCGGAGGCGTGGGTTCGAATCCCACCGCTGCCAACATCTATTTTGTATTCGTTCTCATAAATTACACCACTACGTTTGACAGGTAAGGCATTTTCATATGTACATAACCACGGTTCATTGTAAGTGTGGGTTGGAATCCCACCCCGTGACAAGAAAGCTGCAACGCTTCATAGATATGGTGCTTTCATCATTGTGTGTGCGGTTTTCGTCATCATTTTCTTATGAGGCGTCAATTCGAAGCCCAAAGCTGCCGACTTGTATGATGACGTATTTCCATGATGAGCAATGGGAAGGACATGTTTTGCAACAACTCACTCCAGCCGCCTTACCTATGTTGTGAAGCCTTTTCTCAGAGACAACACATCCTCAAAGTGGTAGCGTGGCCGAGCGGTCTAAGGCGCTGGTTTTAGGCACCAGTCTCTTCGGAGGCGTGGGTTCGAATCCAACCGCTGTCAACATCTATTTTTGGCATATTTTGGTCATAGACGCTGCTGCGTTTAATTAATCAAGTCACATGCTTGTGGTCTCGGAACAACTTGCCATTAGCCTACACATATCGTCACAACTTTTCCTACGGGTATAGTATGATCGACCGGGTAAATTGGACAAACGATGTAAGATATGGTACCCTTTCGCCAGCTCATATCATTTGATAATGCCACTAACTGCAATTTGATGAGCCCTTGCTGCACAAAATAATATTGGCAGCACGTATGTGTTGTGCACCGATTGCTACATCTGAGGTTTTCTTGTATTGTGTCAATTCTGCGTATAACGGTAGCGTGGCCGAGCGGTCTAAGGCGCTGGTTTAAGGCACCAGTCTCTTCGGAGGCGTGGGTTCGAATCCCACCGCTGCCAACATCTATTTTGTATTCGTTCTCATAAATTACACCACTACGTTTGACAGGTAAGGCATATTCATATGTACAAAACCACGGTTCATTGTAAGTGTGGGTTCGGATCCCACCCCGTGACAAGAAAGCTGCAACGCTTCATAGGTATAACGCTTTCATCATTGTGTGTGCGGTTTACGGCATCATTTTCTTGTGAGGCATCAATTCGAAACCCAAATCTGACGACTTGTATGATGACGTATCATTTGATGATGCCACTAACTGCCCTTGCCCTTGCCCTTGCTGTACAAAATAATATTGGCAGCACGGACGTGTTGTACACCGATTGCTATATCTGAGGTTTTCTTGTATTGTGTCAATTCTGCGTTTAACGGTAGCGTGGCCGAGCGGTCTAAGGCGCTGGTTTAAGGCACCAGTCTCTTCGGAGGCGTGGGTTCGAATCCCACCGCTGCCAACATCTATTTTGTATTCGTTCTCATAAATTACACCACTACGTTTGACAGGTGAGGCATTTTCATATGTACATAACCACGGTTCATTGTAAGTGTGGGTTGGAATCCCACCCCGTGACAAGAAAGCTGCAACGCTTCATAGATATGGTGCTTTCATCATTGTGTGTGCGGTTTTCGTCATCATTTTCTTATGAGGCGTCAATTCGAAGCCCAAATCTGACGACTTGTATGATGACGTATTTCCATGATGAGCAATGGGAAGGACATGTTTTGCAACAACTCACTCCAGCCGCCTTACCTATGTTGTGAAGCCTTTTCTCAGAGACAACACATCCTCAAAGTGGTAGCGTGGCCGAGCGGTCTAAGGCGCTGGTTTAAGGCACCAGTCTCTTCGGAGGCGTGGGTTCGAATCCCACCGCTGCCAACATCTATTTTTGGCATATTTTGGTCATAGACGCTGCTGCGTTTAATTAATCAAGTCACATGCTTGTGGTCTCGGAACAACTTGCCATTAGCCTACACATATCGTCACAACTTTTCCTACGAGTATAGTATGATCGACCGGGTAAATTGGACAAACGATGTAAGATATGGTACCCTTTCGCCAGCTCATATCATTTGATAATGCCACTAACTGCAATTTGATGAGCCCTTGCTGCACAAAATAATATTGGCAGCACGTATGTGTTGTACACCGATTGCTACATCTGAGGTTTTCTTGTATTGTGTCAATTCTGCGTATAACGGTAGCGTGGCCGAGCGGTCTAAGGCGCTGGTTTAAGGCACCAGTCTCTTCGGAGGCGTGGGTTCGAATCCCACCGCTGCCAACATCTAATTTTTATTCGTTCCCATCAATTGCACCACTACGTTTCACAGGTAAGGCATTTTCATATGTACAAAACCACGGTTCATTGTAAGTGTGGGTTCGGATCCCACCCCGTGACAAGAAAGCTGCAACGCTTCATAGATATAACGCTTTCATCATTGTGTGTGCGGTTTACGGCATCATTTTCTTGTGAGGCATCAATTCGAAACCCAAAGCTGACGACTTTTATGATGACGTATCATTTGATGATGCCACTAACTGCGATTTGATGAGCCCTTGCTGTACAAAATAATATTGGCAGCACGGACGTGTTGTACACCGATTGCTATATCTGAGGTTTTCTTTTATTGTGTCAATTCTGCGTATAACGGTAGCGTGGCCGAGCGGTCTAAGGCGCTGGTTTAAGGCACCAGTCTCTTCGGAGGCGTGGGTTCGAATCCCACCGCTGCCAACATCTATTTTGTATTCGTTCTCATAAATTACACCACT
The DNA here is from genome assembly GCA_964019135.1 of Arenicola marina. Classification (NCBI taxonomy): domain Eukaryota; kingdom Metazoa; phylum Annelida; class Polychaeta; family Arenicolidae; genus Arenicola; species Arenicola marina. Next base: position 27,287,266 of record OZ025253.1, on the reverse strand, counting down.
ACGTTTGACAGGTAAGGCATTTTCATATGTACATAACCACGGTTCATTGTAAGTGTGGGTTGGAATCCCACCCCGTGACAAGAAAGCTGCAACGCTTCATAGATATGGTGCTTTCATCATTGTGTGTGCGGTTTTCGTCATCATTTTCTTATGAGGCGTCAATTCGAAGCCCAAAGCTGCCGACTTGTATGATGACGTATTTCCATGATGAGCAATGGGAAGGACATGTTTTGCAACAACTCACTCCAGCCGCCTTACCTGTGTTGTGAAGCCTTTTCTAAGAGACAACACTTCCTCGAAGTGGTAGCGTGGCCGAGTGGTCTAAGGCGCTGGTTTTAGGCACCAGTCTCTTCGGAGGCGTGGGTTCGAATCCCACCGCTGCCAACATCTATTTTTGGCATGTTTTGGTCATAGACGCTGCTGCGTTTAATTAATCAAGTCACATACTTGTGGTCTCGGAACAACTTGCCATTAGCCTACACATATCGTCACAACTTTTCCTACGGGTATAGTATGATCGACCGGGTAAATTGGACAAACGATGTAAGATATGGTACCCTTTCGCCAGCTCATATCATTTGATAATGCCACTAACTGCAATTTGATGAGCCCTTGCTGCACAAAATAATATTGGCAGCACGTATGTGTTGTACACCGATTGCTACATCTGAGGTTTTCTTGTATTGTGTCAATTCTGCGTATAACGGTAGCGTGGCCGAGCGGTCTAAGGCGCTGGTTTAAGGCACCAGTCTCTTCGGAGGCGTGGGTTCGAATCCCACCGCTGCCAACATCTAATTTTTATTCGTTCCCATCAATTGCACAACTACGTTTCACAGGTAAGGCATTTTCATATGTACAAAACCACGGTTCATTGTAAGTGTGGGTTCGGATCCCACCCCGTGACAAGAAAGCTGCAACGCTTCATAGATATAACGCTTTCATCATTGTGTGTGCGGTTTACGCCATCATTTTCTTGTGAGGCATCAATTCGAAACCCAAAGCTGACGACTTGTATGATGACGTATCATTTGATGATGCCACTAACTGCGATTTGATGAGCCCTTGCTGTACAAAATAATATTGGCAGCACGGACGTGTTGTACACCGATTGCTATATCTGAGGTTTTCTTGTATTGTGTCAATTCTGCGTATAACGGTAGCGTGGCCGAGCGGTCTAAGGCGCTGTTTTAAGGCACCAGTCTCTTCGGAGGCGTGGGTTCGAATCCCACCGCTGCCAACATCTATTTTGTATTCGTTCTCATAAATTACACCACTACGTTTGACAGGTAAGGCATATTCATATGTACAAAACCACGGTTCATTGTAAGTGTGGGTTCGGATCCCACCCCGTGACAAGAAAGCTGCAACGCTTCATAGGTATAACGCTTTCATCATTGTGTGTGCGGTTTACGGCATCATTTTCTTGTGAGGCATCAATTCGAAACCCAAAGCTGACGACTTGTATGATGACGTATCATTTGATGATGCCACTAACTGCGATTTGATGAGCCCTTGCTGTACAAAATAATATTGGCAGCACGGACGTGTGGCACACCGATTGCTATATCTGAGGTTTTCTTGTATTGTGTCAATTCTGCGTATAACGGTAGCGTGGCCGAGCGGTCTAAGGCGCTGGTTTAAGGCACGAGTCTCTTCGGAGGCGTGGGTTCGAATCCCACCGCTGCCAACATCTATTTTGTATTCGTTCTCATAAATTACACCACTACATTTGACAGGTAAGGCATTTTCATATGTACATAACTACGGTTCATTGTAAGTGTGGGTTGGAATCCCACCCCGTGACAAGAAAGCTGCAACGCTTCATAGATATGGTGCTTTCATCATTGCGTGTGCGGTTTTCGTCATCATTTTCTTAGGAGGCGTCAATTCGAAGCCCAAAGCTGCCGACTTTTATGATGACGTATTTCCATGATGAGCAATGGGAAGGACATGTTTTGCAACAACTCACTCCAGCCGCCTTACCTATGTTGTGAAGCCTTTTCTCAGAGACAACACATCCTCAAAGTGGTAGCGTGGCCGAGCGGTCTAAGACGTTGGTTTTAGGCACCAGTCTCTTCGGAGGCGTGGGTTCGAATCCAACCGCTGCCAACATCTATTTTTGGCATGTTTTGGTCATAGACGCTGCTGCGTTTAATTAATCAAGTCACATGCTTGTGGTCTCGGAACAACTTGCCATTAGCCTACACATATCGTCACAACTTTTCCTACGGGTATAGTATGATCGACTGGGTAAATTGGACAAACGATGTAAGATATGGTACCCTTTCGCCAGCTCATATCATTTGATAATGCCACTAACTGCAATTTGATGAGCCCTTGCTGCACAAAATAATATTGGCAGCACGTATGTGTTGTACACCGATTGCTACATCTGAGGTTTTCTTGTATTGTGTCAATTCTGCGTATAACGGTAGCGTGGCCGAGCAGTCTAAGGCGCTGGTTTAAGGCACCAGTCTCTTCGGAGGCGTGGGTTCGAATCCCACCGCTGCCAACATCTATTTTTATTCGTTCCCATCAATTGCACCACTACGTTTGACAGGTAAGGCATTTTCATATGTACAAAACCACGGTTCATTGTAAGTGGGGGTTCGGATCCCACCCCGTGACAAGAAAGCTGCAACGCTTCATAGATATGGTGCTTTCATCATTGTGTGTGCGGTTTACGGCATCATTTTCTTGTGAGGCATCAATTCGAAACCCAAAGCTGACGACTTGTATGATGACGTATCATTTGATGGTGCCACTACCTACGATTTGATGAGCCCTTGCTGCACAAAATAATATTGGCAGCACGGACGTGTTGCACACCGATTGCTATATCTGAGGTTTTCTTGTATTGTGTCAATTCTGCGTATAACGGTAGCGTGGCCGAGCGGTCTAAGGCGCTGGTTTAAGGCACCAGTCTCTTCGGAGGCGTGGGTTCGAATCCCACCGCTGCCAACATCTATTTTGTATTCGTTCTCATAAATTACACCACTACGTTTGACAGGTAAGGCATTTTCATATGTACATAACCACGGTTCATTGTAAGTGTGGGTTGGAATCCCACCCTGTGACAAGAAAGCTGCAACGCTTCATAGATATGGTGCTTTCATCATTGTGTGTGCGGTTTTCGTCATCATTTTCTTATGAGGCGTCAATTCGAAGCCCAAAGCTGCCGACTTGTATGATGACGTATTTCCATGATGGGCAATGAGAAGGGCATGTTTTGCAACAACTCACTCCAGCCGCCTTACCTATGTTGTGAAGCCTTTTCTCAGAGACAACACTTCCTCAAAGTGGTAGCGTGGCCGAGTGGTCTAAGGCGCTGGTTTTAGGCACCAGTCTCTTCGGAGGCGTGGGTTCGAATCCCACCGCTGCCAACATCTATTTTTGGCATGTTTTGGTCATAGACGCTGCTGCGTTTAATTAATCAAGTCACATGCTTGTGGTCTCGGAACAACTTGCCATTAGCCTACACATATCGTCACAACTTTTCCTACGGGTATAGTATTATCGACCGGGTAAATTGGACAAACGATGTAAGATATGGTACCCTTTCGCCAGCTCATATCATTTGATGATGCCACTAACTGCGATTTGATGAGCCCTTGCTGTACAAAATAATATTGGCAGCACGGACGTGTTGTACACCGATTGCTATATCTGAGGTTTTCTTGTATTGTGTCAATTCTGCGTATAACGGTAGCGTGGCCGAGCGGTCTAAGGCGCTGGTTTAAGGCACGAGTCTCTTCGGAGGCGTGGGTTCGAATCCCACCGCTGCCAACATCTATTTTGTATTCGTTCTCATAAATTACACCACTACGTTTGACAGGTAAGGCATTTTCATATGTACATAACCACGGTTCATTGTAAGTGTGGGTTGGAATCCCACCCCGTGACAAGAAACCTGCAACGCTTCATAGATATGGTGCTTTCATCATTGTGTGTGCGGTTTTCGTCATCATTTTCTTATGAGGCGTCAATTCGAAGCCCAAAGCTGCCGACTTTTATGATGACGTATTTCCATGATGAGCAATGGGAAGGACATGTTTTGCAACAACTCACTCCAGCCGCCTTACCTATGTTGTGAAGCCTTTTCTCAGAGACAACACATCCTCAAAGTGGTAGCGTGGCCGAGCGGTCTAAGACGCTGGTTTTAGGCACCAATCTCTTCGGAGGCGTGGGTTCGAATCCAACCGCTGCCAACATCTATTTTTGGCATGTTTTGGTCATAGACGCTGCTGCGTTTAATTAATCAAGTCACATGCTTGTGGTCTCGGAACAACTTGCCATTAGCCTACACATATCGTCACAACTTTTCCTACGGGTATAGTATGATCGACCGGGTAAATTGGACAAACGATGTAAGATATGGTACCCTTTCGCCAGCTCATATCATTTGATAATGCCACTAACTGCAATTTGATGAGCCCTTGCTGCACAAAATAATATTGGCAGCACGGACGTGTTGTACACCGATTGCTACATCTGAGGTTTTCTGGTATTGTGTCAATTCTGCGTATAACGGTAGCGTGGCCGAGCAGTCTAAGGCGCTGGTTTAAGGCACCAGTCTCTTCGGAGGCGTGGGTTCGAATCCCACCGCTGCCAACATCTATTTTTATTCGTTCCCATCAATTGCACCACTACGTTTCACAGGTAAGGCATTTTCATATGTACAAAACCACGGTTCATTGTAAGTGTGGGTTCGGATCCCACCCCGTGACAAGAAAGCTGCAACGCTTCATAGATATGGTGCTTTCATCATTGTGTGTGCGGTTTACGGCATCATTTTCTTGTGAGGCATCAATTCGAAACCCAAAGCCGACGACTTGTATGATGACGTATCATTTGATGGTGCCACTACCTGCGATTTGATGAGCCCTTGCTGCACAAAATAATATTGGCAGCACGGACGTGTTGCACACCGATTGCTATATCTGAGGTTTTCTTGTATTGTGTCAATTCTGCGTATAACGGTAGCGTGGCCGAGCGGTCTAAGGCGCTGGTTTAAGGCACCAGTCTCTTCGGAGGCGTGGGTTCGAATCCCACCGCTGCCAACATCTATTTTGTATTCGTTCTCATAAATTACACCACTACGTTTGACAGGTAAGGCATTTTCATATGTACATAACCACGGTTCATTGTAAGTGTGGGTTGGAATCCCACCCTGTGACAAGAAAGCTGCAACGCTTCATAGATATGGTGCTTTCATCATTGTGTGTGCGGTTTTCGTCATCATTTTCTTATGAGGCGTCAATTCGAAGCCCAAAGCTGCCGACTTGTATGATGACGTATTTCCATGATGAGCAATGGGAAGGACATGTTTTGCAACAACTCACTCCAGCCGCCTTACCTATGTTGTGAAGCCTTTTCTCAGAGACAACACTTCCTCAAAGTGGTAGCGTGGCCGAGTGGTCTAAGGCGCTGGTTTTAGGCACCAGTCTCTTCGGAGGCGTGGGTTCGAATCCCACCGCTGCCAACATCTATTTTTGGCATGTTTTGGTCATAGACGCTGCTGCGTTTAATTAATCAAGTCACACGCTTGTGGTCTCGGAACAACTTGCCATTAGCCTACACATATCGTCACAACTTTTCCTACGGGTATAGTATGATCGACCGGGTAAATTGGACAAACGATGTACGATATGGTACCCTTTCGCCAGCTCATATCATTTGATGATGCCACTAACTGCGATTTGATGAGCCCTTGCTGTACAAAATAATATTGGCAGCACGGACGTGTTGTACACCGATTGCTATATCTGAGGTTTTCTTGTATTGTGTCAATTCTGCGTATAACGGTAGCGTGGCCGAGCGGTCTAAGGCGCTGGTTTAAGGCACGAGTCTCTTCGGAGGCGTGGGTTCGAATCCCACCGCTGCCAACATCTATTTTGTATTCGTTCTCATAAATTACACCACTACGTTTGACAGGTAAGGCATTTTCATATGTACATAACCACGGTTCATTGTAAGTGTGGGTTGGAATCCCACCCCGTGACAAGAAAGCTGCAACGCTTCATAGATATGGTGCTTTCATCATTGTGTGTGCGGTTTTCGTCATCATTTTCTTATGAGGCGTCAATTCGAAGCCCAAAGCTGCCGACTTTTATGATGACGTATTTCCATGATGAGCAATGGGAAGGACATGTTTTGCAACAACTCACTCCAGCCGCCTTACCTATGTTGTGAAGCCTTTTCTCAGAGACAACACATCCTCAAAGTGGTAGCGTGGCCGAGCGGTCTAAGACGCTGGTTTTAGGCACCAATCTCTTCGGAGGCGTGGGTTCGAATCCAACCGCTGCCAACATCTATTTTTGGCATGTTTTGGTCATAGACGCTGCTGCGTTTAATTAATCAAGTCACATGCTTGTGGTCTCGGAACAACTTGCCATTAGCCTACACATATCGTCACAACTTTTCCTACGGGTATAGTATGATCGACCGGGTAAATTGGACAAACGATGTAAGATATGGTACCCTTTCGCCAGCTCATATCATTTGATAATGCCACTAACTGCAATTTGATGAGCCCTTGCTGCACAAAATAATATTGGCAGCACGGACGTGTTGTACACCGATTGCTACATCTGAGGTTTTCTTGTATTGTGTCAATTCTGCGTATAACGGTAGCGTGGCCGAGCAGTCTAAGGCGCTGGTTTAAGGCACCAGTCTCTTCGGAGGCGTGGGTTCGAATCCCACCGCTGCCAACATCTATTTTTATTCGTTCCCATCAATTGCACCACTACGTTTCACAGGTAAGGCATTTTCATATGTACAAAACCACGGTTCATTGTAAGTGTGGGTTCGGATCCCACCCCGTGACAAGAAAGCTGCAACGCTTCATAGATATGGTGCTTTCATCATTGTGTGTGCGGTTTACGGCATCATTTTCTTGTGAGGCATCAATTCGAAACCCAAAGCCGACGACTTGTATGATGACGTATCATTTGATGGTGCCACTACCTGCGATTTGATGAGCCCTTGCTGCACAAAATAATATTGGCAGCACGGACGTGTTGCACACCGATTGCTATATCTGAGGTTTTCTTGTATTGTGTCAATTCTGCGTATAACGGTAGCGTGGCCGAGCGGTCTAAGGCGCTGGTTTAAGGCACCAGTCTCTTCGGAGGCGTGGGTTCGAATCCCACCGCTGCCAACATCTATTTTGTATTCGTTCTCATAAATTACACCACTACGTTTGACAGGTAAGGCATTTTCATATGTACATAACCACGGTTCATTGTAAGTGTGGGTTGGAATCCCACCCTGTGACAAGAAAGCTGCAACGCTTCATAGATATGGTGCTTTCATCATTGTGTGTGCGGTTTTCGTCATCATTTTCTTATGAGGCGTCAATTCGAAGCCCAAAGCTGCCGACTTGTATGATGACGTATTTCCATGATGAGCAATGGGAAGGACATGTTTTGCAACAACTCACTCCAGCCGCCTTACCTATGTTGTGAAGCCTTTTCTCAGAGACAACACTTCCTCAAAGTGGTAGCGTGGCCGAGTGGTCTAAGGCGCTGGTTTTAGGCACCAGTCTCTTCGGAGGCGTGGGTTCGAATCCCACCGCTGCCAACATCTATTTTTGGCATGTTTTGGTCATAGACGCTGCTGCGTTTAATTAATCAAGTCACACGCTTGTGGTCTCGGAACAACTTGCCATTAGCCTACACATATCGTCACAACTTTTCCTACGGGTATAGTATGATCGACCGGGTAAATTGGACAAACGATGTACGATATGGTACCCTTTCGCCAGCTCATATCATTTGATGATGCCACTAACTGCGATTTGATGAGCCCTTGCTGTACAAAATAATATTGGCAGCACGGACGTGTTGTACACCGATTGCTATATCTGAGGTTTTCTTGTATTGTGTCAATTCTGCGTATAACGGTAGCGTGGCCGAGCGGTCTAAGGCGCTGGTTTAAGGCACGAGTCTCTTCGGAGGCGTGGGTTCGAATCCCACCGCTGCCAACATCTATTTTGTATTCGTTCTCATAAATTACACCACTACGTTTGACAGGTAAGGCATTTTCATATGTACATAACCACGGTTCATTGTAAGTGTGGGTTGGAATCCCACCCCGTGACAAGAAAGCTGCAACGCTTCATAGATATGGTGCTTTCATCATTGTGTGTGCGGTTTTCGTCATCATTTTCTTATGAGGCGTCAATTCGAAGTCCAAAGCTGCCGACTTTTATGATGACGTATTTCCATGATGAGCAATGGGAAGGACATGTTTTGCAACAACTCACTCCAGCCGCCTTACCAATGTTGTGAAGCCTTTTCTCAGAGACAACACATCCTCAAAGTGGTAGCGTGGCCGAGCGGTCTAAGACGCTGGTTTTAGGCACCAGTCTCTTCGGAGGCGTGGGTTCGAATCCAACCGCTGCCAACATCTATTTTTGGCATGTTTTGGTCATAGACGCTGCTGCGTTTAATTAATCAAGTCACATGCTTGTGGTCTCGGAACAACTTGCCATTAGCCTACACATATCGTCACAACTTTTCCTACGGGTATAGTATGATCGACCGGGTAAATTGGACAAACGATGTAAGATATGGTACCCTTTCGCCAGCTCATATCATTTGATAATGCCACTAACTGCAATTTGATGAGCCCTTGCTGCACAAAATAATATTGGCAGCACGGACGTGTTGTACACCGATTGCTACATCTGAGGTTTTCTTGTATTGTGTCCATTCTGCGTATAACGGTAGCGTGGCCGAGCAGTCTAAGGCGCTGGTTTAAGGCACGAGTCTCTTCGGAGGCGTGGGTTCGAATCCCACCGCTGCCAACATCTATTTTTATTCGTTCCCATCAATTGCACCACTACGTTTCACAGGTAAGGCATTTTCATATGTACAAAACCACGGTTCATTGTAAGTGTGGGTTCGGATCCCACCCCGTGACAAGAAAGCTGCAACGCTTCACAGATATAACGCTTTCATCATTTTGTGTGCGGTTTACGGCATCATTTTCTTGTGAGGCATCAATTCGAAACCCAAAGCTGACGACTTGTATGATGACGTATCATTTGATGGTGCCACTACCTGCGATTTGATGAGCCCTTGCTGCACAAAATAATATTGGCAGCACGGACGTGTTGTACACCGATTGCTATATCTGAGGTTTTCTTGTATTGTGTCAATTCTGCGTATAACGGTAGCGTGGCCGAGCGGTCTAAGGCGCTGTTTTAAGGCACCAGTCTCTTCGGAGGCGTGGGTTCGAATCCCACCGCTGCCAACATCTATTTTGTATTCGTTCTCATAAATTACACCACTACGTTTGACAGGTAAGGCATATTCATATGTACAAAACCACGGTTCATTGTAAGTGTGGGTTCGGATCCCACCCCGTGACAAGAAAGCTGCAACGCTTCATAGGTATAACGCTTTCATCATTGTGTGTGCGGTTTACGGCATCATTTTCTTGTGAGGCATCAATTCGAAACCCAAATCTGACGACTTGTATGATGACGTATCATTTGATGATGCCACTAACTGCCCTTGCCCTTGCCCTTGCTGTACAAAATAATATTGGCAGCACGGACGTGTTGTACACCGATTGCTATATCTGAGGTTTTCTTGTATTGTGTCAATTCAGCCTTTAACGGTAGCGTGGCCGAGCGGTCTAAGGCGCTGGTTTAAGGCACGAGTCTCTTCGGAGGCGTGGGTTCGAATCCCACCGCTGCCAACATCTATTTTGTATTCGTTCTCATAAATTACACCACTACGTTTGACAGGTAAGGCATTTTCATATGTACATAACCACGGTTCATTGTAAGTGTGGGTTGGAATCCCACCCCGTGACAAGAAAGCTGCAACGCTTCATAGATATGGTGCTTTCATCATTGTGTGTGCGGTTTACGGCATCATTTTCTTATGAGGCGTCAATTCGAAGCCCAAAGCTGCCGACTTTTATGATGACGTATTTCCATGATGAGCAATGGGAAGGACATGTTTTGCAACAACTCACTCCAGCCGCCTTACCTATGTTGTGAAGCCTTTTCTCAGAGACAACACATCCTCAAAGTGGTAGCGTGGCCGAGCGGTCTAAGGCGCTGGTTTTAGGCACCAGTCTCTTCGGAGGCGTGGGTTCGAATCCCACCGCTGCCAACATCTATTTTTGGCATGTTTTGGTCATAGACGCTGCTGCGTTTAATTAATCAAGTCACATGCTTGTGGTCTCGGAACAACTTGCCATTAGCCTACACATATCGTCACAACTTTTCCTACGGGTATAGTATGATCGACCGGGTAAATTGGACAAACGATGTAAGATATGGTACCCTATTCGCCAGCTCATATCATATGATAATGCCACTAACTGCAATTTGATGAGCCCTTGCTGCACAAAATAATATTGGCAGCACGTATGTGTTGTACACCGATTGCTACATCTGAGGTTTTCTTGTATTGTGTCAATTCTGCGTATAACGGTAGCGTGGCCGAGCGGTCTAAGGCGCTGGTTTAAGGCACCAGTCTCTTCGGAGGCGTGGGTTTGAATCCCACCGCTGCCAACATCTAATTTTTATTCGTTCCCATCAATTGCACCACTACGTTTGACAGGTAACGCATTTTCATATGTACAAAACCACGGTTCATTGTAAGTGTGGGTTCGGATCCCACCCCGTGACAAGAATACTGCAACGCTTCATAGATATGGTGCTTTCATCATTGTGTGTGCGGTTTACGGCATCATTTTCTTGTGAGGCATCAATTCGAAACCCAAAGCTGACGACTTTTATGATGACGTATCATTTGATGATGCCACTAACTGCGATTTGATGAGCCCTTGCTGTACAAAATAATATTGGCAGCACGGACGTGTTGTACACCGATTGCTATATCTGAGGTTTTCTTGTTTTGTTTCAATTCTGCGTATAACGGTAGCGTGGCCGAGCGGTCTAAGGCGCTGGTTTAAGGCACCAGTCTCTTCGGAGGCGTGGGTTCGAATCCCACCGATGCCAACATCTATTTTTGGCATGTTTTGGTCATAGACGCTGCTGCGTTTAATGAATCAAGTCACATGCTTGTGGTCTCGGAACAACTTGCCATTAGCCTACACATATCGTCACAACTTTTCCTACGGGTATAGTATGATCGACCGGGTAAATTGGACAAACGATGTAAGATATGGTACCCTTTCGCCAGCTCATATCATTTGATAATGCCACTAACTGCAATTTGATGAGCCCTTGCTGCACAAAATACTATTGGCAGCACGTATGTGTTGTACACCGATTGCTACATCTGAGGTTTTCTTGTATTGTATCAATTCTGCGTATAACGGTAGCGTGGCCGAGCGGTCTAAGGCGCTGGTTTAAGGCACCAGTCTCTTCGGAGGCGTGGGTTCGAATCCCACCGCTGCCAACATCTAATTTTTATTCGTTCCCATCAATTGCACCACTACGTTTCACAGGTAAGGCATTTTCATATGTACAAAACCACGGTTTATTGTAAGTGTGGGTTCGGATCCCACCCCGTGACAAGAAAGCTGCAACGCTTCATAGATATAACGCTTTCATCATTGTGTGTGCGGTTTACGGCATCATTTTCTTGTGAGGCATCAATTCGAAACCCAAAGCTGACGACTTTTATGATGACGTATCATTTGATGATGCCACTAACTGCGATTTGATGAGCCCTTGCTGTACAAAATAATATTGGCAGCACGGACGTGTTGTACACCGATTGCTATATCTGAGGTTTTCTTGTATTGTTTCAATTCTGCGTATAACGGTAGCGTGGCCGAGCGGTCTAAGGCGCTGGTTTAAGGCACCAGTCTCTTCGGAGGCGTGGGTTCGAATCCCACCGCTGCCAACATCTATTTCGTATTCGTTCTCATAAATTACACCACTACGTTTGACAGGTAAGGCATTTTCATATGTACATAACCACGGTTCATTGTAAGTGTGGGTTGGAATCCCACCCCGTGACAAGAAAGCTGCAACGCTTCATAGATATGGTGCTTTCATCATTGTGTGTGCGGTTTTCGTCATCATTTTCTTATGAGGCGTCAATTCGAAGCCCAAAGCTGCCGACTTGTATGATGACGTATTTCCATGATGAGCAATGGGAAGGACATGTTTTGCAACAACTCACTCCAGCCGCCTTACCTATGCTGTGAAGCCTTTTTTCAGAGACAACACTTCCTCAAAGTGGTAGCGTGGCCGAGTGGTCTAAGGCGCTGGTTTTAGGCACCAGTCTCTTCGGAGGCGTGGGTTCGAATCCCACCGCTGCCAACATCTATTTTTGGCATGTTTTGGTCATAGACGCTGCTGCGTTTAATGAATCAAGTCACATGCTTGTGGTCTCGGAACAACTTGCCATTAGCCTACACATATCGTCACAACTTTTCCTACGGGTATAGTATGATCGACCGGGTAAATTGGACAAACGATGTAAGATATGGTACCCTTTCGCCAGCTCATATCATTTGATAATGCCACTAACTGCAATTTGATGAGCCCTTGCTGCACAAAATAATATTGGCAGCACGTATGTGTTGTACACCGATTGCTACATCTAAGGCGCTGGTTTAAGGCACCAGTCTCTTCGGAGGCGTGGGTTCGAATCCCACCGCTGCCAACATCTAATTTTTATTCGTTCCCATCAATTGCACCACTACGTTTCACAGGTAAGGCATTTTCATATGTACAAAACCACGGTTCATTGTAAGTGTGGGTCCGGATCCCACCCCGTGACAAGAAAGCTGCAACGCTTCATAGATATAACGCTTTCATCATTGTGTGTGCGGTTTACGGCATCATTTTCTTGTGAGGCATCAATTCGAAACCCAAAGCTGACGACTTTTATGATGACGTATCATTTGATGATGCCACTAACTGCGATTTGATGAGCCCTTGCTGTACAAAATAATATTGGCAGCACGGACGTGTTGTACACCGATTGCTATATCTGAGGTTTTCTTTTATTGTGTCAATTCTGCGTATAACGGTAGCGTGGCCGAGCGGTCTAAGGCGCTGGTTTAAGGCACCAGTCTCTTCGGAGGCGTGGGTTCGAATCCCACCGCTGGCAACATCTATTTTGTATTCGTTCTCATAAATTACACCACTACGTTTGACAGGTAAGGCATTTTCATATGTACATAACCACGGTTCATTGTAAGTGTGGGTTGGAATCCCACCCCGTGACAAGAAAGCTGCAACGCTTCATAGATATGGTGCTTTCATCATTGTGTGTGCGGTTTTCGTCATCATTTTCTTATGAGGCGTCAATTCGAAGCCCAAAGCTGCCGACTTGTATGATGACGTATTTCCATGATGAGCAATGGGAAGGACATGTTTTGCAACAACTCACTCCAGCCGCCTTACCTATGCTGTGAAGCCTTTTTTCAGAGACAACACTTCCTCAAAGTGGTAGCGTGGCCGAGTGGTCTAAGGCGCTGGTTTTAGGCACCAGTCTCTTCGGAGGCGTGGGTTCGAATCCCACCGCTGCCAACATCTTTTTTTGGCATGTTTTGGTCATAGACGCTGCTGCGTTTAATGAATCAAGTCACATGCTTGTGGTCTCGGAACAACTTGCCATTAGCCTACACATATCGTCACAACTTTTCCTACGGGTATAGTATGATCGACCGGGTAAATTGGACAAACGATGTAAGATATGGTACCCTTTCGCCAGCTCATATCATTTGATAATGCCACTAACTGCAATTTGATGAGCCCTTGCTGCACAAAATAATATTGGCAGCACGTATGTGTTGTACACCGATTGCTACATCTGAGGTTTTCTTATGTTGTGTCAATTCTGCGTATAACGGTAGCGTGGCCGAGCGGTCTAAGGCGCTGGTTTAAGGCACCAGTCTCTTCGGAGGCGTGGGTTCGAATCCCACCGCTGCCAACATCTATTTTGTATTCGTTCTCATAAATTACACCACTACGTTTGACAGGTAAGGCATTTTCATATGTACATAACCACGGTTCATTGTAAGTGTGGGTTGGAATCCCACCCCGTGACAAGAAAGCTGCAACGCTTCATAGATATGGTGCTTTCATCATTGTGTGTGCGGTTTTCGTCATCATTTTCTTATGAGGCGTCAATTCGAAGCCCAAAGCTGCCGACTTGTATGATGACGTATTTCCATGATGAGCAATGGGAAGGACATGTTTTGCAACAACTCACTCCAGCCGCCTTACCTATGTTGTGAAGCCTTTTCTCAGAGACAACACATCCTCAAAGTGGTAGCGTGGCCGAGCGGTCTAAGGCGCTGGTTTTAGGCACCAGTCTCTTCGGAGGCGTGGGTTCGAATCCCACCGCTGCCAACATCTATTTTTGGCATGTTTTGGTCATAGACGCTGCTGCGTTTAATTAATCAAGTCACATGCTTGTGGTCTCGGAACAACTTGCCATTAGCCTACACATATCGTCACAACTTTTCCTACGGGTATAGTATGATCGACCGGGTAAATTGGACAAACGATGTAAGATATGGTACCCTATTCGCCAGCTCATATCATGTGATAATGCCACTAACTGCAATTTGATGAGCCCTTGCTGCACAAAATAATATTGGCAGCACGTATGTGTTGTACACCGATTGCTACATCTGAGGTTTTCTTGTATTGTGTCAATTCTGCGTATAACGGTAGCGTGGCCGAGCGGTCTAAGGCGCTGGTTTAAGGCACCAGTCTCTTCGGAGGCGTGGGTTTGAATCCCACCGCTGCCAACATCTAATTTTTATTCGTTCCCATCAATTGCACCACTACGTTTCACAGGTAACGCATTTTCATATGTACAAAACCACGGTTCATTGTAAGTGTGGGTTCGGATCCCACCCCGTGACAAGAATACTGCAACGCTTCATAGATATGGTGCTTTCATCATTGTGTGTGCGGTTTACGGCATCATTTTCTTGTGAGGCATCAATTCGAAACCCAAAGCTGACGACTTTTATGATGACGTATCATTTGATGATGCCACTAACTGCGATTTGATGAGCCCTTGCTGTACAAAATAATATTGGCAGCACGGACGTGTTGTACACCGATTGCTATATCTGAGGTTTTCTTGTATTGTTTCAATTCTGCGTATAACGGTAGCGTGGCCGAGCGGTCTAAGGCGCTGGTTTAAGGCACCAGTCTCTTCGGAGGCGTGGGTTCGAATCCCACCGCTGCCAACATCTATTTTGTATTCGTTCTCATAAATTACACCACTACGTTTGACAGGTAAGGCATTTTCATATGTACATAACCACGGTTCATTGTAAGTGTGGGTTGGAATCCCACCCCGTGACAAGAAAGCTGCAACGCTTCATAGATATGGTGCTTTCATCATTGTGTGTGCGGTTTTCGTCATCATTTTCTTATGAGGCGTCAATTCGAAGCCCAAAGCTGCCGACTTGTATGATGACGTATTTCCATGATGAGCAATGGGAAGGACATGTTTTGCAGCAACTCACTCCAGCCGCCTTACCTATGTTGTGAAGCCTTTTCTCAGAGACAACACTTCCTCAAAGTGGTAGCGTGGCCGAGTGGTCTAAGGCGCTGGTTTTAGGCACCAGTCTCTTCGGAGGCGTGGGTTCGAATCCCACCGCTGCCAACATCTATTTTTGGCATGTTTTGGTCATAGACGCTGCTGCGTTTAATTAATCAAGTCACACGCTTGTGGTCTCGGAACAACTTGCCATTAGCCTACACATATCGTCACAACTTTTCCTACGGGTATAGTATGATCGACCGGGTAAATTGGACAAACGATGTACGATATGGTACCCTTTCGCCAGCTCATATCATTTGATGATGCCACTAACTGCGATTTGATGAGCCCTTGCTGTACAAAATAATATTGGCAGCACGGACGTGTTGTACACCGATTGCTATATCTGAGGTTTTCTTGTATTGTGTCAATTCTGCGTATAACGGTAGCGTGGCCGAGCGGTCTAAGGCGCTGGTTTAAGGCACGAGTCTCTTCGGAGGCGTGGGTTCGAATCCCACCGCTGCCAACATCTATTTTGTATTCGTTCTCATAAATTACACCACTACGTTTGACAGGTAAGGCATTTTCATATGTACATAACCACGGTTCATTGTAAGTGTGGGTTGGAATCCCACCCCGTGACAAGAAAGCTGCAACGCTTCATAGATATGGTGCTTTCATCATTGTGTGTGCGGTTTTCGTCATCATTTTCTTATGAGGCGTCAATTCGAAGTCCAAAGCTGCCGACTTTTATGATGACGTATTTCCATGATGAGCAATGGGAAGGACATGTTTTGCAACAACTCACTCCAGCCGCCTTACCAATGTTGTGAAGCCTTTTCTCAGAGACAACACATCCTCAAAGTGGTAGCGTGGCCGAGCGGTCTAAGACGCTGGTTTTAGGCACCAGTCTCTTCGGAGGCGTGGGTTCGAATCCAACCGCTGCCAACATCTATTTTTGGCATGTTTTGGTCATAGACGCTGCTGCGTTTAATTAATCAAGTCACATGCTTGTGGTCTCGGAACAACTTGCCATTAGCCTACACATATCGTCACAACTTTTCCTACGGGTATAGTATGATCGACCGGGTAAATTGGACAAACGATGTAAGATATGGTACCCTTTCGCCAGCTCATATCATTTGATAATGCCACTAACTGCAATTTGATGAGCCCTTGCTGCACAAAATAATATTGGCAGCACGGACGTGTTGTACACCGATTGCTACATCTGAGGTTTTCTTGTATTGTGTCCATTCTGCGTATAACGGTAGCGTGGCCGAGCAGTCTAAGGCGCTGGTTTAAGGCACGAGTCTCTTCGGAGGCGTGGGTTCGAATCCCACCGCTGCCAACATCTATTTTTATTCGTTCCCATCAATTGCACCACTACGTTTCACAGGTAAGGCATTTTCATATGTACAAAACCACGGTTCATTGTAAGTGTGGGTTCGGATCCCACCCCGTGACAAGAAAGCTGCAACGCTTCACAGATATAACGCTTTCATCATTTTGTGTGCGGTTTACGGCATCATTTTCTTGTGAGGCATCAATTCGAAACCCAAAGCTGACGACTTGTATGATGACGTATCATTTGATGGTGCCACTACCTGCGATTTGATGAGCCCTTGCTGCACAAAATAATATTGGCAGCACGGACGTGTTGTACACCGATTGCTATATCTGAGGTTTTCTTGTATTGTGTCAATTCTGCGTATAACGGTAGCGTGGCCGAGCGGTCTAAGGCGCTGTTTTAAGGCACCAGTCTCTTCGGAGGCGTGGGTTCGAATCCCACCGCTGCCAACATCTATTTTGTATTCGTTCTCATAAATTACACCACTACGTTTGACAGGTAAGGCATATTCATATGTACAAAACCACGGTTCATTGTAAGTGTGGGTTCGGATCCCACCCCGTGACAAGAAAGCTGCAACGCTTCATAGGTATAACGCTTTCATCATTGTGTGTGCGGTTTACGGCATCATTTTCTTGTGAGGCATCAATTCGAAACCCAAATCTGACGACTTGTATGATGACGTATCATTTGATGATGCCACTAACTGCCCTTGCCCTTGCCCTTGCTGTACAAAATAATATTGGCAGCACGGACGTGTTGTACACCGATTGCTATATCTGAGGTTTTCTTGTATTGTGTCAATTCAGCCTTTAACGGTAGCGTGGCCGAGCGGTCTAAGGCGCTGGTTTAAGGCACGAGTCTCTTCGGAGGCGTGGGTTCGAATCCCACCGCTGCCAACATCTATTTTGTATTCGTTCTCATAAATTACACCACTACGTTTGACAGGTAAGGCATTTTCATATGTACATAACCACGGTTCATTGTAAGTGTGGGTTGGAATCCCACCCCGTGACAAGAAAGCTGCAACGCTTCATAGATATGGTGCTTTCATCATTGTGTGTGCGGTTTACGGCATCATTTTCTTATGAGGCGTCAATTCGAAGCCCAAAGCTGCCGACTTTTATGATGACGTATTTCCATGATGAGCAATGGGAAGGACATGTTTTGCAACAACTCACTCCAGCCGCCTTACCTATGTTGTGAAGCCTTTTCTCAGAGACAACACATCCTCAAAGTGGTAGCGTGGCCGAGCGGTCTAAGGCGCTGGTTTTAGGCACCAGTCTCTTCGGAGGCGTGGGTTCGAATCCCACCGCTGCCAACATCTATTTTTGGCATGTTTTGGTCATAGACGCTGCTGCGTTTAATTAATCAAGTCACATGCTTGTGGTCTCGGAACAACTTGCCATTAGCCTACACATATCGTCACAACTTTTCCTACGGGTATAGTATGATCGACCGGGTAAATTGGACAAACGATGTAAGATATGGTACCCTATTCGCCAGCTCATATCATATGATAATGCCACTAACTGCAATTTGATGAGCCCTTGCTGCACAAAATAATATTGGCAGCACGTATGTGTTGTACACCGATTGCTACATCTGAGGTTTTCTTGTATTGTGTCAATTCTGCGTATAACGGTAGCGTGGCCGAGCGGTCTAAGGCGCTGGTTTAAGGCACCAGTCTCTTCGGAGGCGTGGGTTTGAATCCCACCGCTGCCAACATCTAATTTTTATTCGTTCCCATCAATTGCACCACTACGTTTGACAGGTAACGCATTTTCATATGTACAAAACCACGGTTCATTGTAAGTGTGGGTTCGGATCCCACCCCGTGACAAGAATACTGCAACGCTTCATAGATATGGTGCTTTCATCATTGTGTGTGCGGTTTACGGCATCATTTTCTTGTGAGGCATCAATTCGAAACCCAAAGCTGACGACTTTTATGATGACGTATCATTTGATGATGCCACTAACTGCGATTTGATGAGCCCTTGCTGTACAAAATAATATTGGCAGCACGGACGTGTTGTACACCGATTGCTATATCTGAGGTTTTCTTGTTTTGTTTCAATTCTGCGTATAACGGTAGCGTGGCCGAGCGGTCTAAGGCGCTGGTTTAAGGCACCAGTCTCTTCGGAGGCGTGGGTTCGAATCCCACCGATGCCAACATCTATTTTTGGCATGTTTTGGTCATAGACGCTGCTGCGTTTAATGAATCAAGTCACATGCTTGTGGTCTCGGAACAACTTGCCATTAGCCTACACATATCGTCACAACTTTTCCTACGGGTATAGTATGATCGACCGGGTAAATTGGACAAACGATGTAAGATATGGTACCCTTTCGCCAGCTCATATCATTTGATAATGCCACTAACTGCAATTTGATGAGCCCTTGCTGCACAAAATACTATTGGCAGCACGTATGTGTTGTACACCGATTGCTACATCTGAGGTTTTCTTGTATTGTATCAATTCTGCGTATAACGGTAGCGTGGCCGAGCGGTCTAAGGCGCTGGTTTAAGGCACCAGTCTCTTCGGAGGCGTGGGTTCGAATCCCACCGCTGCCAACATCTAATTTTTATTCGTTCCCATCAATTGCACCACTACGTTTCACAGGTAAGGCATTTTCATATGTACAAAACCACGGTTTATTGTAAGTGTGGGTTCGGATCCCACCCCGTGACAAGAAAGCTGCAACGCTTCATAGATATAACGCTTTCATCATTGTGTGTGCGGTTTACGGCATCATTTTCTTGTGAGGCATCAATTCGAAACCCAAAGCTGACGACTTTTATGATGACGTATCATTTGATGATGCCACTAACTGCGATTTGATGAGCCCTTGCTGTACAAAATAATATTGGCAGCACGGACGTGTTGTACACCGATTGCTATATCTGAGGTTTTCTTGTATTGTTTCAATTCTGCGTATAACGGTAGCGTGGCCGAGCGGTCTAAGGCGCTGGTTTAAGGCACCAGTCTCTTCGGAGGCGTGGGTTCGAATCCCACCGCTGCCAACATCTATTTCGTATTCGTTCTCATAAATTACACCACTACGTTTGACAGGTAAGGCATTTTCATATGTACATAACCACGGTTCATTGTAAGTGTGGGTTGGAATCCCACCCCGTGACAAGAAAGCTGCAACGCTTCATAGATATGGTGCTTTCATCATTGTGTGTGCGGTTTTCGTCATCATTTTCTTATGAGGCGTCAATTCGAAGCCCAAAGCTGCCGACTTGTATGATGACGTATTTCCATGATGAGCAATGGGAAGGACATGTTTTGCAACAACTCACTCCAGCCGCCTTACCTATGCTGTGAAGCCTTTTTTCAGAGACAACACTTCCTCAAAGTGGTAGCGTGGCCGAGTGGTCTAAGGCGCTGGTTTTAGGCACCAGTCTCTTCGGAGGCGTGGGTTCGAATCCCACCGCTGCCAACATCTATTTTTGGCATGTTTTGGTCATAGACGCTGCTGCGTTTAATGAATCAAGTCACATGCTTGTGGTCTCGGAACAACTTGCCATTAGCCTACACATATCGTCACAACTTTTCCTACGGGTATAGTATGATCGACCGGGTAAATTGGACAAACGATGTAAGATATGGTACCCTTTCGCCAGCTCATATCATTTGATAATGCCACTAACTGCAATTTGATGAGCCCTTGCTGCACAAAATAATATTGGCAGCACGTATGTGTTGTACACCGATTGCTACATCTAAGGCGCTGGTTTAAGGCACCAGTCTCTTCGGAGGCGTGGGTTCGAATCCCACCGCTGCCAACATCTAATTTTTATTCGTTCCCATCAATTGCACCACTACGTTTCACAGGTAAGGCATTTTCATATGTACAAAACCACGGTTCATTGTAAGTGTGGGTCCGGATCCCACCCCGTGACAAGAAAGCTGCAACGCTTCATAGATATAACGCTTTCATCATTGTGTGTGCGGTTTACGGCATCATTTTCTTGTGAGGCATCAATTCGAAACCCAAAGCTGACGACTTTTATGATGACGTATCATTTGATGATGCCACTAACTGCGATTTGATGAGCCCTTGCTGTACAAAATAATATTGGCAGCACGGACGTGTTGTACACCGATTGCTATATCTGAGGTTTTCTTTTATTGTGTCAATTCTGCGTATAACGGTAGCGTGGCCGAGCGGTCTAAGGCGCTGGTTTAAGGCACCAGTCTCTTCGGAGGCGTGGGTTCGAATCCCACCGCTGGCAACATCTATTTTGTATTCGTTCTCATAAATTACACCACTACGTTTGACAGGTAAGGCATTTTCATATGTACATAACCACGGTTCATTGTAAGTGTGGGTTGGAATCCCACCCCGTGACAAGAAAGCTGCAACGCTTCATAGATATGGTGCTTTCATCATTGTGTGTGCGGTTTTCGTCATCATTTTCTTATGAGGCGTCAATTCGAAGCCCAAAGCTGCCGACTTGTATGATGACGTATTTCCATGATGAGCAATGGGAAGGACATGTTTTGCAACAACTCACTCCAGCCGCCTTACCTATGCTGTGAAGCCTTTTTTCAGAGACAACACTTCCTCAAAGTGGTAGCGTGGCCGAGTGGTCTAAGGCGCTGGTTTTAGGCACCAGTCTCTTCGGAGGCGTGGGTTCGAATCCCACCGCTGCCAACATCTTTTTTTGGCATGTTTTGGTCATAGACGCTGCTGCGTTTAATGAATCAAGTCACATGCTTGTGGTCTCGGAACAACTTGCCATTAGCCTACACATATCGTCACAACTTTTCCTACGGGTATAGTATGATCGACCGGGTAAATTGGACAAACGATGTAAGATATGGTACCCTTTCGCCAGCTCATATCATTTGATAATGCCACTAACTGCAATTTGATGAGCCCTTGCTGCACAAAATAATATTGGCAGCACGTATGTGTTGTACACCGATTGCTACATCTGAGGTTTTCTTATGTTGTGTCAATTCTGCGTATAACGGTAGCGTGGCCGAGCGGTCTAAGGCGCTGGTTTAAGGCACCAGTCTCTTCGGAGGCGTGGGTTCGAATCCCACCGCTGCCAACATCTATTTTGTATTCGTTCTCATAAATTACACCACTACGTTTGACAGGTAAGGCATTTTCATATGTACATAACCACGGTTCATTGTAAGTGTGGGTTGGAATCCCACCCCGTGACAAGAAAGCTGCAACGCTTCATAGATATGGTGCTTTCATCATTGTGTGTGCGGTTTTCGTCATCATTTTCTTATGAGGCGTCAATTCGAAGCCCAAAGCTGCCGACTTGTATGATGACGTATTTCCATGATGAGCAATGGGAAGGACATGTTTTGCAACAACTCACTCCAGCCGCCTTACCTATGTTGTGAAGCCTTTTCTCAGAGACAACACATCCTCAAAGTGGTAGCGTGGCCGAGCGGTCTAAGGCGCTGGTTTTAGGCACCAGTCTCTTCGGAGGCGTGGGTTCGAATCCCACCGCTGCCAACATCTATTTTTGGCATGTTTTGGTCATAGACGCTGCTGCGTTTAATTAATCAAGTCACATGCTTGTGGTCTCGGAACAACTTGCCATTAGCCTACACATATCGTCACAACTTTTCCTACGGGTATAGTATGATCGACCGGGTAAATTGGACAAACGATGTAAGATATGGTACCCTATTCGCCAGCTCATATCATGTGATAATGCCACTAACTGCAATTTGATGAGCCCTTGCTGCACAAAATAATATTGGCAGCACGTATGTGTTGTACACCGATTGCTACATCTGAGGTTTTCTTGTATTGTGTCAATTCTGCGTATAACGGTAGCGTGGCCGAGCGGTCTAAGGCGCTGGTTTAAGGCACCAGTCTCTTCGGAGGCGTGGGTTTGAATCCCACCGCTGCCAACATCTAATTTTTATTCGTTCCCATCAATTGCACCACTACGTTTCACAGGTAACGCATTTTCATATGTACAAAACCACGGTTCATTGTAAGTGTGGGTTCGGATCCCACCCCGTGACAAGAATACTGCAACGCTTCATAGATATGGTGCTTTCATCATTGTGTGTGCGGTTTACGGCATCATTTTCTTGTGAGGCATCAATTCGAAACCCAAAGCTGACGACTTTTATGATGACGTATCATTTGATGATGCCACTAACTGCGATTTGATGAGCCCTTGCTGTACAAAATAATATTGGCAGCACGGACGTGTTGTACACCGATTGCTATATCTGAGGTTTTCTTGTATTGTTTCAATTCTGCGTATAACGGTAGCGTGGCCGAGCGGTCTAAGGCGCTGGTTTAAGGCACCAGTCTCTTCGGAGGCGTGGGTTCGAATCCCACCGCTGCCAACATCTATTTTGTATTCGTTCTCATAAATTACACCACTACGTTTGACAGGTAAGGCATTTTCATATGTACATAACCACGGTTCATTGTAAGTGTGGGTTGGAATCCCACCCCGTGACAAGAAAGCTGCAACGCTTCATAGATATGGTGCTTTCATCATTGTGTGTGCGGTTTTCGTCATCATTTTCTTATGAGGCGTCAATTCGAAGCCCAAAGCTGCCGACTTGTATGATGACGTATTTCCATGATGAGCAATGGGAAGGACATGTTTTGCAGCAACTCACTCCAGCCGCCTTACCTATGTTGTGAAGCCTTTTCTCAGAGACAACACATCCTCAAAGTGGTAGCGTGGCCGAGCGGTCTAAGGCGCTGGTTTTAGGCACCAGTCTCTTCGGAGGCGTGGGTTCGAATCCCACCGCTGCCAACATCTATTTTTGGCATGTTTTGGTCATAGACGCTGCTGCGTTTAATTAATCAAGTCACATGCTTGTGGTCTCGGAACAACTTGCCATTAGCCTACACATATCGTCACAACTTTTCCTACGGGTATAGTATGATCGACCGGGTAAATTGGACAAACGATGTAAGATATGGTACCCTTTCGCCAGCTCATATCATTTGATAATGCCACTAACTGCAATTTGATGAGCCCTTGCTGCACAAAATAATATTGGCAGCACGTATGTGTTGTACACCGATTGCTACATCTGAGGTTTTCTTGTATTGTGTCAATTCTGCGTATAACGGTAGCGTGGCCGAGCGGTCTAAGGAGCTGGTTTAAGGCACCAGTCTCTTCGGAGGCGTGGGTTCGAATCCCACCGCTGCCAACATCTAATTTTTATTCGTTCCCATCAATTGCACCACTACGTTTCACAGGTAAGGCATTTTCATATGTACAAAACCACGGTTCATTGTAAGTGTGGGTTCGGATCCCACCCCGTGACAAGAAAGCTGCAACGCTTCATAGATATGGTGCTTTCATCATTGTGTGTGCGGTTTACGGCATCATTTTCTTGTGAGGCATCAATTCGAAACCCAAAGCTGACGACTTTTATGATGACGTATCATTTGATGATGCCACTAACTGCGATTTGATGAGCCCTTGCTGTACAAAATAATATTGGCAGCACGGACGTGTTGTACACCGATTGCTATATCTGAGGTTTTCTTGTATTGTTTCAATTCTGCGTATAACGGTAGCGTGGCCGAGCGGTCTAAGGCGCTGGTTTAAGGCACCAGTCTCTACGGAGGCGTGGGTTCGAATCCCACCGCTGCCAACATCTATTTTGTATTCGTTCTCATAAATTACACCACTACGTTTGACAGGTAAGGCATTTTCATATGTACATAACCACGGTTCATTGTAAGTGTGGGTTGGAATCCCACCCCGTGACAAGAAAGCTGCAACGCTTCATAGATATGGTGCTTTCATCATTGTGTGTGCGGTTTACGGCATCATTTTCTTGTGAGGCATCAATTCGAAACCCAAAGCTGACGACTTTTATGATGACGTATCATTTGATGATGCCACTAACTGCGATTTGATGAGCCCTTGCTGTACAAAATAATATTGGCAGCACGGACGTGTTGTACACCGATTGCTATATCTGAGGTTTTCTTGTATTGTTTCAATTCTGCGTATAACGGTAGCGTGGCCGAGCGGTCTAAGGCGCTGGTTTAAGGCACCAGTCTCTACGGAGGCGTGGGTTCGAATCCCACCGCTGCCAACATCTATTTTGTATTCGTTCTCATAAATTACACCACTACGTTTGACAGGTAAGGCATTTTCATATGTACATAACCACGGTTCATTGTAAGTGTGGGTTGGAATCCCACCCCGTGACAAGAAAGCTGCAACGCTTCATAGATATGGTGCTTTCATCATTGTGTGTGCGGTTTTCGTCATCATTTTCTTATGAGGCGTCAATTCGAAGCCCAAAGCTGCCGACTTGTATGATGACGTATTTCCATGATGAGCAATGGGAAGGACATGTTTTGCAACAACTCACTCCAGCCGCCTTACCTATGTTGTGAAGCCTTTTCTCAGAGACAACACATCCTCAAAGTGGTAGCGTGGCCGAGCGGTCTAAGGCGCTGGTTTTAGGCACCAGTCTCTTCGGAGGCGTGGGTTCGAATCCCACCGCTGCCAACATCTATTTTTGGCATGTTTTGGTCATAGACGCTGCTGCGTTTAATGAATCAAGTCACATGCTTGTGGTCTCGGAACAACTTGCCATTAGCCTACACATATCGTCACAACTTTTCCTACGGGTATAGTATGATCGACCGGGTAAATTGGACAAACGATGTAAGATATGGTACCCTTTCGCCAGCTCATATCATTTGATAATGCCACTAACTGCAATTTGATGAGCCCTTGCTGCACAAAATAATATTGGCAGCACGTATGTGTTGTACACCGATTGCTATATCTGAGGTTTTCTTGTATTGTGTCAATTCTGCGTATAACGGTAGCGTGGCCGAGCGGTCTAAGGCGCTGGTTTAAGGCACCAGTCTCTTCGGAGGCGTGGGTTCGAATCCCACCGCTGCCAACATCTAATTTTTATTCGTTCCCATCAATTGCACAACTACGCTTCACAGGTAAGGCATTTTCATATGTACAAAACCACGGTTCATTGTAAGTGTGGGTTCGGATCCCACCCCGTGACAAGAAAGCTGCAACGCTTCATAGATATAACGCTTTCATCATTGTGTGTGCGGTTTACGCCATCATTTTCTTGTGAGGCATCAATTCGAAACCCAAAGCTGACGACTTGTATGATGACGTATCATTTGATGATGCCACTAACTGCGATTTGATGAGCCCTTGCTGTATAAAATAATATTGGCAGCACGGACGTGTTGTACACCGATTGCTATATCTGAGGTTTTCTTGTATTGTGTCAATTCTGCGTATAACGGTAGCGTGGCCGAGCGGTCTAAGGCGCTGGTTTAAGGCACCAGTCTCTTCGGAGGCGTGGGTTCGAATCCCACCGCTGCCAACATCTATTTTGTGTTCGTTCTCATAAATTACACCACTACGTTTGACAGGTAAGGCATATTCATATGTACAAAACCACGGTTCATTGTAAGTGTGGGTTCGGATCCCACCCCGTGACAAGAAAGCTGCAACGCTTCATAGGTATAACGCTTTCATCATTGTGTGTGCGGTTTACGGCATCATTTTCTTGTGAGGCATCAATTCGAAACCCAAATCTGACGACTTGTATGATGACGTATCATTTGATGATGCCACTAACTGCCCTTGCCCTTGCCCTTGCTGTACAAAATAATATTGGCAGCACGGACGTGTTGTACACCGATTGCTATATCTGAGGTTTTCTTGTATTGTGTCAATTCTGCCTATAACGGTAGCGTGGCCGAGCGGTCTAAGGCGCTGGTTTAAGGCACGAGTCTCTTCGGAGGCGTGGGTTCGAATCCCACCGCTGCCAACATCTATTTTGTATTCGTTCTCATAAATTACACCACTACGTTTGACAGGTAAGGCATTTTCATATGTACATAACCACGGTTCATTGTAAGTGTGGGTTGGAATCCCACCCCGTGACATGAAAGCTGCAACGCTTCATAGATATGGTGCTTTCATCATTGTGTGTGCGGTTTTCGTCATCATTTTCTTATGAGGCGTCAATTCGAAGCCCAAAGCTGCCGACTTGTATGATGACGTATTTCCATGATGAGCAATGGGAAGGACATGTTTTGCAACAACTCACTCCAGCCGCCTTACCTATGTTGTGAAGCCTTTTCTCAGAGACAACACATCCTCAAAGTGGTAGCGTGGCCGAGC
The DNA here is from genome assembly GCA_964019135.1 of Arenicola marina. Lineage (NCBI taxonomy): Eukaryota > Metazoa > Annelida > Polychaeta > Arenicolidae > Arenicola > Arenicola marina. The sequence continues at coordinate 27,260,307 of OZ025253.1, read as the reverse complement.
GGTCTAAGGCGCTGGTTTTAGGCACCAGTCTCTTCGGAGGCGTGGGTTCGAATCCCACCGCTGCCAACATCTATTTTTGGCATATTTTGGTCATAGACGCTGCTGCGTTTAATTAATCAAGTCACATGCTTGTGGTCTCGGAACAACTTGCCATTAGCCTACACATATCGTCACAACTTTTCCTACGGGTATAGTATGATCGACCGGGTAAATTGGACAAACGATGTAAGATATGGTACCCTTTCGCCAGCTCATATCATTTGATAATGCCACTAACTGCAATTTGATGAGCCCTTGCTGCACAAAATAATATTGGCAGTTTGATTTGATTTGATTTGATTAGTTGTTAACGGCATTCTAGCCTGTAAGGCCATATCGTCCCGTGCAAAGTTATGACTTTTTATGTCGAACTTGATAAAACCCTGAAATAATAGGTCTTGCATGAGTACAATGATAGATATCCTGGATAAAACCCTGAAATAGTTGATTTAAACGTACATCACTTGATTGGTATCAAATGTAAAACCCTGAAAATCAACGTGGAATTTTGTTTAGATATGGATAAATTACATAAATGTTGTTTAATGTGTTGAAATAATATCCTACGTTCATCCGTGGGGAAGGACAGAAATTAATATCTGGTACGTAAGAGAAGAGAGTCATATTCGGTAATATAGGTCAATGTCTTTGATAAAATTGATAATGGTGTCATCTTTAACTGATTTAAAGAGAGCACAGAGTGATGGTGCACTAAAATATCTTTTTCGAATGTGAGAAAAATCAACGCAGTTTAATAAGATGTGTTCCACAGTAAGATTATGCTGACATGGAATACAAAATGGGGGAGGATCTCCTTTGAGGAGGTGTCCGTGTGTAAAAAATGTATGTCCTGTTCGCAATCGTCTCAAAACCACGTCGTTTCTACGATTCCACGGTTGGCCGTGGGTGTTTGATACCTATGATTGGTTGAATCTTGTGTAGTTTATTTTGAGATTGGGAAGACCATTTTTTTTGCCAGATTGATGTGATGTGCTTATTTATCTGTGGTTTTAAGTCTGTACATGGTATATTTATTGGGCAAATGTCTTGGTCAAGTGCCTTTTTGGCTTCTGCGTCTGCAAGGGTATTGCCGGCAATACCGATGTGACTTGGAAGCCAACAAAAAACTATTTCTTTGCCTCGGTCAAGTAGGTAATTGTATTGTGTGATAACGTCAAATATAAATGGGTGATCTAAGCGTTGGTGATACAATGCCTGCAGGCAAGAAAGTGAATCTGAATAAATGATGAAGTTATTATTATCTGAAGATTGGATATATTGCAATGCCAATAAGATCGCTTTTGTCTCAGCACTAAAGATAGAACATGTGTCTGGCAATCTAGTGCTAGCAACGTGCTGCAAAATGACAGCAGCAGCTGCTACCTTGTTAGAGATCTTTGATCCATCAGTGTAAATAGCCGTGTGTGTGGAATAGTTCAATCTCACTTGGTAGAGTAATTCAAGGAAAAGGGCTGGGTCTGTATCTGATTTATTATATGTCGTCAGATCAAAAATGATTTCTGGAGTTCTCAGTTCCCATGGTGGAGTAGTAGACAACTGGAATTGTCTAATGTTGTCAAATGATAGGCTGCTGTTCTGAAGAATGTTTTGAATACCGATGCCAAATGTAGGTATTGTGGTAGGTTTGTTGAGGAATAATTCACGGTATTGAGGATGAAATACGTCTTCATATGTCGGATTGCTTGGGGTAGATTTGAGTTTTAATGCATACTGAAGCGCCAATTTTTCTCTTCTTAGGTATAATGATGGTTCATTGGCTTCAATATAGAGACTTTCCGTGGGTGTTGTGCGGAAGGTTCCCATGCACATTCTTAGAGCTTGGTTATGTATAGGGTCAAGCATTTGCAAATAGGATTTACGTGCTGTCCCGTATATCGTACAGCCGTAATCTAGTTTTGAACGAATAAGCGTTTTATATATATTTAAAAGAGTTTCTGTGTCAGATCCCCAATCAGTGTTGGATAATACTTTTTAAATATTTAAAGCTTTGGTGCATTTTTCTTTGAGTTGTTTTATGTGTGCTATGAAACTCAGTTTTTGGTCAAATACAACTCCCAAAAATTTCACCTCTGGAACAACTGGGATGGGGTCATTGCCCAGATACAATGTTGGGTCTTGTTGTTGGCGTCGCTTATTACAAAAGTGCAAGCATACCGTTTTTGATTTTGAAAATTTAAACCCGTTTTTGTTTGCCTAGTTTTGTAGCTTATCGAAATTCACTTGTAACTGCTCTTGAATTGTTTGTATATTTGTACCTCTGAGTCCGGCTAAAAAGTCATCAACAAAGAGGGACGGGTTAATATTAGGTGTTATGCATTTAACAATATCATTTATCTTGATACTGAAAATTGTGACAGATAAAATGCTTCCTTGTGGTACACCCATTTCTTGGTTATGAAAATCAGAAAGTGTGCTACCCACTCTTGTTTGAAAAAGTCGGTTTGTTAGGAAACTGGAAATGAAATTAGGTAAATTGCCTCGGAGGTTCATGTTATGTAGGTCTTTTAAAATTCCGTATCGCCAAGTCGTATCGTAAGCCTTTTCCAGATCAAAAAAAATGGCTATAACATGCTCTTTTTTAACAAACGCTTCTCTGATATAAGTTTCTAGACGGACTAAATGGTCTGTGGTGCTACGATTTTTCCGAAACCCGCTTTGAAATTTTGTTATTATATTTTTAGTTTCCAGATACCATACCAATCGTTTGTTTATCATTCGCTCAAGAGTTTTGCAGAGACAACTTGTCAGTGCAATTGGTCGATACGCAGATGGATCTGCGGGGTTTTTCCCGTGTTTTAAAATAGGGATAATTGTTGCTGTTCTCCATGATTGTGGAATCTGGCCAGTATTCCAGATATTGTTAAATATATCAAGGAGAATTTCTAAGCACTGCTTAGGAATATTTTTGATGAATTGATATGGTATCTCGTCAGGTCCAGGAGATGTATCATGAGCATCTGTTATCGCTTTATTTAGTTCATCTAATGAGAAAGGTCGGTTGTAATTTTCTTGGTAGGCAGTTTGGAAGTTTAGGTTTCTCTTTTCAGATATGTCCTTGTGCACTGTTAAAGTTTGGTTACAGTTCTTGGAGGAGGAAGCCCTTTCGAATTGACAAGAAAGAGCTTCTGAAATGTCTTTGGGTGTGTCTAACGTGGTGTCATTGATTTTCAAATTATTGATTGATTTAGAGTTCGATTTTCCGCTAATTTTGCGTATCATTCTCCATGTTTTCTTTGTCCCAGAACGAGTATCTAATTTGGAGACGAACCTTCTCCATGAATTTCTTTTGGCGGTTCTTATGATACATCTTGTCCTGGCTCGTATTAATTTATAATTTTGCATGTTATCTGGGGATGGGTGTGATTGCATTAGTCTTTGGGCTATTTTCCTTTCAGACACAGCTTGTAGGCAATCATTGTCAAACCATGGCTTTCTTTGATATTTAGAACTGTTGGAGGTCTTTGGGATTGTATGGCATGCAATATCGTGAAGCGTTTTAGTAAAAAGTTCTATAGCATCTTGAGTATTTTCAAATAGGCCATGTGTTATATTTTCCAGGCATAAATCCTTGAATGTTTCCCAATTAGCTTTCTGTAGGTTCCAGTGAGTGATTTGGTTTCTTGTGGTAGGATTATTGTTATGGAGAATGATAGGAAAATGGTCACTGCCATGAAGATCAGTATCAACTGCCCAATCAAAATCAAGATATATATTAGGATGGCATAAAGTTAGATCTATTGCCGATTTGCCACCATTCCCTGGATGTATATATGTTATAGTACCATCGTTAGATAGTATCAGGTCGTTTTTCATAATAAAATCGTGTATAACTTTTCCTTTTGGTAGTGTGTCTTTACAGCCCCATAACGTATTGTGCGCGTTAAAATCCCCGAGTATAATAAATGGTGTAGGAAGTTGTACGAGAATATTCTCCAAATCCGTTTTGAGCAAGGGGCAACTGGGTGGAATATATATTGAGCAAAGAGAGATAGGTTTGTGTAGTGTTACCCGTGTGGCAACAGCTTGGAGATTCGTTTGTAGAGGTATTTCACTGTGAGGAATATTTTCATTTATATAAATGGAGACCCCTCCTTTCACTTTGTCTTCTGTATCTTGACAAGGTATGTCATAGCTGCTATATTTTGGAATATTGATGTCGCCTTTATCTTTCATGAAAGTTTCCTGAAGACAAATGGCAACTGGGTTTAATTGTTCTAAAAGGCTATGGATTTCTTCTATGTTTGCTCTAAGACCTCTACAGTTCCATTGCAAGATGGAAGCCATGGTTTATCCCTTTGGGACAGTGTCTTTTGTGTTTTCGTGTGGCTCATCTCCATCTTTGTTTGCGGACCATTCCACTTCCATCTCTTCGAGATGTTCGAAACGAGATGATGTAGTTTTTATTTTGTCGGTGTTCTGATGACGTTTATCAACTTTCTTTTGACTGGGTGGTTTTGTTTTTGCCGTATTCGATTGTGTTTTAGGTTCTTTTGTTGCTGTGTTTTTTTCAGTTTGAGATGTCGATGAAGATGTTTGAACTTTGGTGGCTTGTAAATCAACATTGCTCGATGTCGTTTGGAAAGCAAATTGGGCTCGAGGATGCCATGAAATGTCAGTGTTTGTCGCCACTGACTTTATTTGAATCTGTTGCTTTTGTTGCTGCTTTGAGCTGGTTACTTGGGCGTAGCTAGTTGCAGGTTGTTGTGTACTGGTGCTTTCTATTAACTGTCTTGCATCAGGGAAAGAGATGTTTCGAGTGACACGAATCTCTTGAATGGATTTCTCAGTTTTCCAAACAGGGCAATCTTTTGCATATGAGTGATGGTTGCCTTTACAATTTATGCACAGTATTTCATTGCTACACGAGGCGTCATTGTGACCAGACTCGCCGCAGCGAGCACAAACGACACCTCTTTTGCAGCTGTTTTTACTGTGTCAAAATTTTTGGCAGTTGAAGCATCTAAGCGGATTGGGGATGTATGGCTGGACTGGGATACGTATGTAACCAGCCAGAATACGGTCAGGTAGGGTTGGGGTGTTGAAGGTTAAGATGATAGTGTTGGTTCGTATTTTGTCTCCGTTTTTCGTGATTGAGATTCGTTTGGCTTCAATGACACCAACGTGTGAGAGTTCCGCAACAATTTCTTCATCGGAGCAGGGTTGGAGGTCTCTACAGCGGATAACTCCCTTGATATTGTTTAAACTTCTGTGAGGAGAGACATCTATTGGGATATTTGCAAGGAGTTTGGATCGCAATAGATTTTCCGAGTGGGCTTTGCGTGTGACTTCGATGAGAAGGTCACCTGAACGCAATCTCTGAACAGATTTCGGTTCGCCAGCAAGTCCTTGGATACCTTTAGCTATTGCAAAAGGAGACAATTTGTTGAGAGGGTTGTTGTCATCTGTTCCATGAACTATTAAGTATCGAGAGAAGATTTGGCTATCAATTGGAGGAGTTTCTGGTGGAGAGTCACTCCGTGTTCTCTTGTTTTGTTTTGAGTCGGCTCCCATGATTGGGTGTCTAACTCTTTAAGTTGTGCATGAAAAGTATAGTTGAATGATCAGCAGAACAAAGACAAAGTACGATGCGTGATGGCAAAGCCCTGAAAGAAAGGCGTACGAACTGAATGAGCACAGGTCAGGGCGCCACGCAGCGGTACCCAATGGCACCAACCGGCCGGCCCTGAGTGAGCGACAATACCTCAAGTTAGAAAACCAAAAATTAAAACCCTGAAATAAGTACAATATTCATCCACAAACGACCTTATATCCACATATAAGTGACGAAACGATCTTGCAACCACACACAATACAAAAATATTCGGAAAACCCTGCAAAATGAAACCAAAATAACATCAAACCCAGTGTCAACAAAACACGTCTTTCCGCTTCAGCGGCGTCCTCCGATCTAATATTGGCAGCACGTATGTGTTGTACACCGATTGCTACATCTGAGGTTTTCTTGTATTGTGTCAATTCTGCGTATAACGGTAGCGTGGCCGAGCGGTCTAAGGCGCTGGTTTAAGGCACCAGTCTCTTCGGAGGCGTGGGTTCGAATCCCACCGCTGCCAACATCTAATTTTTATTCGTTCCCATCAATTGCACCACTACGTTTCACAGGTAAGGCATTTTCATATGTACAAAACCACGGTTCATTGTAAGTGTGGGTTCGGATCCCACCCCGTGACAACAAAGCTGCAACGCTTCATAGATATAACGCTTTCATCATTGTGTGTGCGGTTTACGGCATCATTTTCTTGTGAGGCATCAATTCGAAACCCAAAGCTGACGACTTTTATGATGACGTATCATTTGATGGTGCCACTAACTGCCCTTGCCCTTGCCCTTGCTGTACAAAATAATATTGGCAGCACGGACGTGTTGTACACCGATTGCTATATCTGAGGTTTTCTTGTATTGTGTCAATTCTGCGTATAACGGTAGCGTGGCCGAGCGGTCTAAGGCGCTGGTTTAAGGTACCAGTCTCTTCGGAGGCGTGGGTTCGAATCCCACCGCTGCCAACATCTATTTTGTATTCGTTCTCATAAATTACACCACTACGTTTGACAGGTAAGGCATTTTCATATGTACATAACCACGGTTCATTGTAAGTGTGGGTTGGAATCCCACCCCGTGACAAGAAAGCTGCAACGCTTCATAGATATGGTGCTTTCATCATTGTGTGTGCGGTTTTCGTCATCATTTTCTTATGAGGCGTCAATTCGAAGCCCAAAGCTGACGACTTGTATGATGACGTATTTCCATGATGAGCAATGGGAAGGACATGTTTTGCAACAACTCACTCCAGCCGCCTTACCTATGTTGTGAAGCCTTTTCTCAGAGACAACACTTCCTCAAAGTGGTAGCGTGGCCGAGTGGTCTAAGGCGCTGGTTTTAGGCACCAGTCTCTTCGGAGGCCTGGGTTCGAATCCCACCGCTGCCAACATCTATTTTTGGCATGTTTTGGTCATAGACGCTGCTGCGTTTAATTAATCAAGTCACATGCTTGTGGTCTCGGAACAACTTGCCATTAGCCTACACATATCGTCACAACTTTTCCTACGGGTATAGTATGATCGACCGAGTAAATTGGACAAACGATGTAAGATATGGTACCCTTTCGCCAGCTCATATCATATGATAATGCCACTAACTGCAATTTGATGAGGCCTTGCTGCACAAAATAATATTGGCAGCACGTATGTGTTGTACACCGATTGCTACATCTGAGGTTTTCTTGTATTGTGTCAATTCTGCGTATAACGGTAGCGTGGCCGAGCGGTCTAAGGCGCTGGTTTAAGGCACCAGTCTCTTCGGAGGCGTGGGTTCGAATCCCACCGCTGCCAACATCTAATTTTTATTCGTTCCCATCAATTGCACCACTACGTTTCACAGGTAAGGCATTTTCATATGTACAAAACCACGGTTCATTGTAAGTGTGGGTTCGGATCCCACCCCGTGACAACAAAGCTGCAACGCTTCATAGATATAACGCTTTCATCATTGTGTGTGCGGTTTACGGCATCATTTTCTTGTGAGGCATCAATTCGAAACCCAAAGCTGACGACTTGTATGATGACGTATCATTTGATGATGCCACTAACTGCGATTTGATGAGCCCTTGCTGTACAAAATAATATTGGCAGCACGGACGTGTTGTACACCGCTTGCTATATCTGAGGTTTTCTTGTATTGTGTCAATTCTGCGTATAACGGTAGCGTGGCCGAGCGGTCTAAGGCGCTGGTTTAAGGCACGAGTCTCTTCGGAGGCGTGGGTTCGAATCTCACCGCTGCCAACATCTATTTTGTATTCGTTCTCATAAATTACACCACTACGTTTGACAGGTAAGGCATTTTCATATGTACATAACCACGGTTCATTGTAAGTGTGGGTTGGAATCCCACCCCGTGACAAGAAAGCTGCAACGCTTCATAGATATGGTGCTTTCATCATTGTGTGTGCGGTTTTCGTCATCATTTTCTTATGAGGCGTCAATTCGAAGCCCAAAGCTGCCGACTTTTATGATGACGTATTTCCATGATGAGCAATGGGAAGGACATGTTTTGCAACAACTCACTCCAGCCGCCTTACCTATGTTGTGAAGCCTTTTCTCAGAGACAACACATCCTCAAAGTGGTAGCGTGGCCGAGCGGTCTAAGACGCTGGTTTTAGGCACCAGTCTCTTCGGAGGCGTGGGTTCGAATCCAACCGCTGCCAACATCTTTTTTTGGCATGTTTTGGTCATAGACGCTGCTGCGTTTAATTAATCAAGTCACATGCTTGTGGTCTCGGAACAACTTGCCATTAGCCTACACATATCGTCACAACTTTTCCTACGGGTATAGTATGATCGACCGGGTAAATTGGACAAACGATGTAAGATATGGTACCCTTTCGCCAGCTCATATCATTTGATAATGCCACTAACTGCAATTTGATGAGCCCTTGCTGCACAAAATAATATTGGCAGCACGTATGTGTTGTACACCGATTGCTACATCGGAGGTTTTCTTGTATTGTGTCAATTCTGCGTATAACGGTAGCGTGGCCGAGCGGTCTAAGGCGCTGGTTTAAGGCACCAGTCTCTTCGGAGGCGTGGGTTCGAATCCCACCGCTGCCAACATCTATTTTGTATTCGTTCTCATAAATTACACCACTACGTTTCACAGGTAAGGCATTTTCATATGTACAAAACCACGGTTCATTGTAAGTGTGGGTTCGGATCCCACCCCGTGACAAGACAGCTGCAACGCTTCATAGATATAACGCTTTCATCATTGTGTGTGCGGTTTACGCCATCATTTTCTTGTGAGGCATCAATTCGAACCCCAAAGCTGACGACTTGTATAATGACGTATCATTTGATGATGCCACTAACTGCGATTTGATGAGCCCTTGCTGCACAAAATAATATTGGCAGCACGGACGTGTTGTACACCGATTGCTACATCTGAGGTTTTCTTGTATTGTGTCAATTCTGCGTATAACGGTAGCGTGGCCGAGCGGTCCAAGGCGCTGGTTTAGGGCACCAGTCTCTTCAGAGGCCTGGGTTCGAATCCCACCCCTGCCAAGATCTATTTTTTATTCGTTCCCATCAATTGCCCCACTACGTTTCACAGGTAAGGCATTTTCATATGTACAAAACCACGGTTCATTGTAAGTGTGGGTTCGGATCCCACCCCGTGACAAGAAAGCTGCAACGCTTCATAGATATGGCCCTTTCGTCATTGTTTGTGCGATTTTCGTAATCATTTTCTTGTAAGGCGTCAATTCGAAGCCCAAAGCTGCCGACTTGTATGATGACGTATTTCCATGATGAGCAATGGGAAGGACATGTTTTGCAACAACTCACTCCAGCCGCCTTACCTATGTTGTGAAGCCTTTTCTCAGTGACAAAACATCCTCAAAGTGGTAGCGTGGACGAGCGGTCTAATGCGCTGGTTTAAGGCACCAGTCTCTTCGGAGGCGTGGGTTCGAATACCACCGCTGCCAACATCTATTTTTGGCATGTTTTGGTCATAGACGCTGCTGCGTTTAATTAATTAAGTCACATGCTTGTGGTCTCGGAACAACTTGCCATTAGCCTACACATATCGTCACAACTTTTCCTACGGGTATAGTATGATCGACCGGGTAAATTGGACAAACGATGTAAGATATGGTACCCTTTCGCCAGCTCATATTATTTGATAATGCCACTAACTGCAATTTGATGAGCCCTTGCTGCACAAAATAATATTGGCAGCACGTATGTGTTGTAACCGATTGCTACATCTGAGGTTTTCTTGTATTGTGTCAATTCTGCGTATAACGGTAGCGTGGCCGAGCAGTCTAAGGCGCTGGTTTAAGGCACCAGTCTCTTCGGAGGCGTGGGTTCGAATCCCACCGCTGCCAACATCTATTTTTATTCGTTCCCATCAATTGCACCACTACGTTTCACAGGTAAGGCATTTTCATATGTACATAACCACGGTTCATTGTAAGTGTGGGTTGGAATCCCACCCCGCAACGCTTCATAGATATGGTGCTTTCATCATTGTGTGTGCGGTTTTCGTCATCATTTTCGTGTGAGGCGTCAATTCGAAGCCCAAAGCTGCCGACTTGTATGATGACGTATTTCCATGATGAGCAATGGGAAGGACATGTTTTGCAGCAACTCACTCCAGCCGCCTTACCTATGTTGTGAAGCCTTTTCTCAGAGACAACACATCCTCAAAGTGGTAGCGTGGCCGAGCGGTCTAAGGCGCTGGTTTTAGGCACCAGTCTCTTCGGAGGCGTGGGTTCGAATCCAACCGCTGCCAACATCTATTTTTGGCATGTTTTGGTCATAGACGCTGCTGCGTTTAATTAATCAAGTCACATGCTTGTGGTCTCGGAACAACTTGCCATTAGCCCACACATATCGTCACAACTTTTCCTACGGGTATAGTATGATCGACCGGGTAAATTGGACAAACGATGTAAGATATGGTACCCTTTCGCCAGCTTATATCATTTGATAATGCCACTAACTGCAATTTGATGAGCCCTTGCTGCACAAAATAATATTGGCAGCACGTATGTGTTGTACACCGATTGCTATATCTGAGGTTTTCTTTTATTGTGTCAATTCTGCGTATAACGGTAGCGTGGCCGAGCGGTCTAAGGCGCTGGTTTAAGGCACCAGTCTCTTCGGAGGTGTGGGTTCGAATCCCACCGCTGCCAAAAGAGGTGGAGAAAAAAAGTTTGATTCTGTCATGCTGCGCAGGGACGGGTCTAGCAATTTGAAAGGGGGGGTCGCAGAAACTTGCGACCGACCCATTTTTTACGACCCAGTTAGGGGGATATGAACTTTGGCAGTCTGACTTCGCTCGCCATTTGGGTCACAGACAGTGCAGGGACACATATATATTACCTCACTACCTGTGTGCGCTAGCCCCCAGTCAAAAAATAGATGTAGGGAACCAGTGTTCTTGTTCTAGCGCTGCATTCTCAGCCGCGTGGTGGCGCTCCGCAAGCTGCTCATGCTCGTCTGGCCTAAGAAGCAAATCGCTTCTGAAGCGCATCTCAACTGTTTATTATCTCATGATGTTCAATGTATACCTGTGATCCTTTCAGTGTATTTGCGTTTCAGTATGAAGGAACTGTTAACAGCGGTGAGTCATAATTCACATTGGATTTAACACGCTAGTTTCATATTAGCCGGAAAAGGGTGAAAAAAATATTGAAATATGCATGTGGGCGATAATAGATAAAGAATACATAGTGACAATTCGCACTGGTCCGTATGAATAATAAGCCATGTGACTATTCGTACGGCACATGATGTACAGATCATGGAGCCAAGTGCTGTATGAATAGTTTGCCTCATTTTATTTATTGGGCTCTGTGAATAATTATATCATCTCCTATCTATAGAGAGCCGAGTGCAGTATGAATGCTTGTTATTGGTACATGAAGAATTAAATCATTTCTATATCAATTATGTCATGTGACTAGGCCCTGATTCAGTGATTGGCTAGCGTGTTAGGGGGCAGCAGCTAACTGGAGTGGATTAGTGGTCACGTGGCTGGTGCCGTACTAATAGTAAACCAGCTTATTCATCATGTTCATACGGACTAGGACGAATAGCCACAGCCTAAAGAATATGATATTATACATCATTAGGCTGAAACTCTAACTTTAGGCTGCATGTGTTACCTTTCTACTAGATCCATCTCTGAAAACTAGAAGCTCAGCCACCTTGATTATAGAATTACCGTTCTACCTGAAATCCCTCTCAGGCAGCCATGTAATACTGGCTTGGAGGTCTACTCTGTAGTGAAAGTCTTCAGAGGTTACCTTATAGCATTGAAGAAAAGTCATATTGCCACTCAGTATATTACATCTTATGCATACAAGTTAGATCCTACTTCTGGTGATGTCGCGCCACTCAGGGTATTAGCTAGTCCCATATGAGACAGTTGTTGCTCCACACAACAGTCCCATGTCCACATGTAGAAAATGAGGGTGTAAGATTTGTTTTTGTGGGCGATTAAGTGTTGTTAACCGCATGATCCATAAATCCTTGTCATTTTGTACTCTGATACCTAAACTTTTTTACCACAAAACCCACATACATATGAACTAACAAAATATCGCATTACTATCAAGTTGGTTGAAATGAGACTTTCTTGTTGTTTATCACGCCATTTCGTATTTGGTCATTCTTAACCAGCGACTTTCGCCAGGTGGCGTTTCGCTTATTGGTGTCAATTGGCTGGGTGTATGAAGCGCCACCAAGGGAATGGTGTGGTTTTAACGACATGCACGCATGCACAGTTTCTCCACTGGGTGGGCAAGGTGGCGGACAGAATTGAGTTGTCTGCTGCTTCGAAAAATCAACAGAGGATATCGTTGTAATCACGGAGACTTTAACCAAAATAACAAGATAAGTTGTAAGATACATACTTCTAGAAACTATTGCCATACCCCAAAAAGTTCTCGCCATCAGCACCGCTTCTCGCCACACGTATTTGTAAAATGCCGTACAGGATTTGATAGACTGGACATGTGGCGGTGTTTCCCAACAATGCCACATGGGGCTAGGTATTAGCCAGAATTATTTTTTTATTAGCTGACATTTCGGGGCTGGTAGAAAAAAGTTCAGTGTACAGTATTCAGTGTATACAAACAACATGGCACCAGCTGATCAGGTTGTAGCATTTTAAGCTCACCATTAAATAACAGCAGTATTTGTTATATAAAATTTTGAGCTCTAGGATTTTTCTTCTAGACCTTGTGACTACAAAGCCCTATTTTGGGTGAGGTAAACAGCACTTGAGTGCATGCCTGCCAGAAAAACTGCCCACCAAAATTGAAACTGCACACCTAACAGCATGATCAGGCAGGCTGGCAGGTTTCTGATGCTATACCCTGGCACCACTTATTAGATAAAACTGACAGGAGGGTAATCATGGTAATGAGTTTGCTTCAGGTATTATATAATTAAAGCTGCTTATATAGCATAGTGGTAGCAGTTTTCACCTGTATGTCATAATTTTCAAAATCTTTTGGAGAAATATCTTGGATAGATTATCTAACTAATGGTTAAGTGCCTCATGCATAAATGTTGCAGGTATATCCAGACTTTCACTAAATTTGTTACAAATACACTGGAATATTTTCTGGGTTATAGGCACCTCATGAGTGATAATTATATGGTTAGATATGGCAGTTATGGATGGATGCCAACCACAGATATGGCAGTATTGCCCAACTTTTGATGACACAATATGCAAGATATCTTGATGATCCCCAGGGTATTAGTCAGAGACCTAGACATTTTTCAGGTAGGCAGGCATTCGGCTACAAGTTAGCCACCTAAAAAAGAGCCTTTTGTTCACAATATCTAGAAGAAATCATAGTGCTATCAATTTTAAATAAACAAAAATTCTTATGGTCGCCCAGCATTCTGGCGAAAAAAACACCTAACAACATGCCTTTTCTTTATTACATATTTTTATTTTTGCAATTGGGAGCAAAGTATGTAATTTCTATTTAACAGTTTAAGAGATTGAAAATGTTTGACAGATTGTAGTTAGCATTGACCCGGCCACTTGTAGCATATACCAGAAAAATATGGGCTTATTAGCTGGTATATCTTGTTGACCTGTTTTGCTTCATTCCTGTATTGTTTCATGCATTTTGTTATGCTGTATTTTATTATTGGTATATACATGCCAGTGACTTATTTACAGGTCAAAGATGTAAATGATGCAGTGTGTAGTGAACAAGATACAGGGTCTGATGCATGCTTTGAAGGCAATAGAAAAGTCATCTTGCAGTCTACTCTGAAACTCCTGGGATTGGCGGTTGCATCAATATTTCACGACAGGTAAGTTACTTGTGAAAAAAACATTTTTTTATGCTTAAGCAGGATTTCTTCTAGCTTGCTAGTCTAAGTGACAAGCATATAGGATGCATTATGCATCACACTACCTAAGTTGTCTGCAGATGGGCCATGGTGTCTTCCAATGTATATATACTGTACTCAGTAATCTTGTATGACACTTTCTCTTCAGATGTATATTTTATCAAAAATATGCTACATAGATCTTCTTTAAAAAAAGGAAAAACTGCCATGGTTCAGACATAATTTTGTTTCCAACATTTACCTAAAAACACAGGATCATGCATCTTATATTTTAAAACACTCAAACTGATAATATGATAATTGTAATGAAACCAGTCATATGCATAACCATTTTCGATGCTGCGAGGGATTTTTGATAAGCCCATCAGTATCCATACTTGGGGTTACTTAACGTTAGATGTTTGCTATTTGTATTTCCAGGCTTAAGGTAACCTCGCTTTACCTTGAAGCTGATGGGAAAAGTGAGGATCTCGCGGAACTGGACATCCTCCTTCAAGAAACAAGCACGTCGTTATCCACTGTCGTCAAGCTCATGGAGGTGCCAAATGCCAAGAGCGGCGGCCACGATGCGGTCGAAACTACGTCTTCAAGCGGAGAGAAATCCCCCGTACGCAGTCATGCCGCAACGGGAGTAGCGTATAATGAACTGCCGGCTTCAGCGTCAGAAACCTCCCCGAGCGAGGACCTGGGACATCCAAGCCGTACGATGCCGCTGGCTGTGGATACTTTAGCGACCGGGTTAGAAGGCCAACCATGTAGGGACAGCAGCGTGGTCTCTCCGCGTAGATCGCGTCGAACTCGGTCTGTAAGAACAGAGGTGAAAGCCTTCCTGCAGAGCAAGCGTGGTCGTAATGACTCCGCGATACCGCTGGAAACAACAGTCATCAAAGACGAAAAGTCTGCCCCTTCTCGAAGTTGCGAGGATATGGATGTTGTGAAGGACAGATCTGTGGGTAATATTCCTTCAGGGGCCTCCAGTGAGGTTGACTCTAAACCAGCGACACCAGGTGGCGGGTCAACTCGGCGGTGTAGAACCAAGAGAAAGGTGTCTCCCCCTGGAGTCTTGAGGAAGGATGACAACGCTCTTGCACCGGATATCTGTGAATCATCCACGGGGGACGTGGAGGACTTTGTCACCAGGATGAAAGACAAGAGCTTTGTGTGTAAACTGTGCGACAAGATGCGAGCGAGCTCCATGTTCAACATCAAGCGACACTTGTTCAGCGTTCACCACCTGAACGCGACGCCTCGCGACGCGCTGTACGCGTGCTCCGCCTGCGACTTTCGACACGTGTTCAAATGTGAAGTGGACAATCACGAGAAAGTTACCCATCACCGAAGCGCCGATCGGCGGAGGAGGAAGCGAGATGTAGCGGTTGAGCGGTTTCCCGAACCGAGTGGTGGGGACAACCCTCGTGGCAAGAAAGCGGTGACAAACGGAGACGGGATACGCGCTGCTGTTCCCGCTGATAACCATGGTAGCCCGGAAACTGGATGCGGGGGCGGCGAAAATCGGCGAAGTCGACGACCGGGCAAGCGGCTTCAAAAACTTCCAATCGACATGGAGGCGCCGTCGGAAGACATCGAGATACCTTTGAGTGACGCTGAGGTCAGTTCCCGGCGCGCCGACAGCCATTCCGAGGGCAGCGTGGCGCGGTCAAAACGGCGTAAGGTGGACACGGTGCAGGCGGACCTCGTGGTGACGGACGACACCGTGCTGGATGTGTTTCGCTGTGCCACTTGCCGGTCCTTCATTAAAGCCTGTTCGAAGGCCGACCACAAGAAAAAATGTCCCGGCAAGCCGAACCTCATTCAGTCCGTCCCGTCTCTGACCGAACTCCGCTGCTTGTTATGTGGGGACCGCGATGGCCGCGACGTGGAGTACGAATCGAGAAAGGAGCTGTACCGCCACATGGAGGAGAAACACACCGCCGTGGCCGGGGAAAAGGGTACGAGACGGCAATTCGCCTGTCCGCATTGCGACACCGGGTATACGTACGCGAGGAAGGGTAACTCAGGCGCCGCCTTCCCCGTGGAGAACGCCTTCGGGAGTCTCCTGCAGCACCTGGTCAGCTGCCATCACTTGGCCGTGCCCGCGTGGATCAAATCCGAGGTGTGTTCCCACGCCGGCTGCGGGTGGGTCGGCGTCATGAGCAAGACCCTAGCGACGCACGCGCTCAGCCACTCGGCGAAAGTACCGTGCGGCGTGTGCGGGAAAATGCTCGCGAGCTCCTCCCTGAGGCACCACTTGAAAACGTGCGCGCGAACTGTTGTTCCGAACTCACGCGAGACCGCCGCCGCCTCTCCCAACGATAACTCTCGCGCGGAGGACGACGACGAGGCGGTCGCCAACGATAACTTGTGTCCCGAATGTGGGATGACATTTTCTGGAGATAACGACCTGGAGGAACATATCATCCAAGCTCATAGCGGACGTCGACAAGAGGCGGTCCAGGAAGATAAATACCCCAAGAAGTACATGTGCCACATTTGCCCCCATTCGTTTCCTTTCAAGCACAGGCTTGAGGGGCATTTGTTCCGCCTGCACGGTATTAAAGGAGCCGGCAACAAGGTGTTCAAATGTACATTGTGCGGCTACACGCACATCAATAAGTTTGGCGTCAAGCTGCACGTGAGAGATGTTCACCTGAAGAAGCACGAGGGTGGCGGGACCGGGTGGCTGAAGCCGCGTCGACGGCGGCCCGACTCTAACCTGATCGCCACTCCTCAAACCTCCCTTGCGGCCGTGCCTCTCGATAATGACGCTGCGGACGCGCAACAACTCCTGGTGACGTCAGGAGCTATTCCCGACAACGTGCAGGAGGTGATCGTCGACTCAGATAATTCGTGGGCGTGTTTGGGGGCGGTAGAAGACGCCGAGGGAGCGGCTGCCGATGCTGGAGAAGAAAACGTGCTGTTACTTTCCGCTGGAGTGGTGTTGTCACAACCGTGCGAAGCGTTCGGGGTGACCATAAGCGCCGATGACCTCAAACGGGAGCCGTCCGAGCAATCTGTCACTCACCTCGATGAGACTCTGGTTCAGGATTTAGTGGATTTTGAAGTGGAGGCCCCGGATGCCGAGACATCTGGCCCTGAGGTTATCCAGACGCCGTCGGACCACGCCGGCGACACGAACTCGTTGCTGGAGGCGGACAGTTTTGTGGTGGAGGTCGCGGGGACGCCGGGGTGTGACGTGGACGGGGCGTCCCCGCGGCGACATCAATGCGAGGAGTGCGGCGTCATCCTTGACGTGGGGACCCCTCTGGAGGAGCACAGAGCGGCGTGCTTGGGGCAGAAACGCAAAGAAGACGGACCCGTCATGGACTTCACCGTGACGTACCTGGAGTACAGGTGCTTCCTGTGCATTGATAACAACGCCACCGTATACTCAGGGCCAAAGACATTGTGGATCCACACCAAAGAAGTCCACTTCAAATCTCCGTCGACAGAGGGCGGTGATAGCGACAGCGGTCCGCAGTACGCGTGTCCGTTTTGCACCAAAGTGTTTTCTTGTACCACGTCGCGGGGTCTATCAGCCGGTATCGTTCACCGCAAAGTGTCCCAGATTCTCCAGCACTGGGTCAGCTCGCACGCTACGCCCGTCCCGGATTTCATCAAAGCCGTCCGTTGCGAAATGCCCGGATGCGCCTACGTCGCCGTCCTCAGTAACTCGATCCGGGCTCATATGAGCGTCCACCGCGAGAAGGTGGCGTGTCCCCGGTGCTTGAAAGCGCTCGTGGCGGAGTCTCTCAAGGTGCATCTGCAAAACTGCGGCGTGGACGTGGAGGAACGCAGGCAGTGTCGATGCGGTTACTGCGGCCGGCTGTACATCTCACAGAAATGCCTCACGAGACACATCGCCCTCGTCCACGAGAAGCGCCGAGATCACGCCTGCGATATCTGCTCTACGGCCTACTTCCGCATGAATGACGTCATGCTGCACAAGTTCCGGGCGCACGGCGTCAACGCCAATAACCGCACGCCGTACCAGTGCGCGTACTGTGACGTCATCGACCTCAGCCAGGCCTACATCAAGGCGCACATGTGGCGCGTTCACTACCGGAAAGGGCAGCTCTCTGAACCCATCCAGAGAATCCGCCGGGTCAAGGCCGGATCCAGGAAGCCGAAGTCGAAATCCACCGCCAAGAAACCTTCAAGTTCAGTGAAACACGTGGTCACCAATGTCGAATTGGAACCCGTCGATACTCAGTGATTATTCGACTCGACTTGCCGTCCCAGAAACCGTTAAGATTCACGTCGATCTCGATTCAAACGCTACTGTTACTTAATCCTTAGGGGAGAGGGCGGGGGGTCACCCTGTGGCCTAGTGGGTAGCGATTTCGGTTATTGTCGAGCATGCGCTGCTAGGCCAGCAGAAAGGGCCGGTGCGTCGGTCATATCGCATAATGTAACCTAGCTGCGTACATAATTTTGTAACAATGAATTAATTATTGACTGAAAAGTGTTATAATCTTCTTTATTTTTCGAAGCAATTCTGGTTTGTTGTGGCTTGGACTCACTGACAAACTAGTCTTAATAATGTCTAAATTGATTTTCGCTGTTTTATTGTATCGGGATATTTGTTTTGCCCGTGCCGAGTCGGTCACACGACTTCCACTGGCAAAGTAAAGAAGTTGGTTGTGCATCCATTTTAGGGAATATGAATTGCATGTATGACGAGCTTTGCAGTACGGGTGTCTAGTGAAAGAGACGGTAGAATCAATTATTTACATTGTTCCAATTGAAATAAATGACAAAGTCATCGGTGTGTGGTGTTTTTATGATTGCTTTTTGCGACAAGAATCGTCACCAAACAATGGGTCCTTCGAGCAAACAAACATTAGTAGAGTAAAATTAAAGATGTAGGAATGATGTCTGACTGCATTCATCAAAGCTGTTTCATTCTTCGGCACTTTATAATAGACAGAATAACGAAAACCGGTTCGGATGACCGAATCGTGAATCATAAATATAGAAGCACAGGCGCAGATCCAGGATTTTGAAAAAAAGGGAGTGGGGGGAATTTGACGACCCTTTAATAAAAGGGGGTCCACACTTCAGATTGAGCATAGTTCTCTTGGAAAAACAGCATCCTCGTCAAACCGTTAAAAAAAGTGTTAGGGATTGTCCGGACACACCCCCTGGATGTGACACTGGACTTTAAAAATTGCTGACATCGCCGAGCTTGAAGAGGTGTGTATGTTTAGGGGGGGGGGGGGGCGGGGTTACACCCCATAAGGCCGCCCACCCCCTTCGATCACTAGCAATTGAGTGGGCATAACTTGGGGTTCATTGACAGATCAGAATATCTTCATTATTGCGCTATGTCTGAGACCACTCGATCGATCGTCATAACGTCACGCACACGATTAGTTCATGGTTATTTATTCACTGCTTCGAAAGTCCTTGGTGCAAGGCCAACGCTGGGATCTCAGCTGCATTATTCAGCGTCGCATTGACGTAAAGGTTTCTATCGGTGTGTACTTAAGTCTATTGATCTACTCTGTTAGGCCATTTAAGCTTATAAATATCGATCATCCAACACAATTCTGACCTATATCCAGCGCTGGGTGTATTCATCCGCCGCAACTGCGACTTTGAGGGGCCGACATTCTTGGGGCCACCCGTTTCGACCAAAGTGGACTTCCATGCATTTCCGTTCTGACGCTTGTAGCCTGAGGGGTAGGCGTCGAAACTGTTGGAAACTGAAGGTATTTTATGGTTTACGCTCCTTGTTCATCCTTATGTTTGTACCAAAATGCTGCGTACTGCCTCTGCGCGATTCAATAAAACCACTACTGGTTAATTAGGGCTTCAAATGGCCCAGGTTTCACAATAACAGACCGCTTTACTACTTTTCACGGGCATTTGTGGCCCATTTGATTTGTGAAGCATCTCTGATCTGTCAGTGACATTGTCTGTCCTTCTGTCAGGATCTAAGCTCATATGTATAGCGCATTATCACATGTGCCCTTATGTCAAGGGCCAGTATACTTATACCACTTCAGTTCTTGCTTTTGTGTATCCCTGGAACAAGCGATATTTTTCAAATGGCAGTGAGTGGCGGAAGGTTTGTTTTGACAGATATCTTGTGGGCTGATTTGCAAGCGCTTGGGCAAGTTGGGGCTTTCAATCTTTCTGCCTAGCTATTTAAAATTATCCTGGACATGAATATGTGAAATATATATGGCGTCTTCATCACATTTTTGTGAAATCCAGAAGTCACAATCTCCTGCTTTCATACAATAGGCCTTGATCCAAAATCTATAGCCCTCTGCTCTGGTCCGCCTTGCGGGCAGTAGGTCATGTTACAGGGTTACCGTAGGGGCATAACTTTGTGAATTTTAGGAGAAGCAGGCTTGAATAAGGAGGTAGGGAGGGTAAATACTGTCTTTAGTCAATGCCAGCAGACCAATACTTCACAATTCTATAATAGTAAGCATTATTATTTTCTACTAGATGTCATAACCAAAAGGCTTAAGGTGGAGTACCTGCCAGCTTAAAGTTGCATGTCGAGTTCTTTCCCGCCAAAACTAAGCTTAGGCGAAATTTATATCAAAATTTGCAGAAAACTCTATTGTTTCATTCTATCAATTCAGAAACCTGATAAACATCGCCGTTTCGGCTATGGTGTGGCAAACGTGTCTATCCCGGGACACCACAGAACTCGGTCGCGGCACTGCTACTTATACCAAAGCATCGCGAAGCATACAAACTGATGACGTTTACCACTAAAATGAAAACTTGTGGTAAATTGATATCACGGACAAGGCTAAGAGACACTATTTGGCAGTCTGGTATGGGTAGAGTATAGATAAAAGAAGTCTTGAATGATTCAAGGACTGATTCTTATATATATTTTGACCTCATTAGTTTTGGCGGGAAAGACCTCGACATGCAACTTTAAAGAACTGCCTATCCAAAAATGAAATTAGATCTACCCAGCTATTCAGCGGACAGGCATCCAGGGTAGAAAATAATTCTCGAGATCACAAAAAATTGTGACCACTATGATTTTCTTTTAAATCTCCTGTCAATAAAGCCCTTTTTGGGTAGGTAAACAGAACCTGAGTGCCCACCAAATTGTAAATCTGCATGTCCGGATGCTAAGTATAAAGATTTGACATGATTGTTAGATTCCTCTAAATAGTAACCATTGTTTTCACTTGAAAGTTCCAGTGGCCTATCAAGTACAACATCTCTAACAAACTCTAAGAGAAGTGGATATTTGCCATTTTTTATATATACACATGATAAAAGTGCTGTGCCTTGTTACTTAATTTGTTATCTTTTATAATTGTTGTAGGTATCACCACCATGCAAAAAGTTTACCATGCTTTGGATTGAACCCTCTGAAAGTGCATCATCATCTCCAAGAGAAGTGCATATGGAACCTTCAAAGTAGGGCATGCAAGGGTTTGTTGAGTTCATTAAGGTCAAATAGGCCCTGAGACACCAAAACAAGGATAAAAAAACGTTTGTTTTAAGAAATCGATTACACAGAGCAAGAACAACTGTGATAGAAAAAAAAATATATATATCAGTCGTCTTGAGGTCAGGCACCGACCATAGTCCATAATGAGTTCAAGTCACGTGGTGGTGGATGGAAAGAGTGGGGGAGCGGGCGTGGAGCCATCCAAGCACCTGGAGCTCTTTGTCAAGGCGGGCAAGGACGGGGAGAGCTATGGCGGCTGTCCTCTATGCCAGAGGATGTTCATGATCCTCCTGATGAAGGCCAACGCCGGGGAGCTCACCTTCACCGTTACCACGGTCAACATGGCCAAGCCCCCGGCCGACTTCAAGAAGTTCTCCAGCCGCCTCCCCGTCGTCATCCACGGCGGCGAGATCCTGACCGATCCCGACGAGATGATCCAGTACATTGACGAGCACTTCCCCTACCCGCCCATGGCGTACGACAACGTGAAGGCGGCGCAGGCCTGCCTCGACGTCTTCTCCAAGTTCTCCTTCTACATCAAGGACGTCTCGCACTCTTCCACGCCGCTGCTCGCTGAGCTCCAGAAGCTCAACGCCTACCTGGAGGAGGCGCCGCACAAGTTCCTCTGCCGGGATGTCCCGGATCATCTGGATTGCCTGATGCTTCCCAAGCTGCAGCACATCCGCGTGGCGGCGAAAGCCTTCAAGGATTTCTCCTTCCCGCCCGAGCTGAAGGGACTGTGGCGCTACCTGGGCAACGCCTACGAAAGCGACGTCTTCAAGCAGACCTGTCCATCAGAGCAGGAGATCGTCTACCATTGGACGAGCAAGCCTGAGCTGCCCCGCCTCTCCAAGCTGAAGCTTCATGAATATTCAACGGATAGCACCCCGCGGTATTGCTTCGACCTTCCCGCGGGACTCAAAGCCTAGTGGGGGGAGCATACAAAGTGCAATTTGGTTTTTATACATAGATAGTTTTATATATAGCATAGATAGATAATATAATTGCTTGGAGACCGACTTAAAGCGTTACCGAGGCTTGTACGTTATCCCACTCATGGACTCCCTAACCGCCCCCCCCCCCCCCACCCCCCACCAACGTGCCCACCTCATGTCCCACTGGCTTACGTCATTTGCCATGCTGTCCGGGACTTGTGCTTTGTTTCCATGTGCAATGACACCCATGCAATCTTCCAAAGACATCACCCCATATTGTCTTATGGACCAATGTTTATAAATGAGATTCAGCGGTATTTATTAAGACGACTCGAAGGAGAAAGAGATTGCAGGTTTACGTATGGGATATCCACCACGCTTTGTTTGATAGACGGCCAAGGTTTTGGTAATGTAATGTATCTTCCGTATCGGTTTGCCCTATGTCAACATATATGGAGATTCATGATTTGCTTCCTTGCCACCTGTGTAATGACAAACAAACCAGTAAGATATTATAGTTCTGGTCAGAAAATATGCTATTAACCTATTACGACTCGGTATACCGTTTAGAAGAAAAAACAACTCCTGCGCCTATGCTAAAAGGTAATCAAAGCACATGACAGATTGAAAGTCTTCCTGGAATTAGATTTCCACGATCGGAAGTTCTTGCTGTGAAGTACTATGTCACACGACGTGTGCCAAGTTCACTTTGTTTTAATCATAGAAAGCCACTTGCAACATATTTGCATGCACCGTTCGTACGTTCAAGGTTTCACGGTTAACTCTCCACGTTGCGTTCTGTCTTATGCAGTGAAAGCTATCGCTTAATCTCTTTTCTCACAAATACAAAATGCAAGGGTCACAATCTCTTATGGCTTTCCGACTTACGGAGGCATATTGCCTTGTTCAATCCTGATTATGCCTACTTAATTGTCACGGCGATCGCCCAACTCCCTACTTAAATCTCTCATCGGAGATCAACGTTGCTTGAACGCATGGCTGGCACGTATCAGTGTAATGGGGGATTCCCAGGCTTTTCACCTCTGTATCGAATCCCCTAAGAACATCTTGGAACTGGTCCTGTAGGGCAAACGAATCGTAACCAGCACGAAAGTCTGCCCTCTGCGTATGGGTAACTGCGTGGCTCGGCCGGTAGAGGGCAGCATTGTACAATGCGTATTACGGAATTCGTCAACGAAATGGATAGAAGCGAACTTCCCCCGTTTGAGTAAATGTCAATCTTCCTTATGTTGCTTCAAGTCCCTCAAACTTCCAAACGGTAAACTGGCTGGGCTAATAGTGAACGTAGGGGTAACCTCACCTTGATTTTTACCCCAGTCAGATAGTTAAAACAAAGAGTAGAAAAGCTGTTTCTGTGTGTGAAAAGCTATGTATTTTCTCTCCATATGTATACTTTTTCCCCTTTGTTTTCCTTTGGCGTGGTGAACGTATGTTGTACTTTATATATTACCGGTTTCTTTACTTGGGTAACAATGTGAATCCCTGGGGTTTGTATTGTAGGCGGTATGTACATAACGACGCGATGCATGTACAAGTATATATATATACATGTATTTTGTATACGAGACACCTAGAAAAAAAAATCTGTATTAAAACTGATGTATTTATGCAAACATACTAAAAATGTATGTAAAGATGGGTCTTCCGCGAATGTCACCCTGTACAGGAATTTTCTATGGTAGGTATCATAAAATAGAACATATATATGGTTTCTCTGTATAGTGATAACTGATGTGGAAGGTGGTACCACGAAGCATAAGACATGGGTTAGGCTTTGTGACTATCACATTGTGATACGAGAAGACTTCCGCGGCATTGATTCGGTTCTCGTTCCCTTCTGTGTCTGCAGCAACCACAAAGGTATTCCCTGAGTTAGCTTGAGTCACTGTTACTGGGGCCCTAACCCCAGCGAAGTCTTCAGGTTGCTGTTTTCTGTTGAGCGCTCTTGTGTGATATTTCTTTTGTTTAACTTGTAGTTATTGTAGTTTTATCCCTTCATAGTTTTCCTGGAGCGCCACGTTAAAGCAAACACGTCGGTATCCTATAATATCATAATATTGAAGTCTATTTGTGATGTTAAGCGATATAGAGACATGCACTTTGGAATTTAAATAGAATCATGGCATTCATAACATTAAATTGACAACGAATGCTCGTCATTTGTACAAAGTGGTCAATTAGCAACTGATTTAAAACCCTTGTCAACGACTATGAAGATTATTGAACGGTTGCGATTTTGCTCTTCTTTGTTGATGGTTTTTATACATTCAAGTCTATAGATATGATTGAATGTTTATTGATGACCGACTGTTATTTTCTGGTAAAGAAGGTGGATGGTCTCTGAAAGTTATGTAACTTTCCCTTTCGCCTTGAGCGCCTCGGTTGTGCCGACATGCAGTAGGATTTAACGTACATCGAACTGTGCAATGCCTAAGGCTTTTTGCTGATATAGAGCTTAACTCATGCGCATGTCGTGTGGGAGACTTTCCTTGGTGTGTACGATAGACCTCGCGTAGACCGTTACGTGCCATCCATGTCTACAAGCCAATAGCCAAATGGGACAAGTTGTATTAAGTCTCACAGCGGAAACTAGAAGGAAAACTGAGACCTTAGTATAAAATTTTCCGACTGAAATTTGATGTGTAATCTCATGAGAATTGTCTAACCAACGATCTGAAGTTATTATATTGAGTTATTCTGGTTCATTGTGCATATCACTATTGCGTGGTCTTGTAGGAAGTGTTCTTCCTGGGAGCAGAGTCGGCATGCAGTCAACGTAGATGAGCATAATCTTGAGACTGTGTACTGCTGAGATTTGTCGATCATCCATATCTTTGGATAAGAGTCTGGATGCAGTCCATATTAGGTTAAAGGATGCGTACAGCTGAAGATTGTTGTGAACCTTCTGGCCCCATTTTTCTATCGAAGATCATTTAAATCTCCAAATACGGGATTACAGTATCTCCACAAAAAAATCGCCATATATTGGAATGGATTACTAGAAAAAAAACATCCAAATCGCCGTTTCAACTTCAGGCAAGACAAAGAAAATTACCCAAAGGTGTCAACCATGTCAGGCATTATCCTTCTTTCCAGGATGATCTCTCCAATAGTAAAAGTGGGGCCTGGTTCAGTTAATCCCCTGCCACGTCCTCTTCCCTGGTTCTGTTCTTACACGTGGACTCAGAAGGCTACATTGTACTATTTCGAGCGTTATAAGGTCAATTTTGCTGACAAGATACATAAATACATATTTGGTGTTGCCGTTGCTGATGCATATCTTATATATATTTATCTGTTATTTGTTAATCCTCAGTGGTTAGCCTTGATCTAATTTAAGCCTTTTGAGTTTGTAAAACGAGCTCAGACGAATGGAATCATTTTATTCTAACCATGGTTCTCTTCTGAGGATTTACCTTATTGGTAACGCATTGCATCGCTAATTTATTTATTTTGAAGCATGTTATGTCAGTATTCCTTACACTGTTATTACTGCTGAGATGTTTTCCGTCTTCCTTATATATTTTTTTTAGTTAATAAGCAAATAGTGTGCGCTGATTCGTGAGTTAGATACATTAGTCATAGTGGCGATCTCCTGAGCTTTACTGGATTCACAGTTCGACCACTAGTCATTGGTCACCAGAATGCCACACTGTCAGTCACTTGGTTTTTTTAACGCCGTTGTCGTAGTCACCGCGTTAATAGCCTTGGTCTCTCTGCATCTGAATCGGACCATCGCTTAAATTTAAGTTTATTTTCAATTCAGTTCTTAAGCCATGGTGTCAATGGTATGCCACGATGTTTGTGACCACGTGGTTAGCATTATTATAATCTAAGTCATCCCCTTCAGTGCTGACCGAAATAATGTGGCGGACGTTCCGTGAATCTCGTTAGATATTTTGAATTTTGTGTTTTATTACCGTCCAACTAATCCCTATGGTTAACACTGTCTTTTGTAGTTTATTTTCTGACAACGCTATTTGACCAAGAGTTCAGTTTACAAATCAGTTGCACACAATGGCCAAATAGATGCCTCGTATAGATCTGCTGTGGCGTGATCGAGAAATGTTTTTTGGTCATCGGTATGACATCATTGAAATTATTGTTACTTACGAAATCAAACTACCTGAAGAATAATTCGGCTGGTGATTGTACAGCGTTTGTGCTACTCAAGTGAACTTTGCTCTTTACGATGAGTTGTAAGCTACAAATCCGCGGCTAAAGTCACGAATACATTATTTGTGGTATCAGCAAATGAGAGCCATTGCATAATGATTATGATCTAAATCTATCTCGTCCTGTTTCTCACGTGCTTCGATGACCTTGTGGCTCAAATACTCTAGTTTACGGTAGGAAAATAGACGTTCTGTTATGGAATTGCCTTCGTTGAAACTGCGTTTTTTATGTGAGCGTTTTGCCTTTTAGTCATATCAGCTGTTATATATTATATTATTTGTTGTTTCGTTTAGAATGTGTGTTAGTCTTGTCTAAGTTGTGTGCTTTAGTCGCGGTGTGTCATTGGCGAAGACGGTGCTAACGACACGTTTACCACGTGTTAATGGCGAGTTTGTAAAAATACATATTTATTCTGATTATTTTTATTTCTACATTTATTAGTATTATGATTATTATGTACTTTTATTATTGTGCATGGTTTTAGTTTTGAGTCATCACCTTGGTTCAGTCACCTGGTCACCCGTTATGGTTACATTTGGTTAATTAGAAATCGAAATTGTTTAAACTGTAAGCAGTTTATACGAAAGCATTTGGCGTCCATCGAGAAGGATAGATCTCTGACGTCATCTGATGACGTAACTCACTGATGGATGTTTTCTGGGCCTGTACTCATTAACCAACAATATGGATTATTGGGTTCTAACTATAAAACTATTGACACAAGAAGCTGCTTTTCTGAATGAAGGATAATGTTAAAATTATATTGAACATCATTTCTGGATCATAAACAGCACAACAATGATCTGGTGAGACTACGACGAACAATTTTCCGTCATAGCCCCTTAGGTCCGTAGTGGTCTGATTCGTAATCCAGCAATTGTATTTTAAAGAATGTTTTCCCATTCAGAAAGTCTACCTCCTGGGTGAATATGTTTCTTGTTCGGACAAGATAGACGCTGGACAAATATTCTATTGAAGTATATTATGCATACTGCTAAGTTTGGCTTATGTCCACCTGATGAGGTCAGCCACCATGGTGGATGGTTATCTACATACCAACCTGACCCTGTTGCTACACACCACTTATCGAGCTCAATTATTTTAGAGAAAAAAACGATCTAATTCAAATACAGCTGAACGGCTTCATAGCGACGTTGGTAGTTTGACAATGTTTTCGTTGCGTTCCAGCCTGGCTGGTTTGGCCGCGTGCTAACATCTAGAGCTCTGTGTCTGACACACGTGACATGACAGGCGTGCTATTCCGTACTGTAGTGTTCAATCAAACACAGGTTTACGCACCAGGCAATAAATACGTTCTGTATTTTCGTATGTTTGTTCTGTGGCGGGCGCTGCTCCCAATAAATAATGTATTGCATTGAACTGCTAGTCTTTTGCTTTGTTATATATATTACAGTGAAGTCTATACCATAGCGAACCCGAGGCTGGCCCGGTAGCTTGGTTGGCTATAGAGCCCTCGCATTGAGTGCTCTGGCCACCGGAGAGCCTAACGGCACGTGGATCGGTGGTTCGAGCCCCGCTGTGGCCATGTCTGTGTGGTCGCAGGATAAAGATCCCATGCCTTTCTACGTAAAGAGTAGGGGGTTACCCCCGGGAACATGGCTCCACTCTCCCTTCCTTCTCCCATTGACGCGATATGACCAAAAGTGGTTAAAGCGTCCTGAATATACAACCAATCAACCAACCATAGCGAACCCCGAGTTACTGAAATCCTGTCAATATTGGGCCATTTTCCTGGTCCCACATTTGTCGCTATCTCGCGCACTTTAAGTTTAATAGCCGAAAACCTTTGTTTGCAAACCCGTTATGGAACTGAACATATATGTCGGTTCCACAACGACACTATATCGATCTGTGTGGGACAGAACGGCGCGTAATATGGGGGTATTGCTAATACATCCTGGTTCGTTTATCGAAATTCTCAATCTACAGATCTAGGATCCACCTTGTTTAGCTTTTGAATTCTGACCCAAGTTTACTGGCGACGTAAGGCATTTAATATATTGTTATATATAATATCTTTAATACTGGTAAAGGCAGATGTGGTGGGTGTAGGAGAGGGGGGGCTGCGGTGACCGCACTCGCCTTGTAAAAGCTACGAACATGGCCATACCGCAACGGAGTTTTCCCTCCGTCCTCTATTTCCGTCCGTTCCAGAATCTCTTTAATTGTTTGTTACGCCTCTCGCTAGTGGGTGGCCGATATGATATCCAGGGGGTATGGTTTTTGTGTACACAAATAGTTCTTTTTTGTAGTCTAGACCTAAAAATCATGGCCTCCACCCCCCCCCCCCCCCCCCTATGACATGAAATGGTCCGTCCCTAATCATTCCGAATTGTTCGTTAACCGTTTGTACAACGATCAACCCTTGTATGTATGTATCTCTATAAGACGTTCCTGACCTGAATATCCCTGCTGCCATTTGTACCGACTGAGTCCCAATTTCGATTTGTTTCCGCCTTACGTACTCACTCCAGCGTTCATCTTCTTTCTCAACTCCACAACCCCCTCAACAGCAGCCCGGCCACATCATCATGTCATTTGGCCTTACGCATACAATATAACCCGCCCCGCCCCACTTCGCCTCGCCCCGCCCCCGCCCCGCCCCGTCGACACTGTATCGCTCTCCATCCCTCATTTCCTGAACCGCGGCCCTTAACAAATACAAATAGCCTACTTTATATTCTGGTTACCGTGTAACCTTGGACCACTTTCGCCGCGTCGTGCTTTCCCGGCTCGACTCTGAAATATAAATGAGAAGTTGATGACTCGATGTGCGGTGTCTCTCATTTAATAGTGAACACGTACGCTCCTCTAGCTGCAGCCAGTTTGGTTTAGTGCTCTCTCCACAACACAGAGAAAGCCTGGCCCATGCACTCTGGCTGTCAGCCCACACAGCCAGCGAGCCAAACGCCGCAACTTAATTACACTTTATTGCTGGGAAAATAACTACGCGCGAATAGAATCCACAAGAATAATCACCAACCGCGCCACCGAGAATCGTGCGAAGCCCGCGGCGCCACAAAAAGTAGGCCTTTACTTTCGGCAAAATTGCCTCGATGATAGAGCTGTAAAAATATTGATTCCAGCCCTGGGTTTGGTCTTTATCCCCTGCTGTAATGCCTCGTGGCGCGGGTCTGCTGGTTCCTCGCTCTGCGAGACAAAAAGGGTTTGTTTGGTATGCGCCAGTCAGTATCCAATCATGGCCTAGTTAAGGCGGAGGGAGCGGTAAGACGATATACCTCCATCTATACATCAATTCATATGTATAATCGATTTGGGTTATTGGGATATATTTAATGTTGGTCCTATACGTGTAGATACATGTATGTTGATTTAGATTATTTGTTGTTGTAATTATTACTTTAATAATTGGAATAATTAATGACGGTTTAAAGCTTCAGACCCGTGGAACCGATTATTTCACCATTGTTTAATTTTCGACTGCCTAAAGAATATTAACCCATATGTTTTTATTTTAAAACCGATAAATCCCAGAAATACAAGCCGTATTATATCCTTGCATTGGTTCGAATAATTGAATTATTCACATATTGTCTGTGATATTGTGCTTAGTGAATTATATAACAACTTTAACCATTTGCTATATTGGTGAATTAGTTCATCAATTGGTCGTTAATTTATATAGGATTTAAACGCGAGTTTAGCCAACACGCGAATAGAATCCACAAGAATAATCACCAACCGCGCCACCGAGAATCGTGCGAAGCCCGCGGCGCCACAAAAAGTAGGCCTTTACTTTCGGCAAAATTGCCTCGATGATAGAGCTGTAAAAATATTGATTCCAGCCCTGGGTTTGGTCTTTATCCCCTGCTGTAATGCCTCGTGGCGCGGGTCTGCTGGTTCCTCGCTCTGCGAGACAAAAAGGGTTTGTTTGGTATGCGCCAGTCAGTATCCAATCATGGCCTAGTTAAGGCGGAGGGAGCGGTAAGACGATATACCTCCATCTATACATCAATTCATATGTATAATCGATTTGGGTTATTGGGATATATTTAATGTTGGTCCTATACGTGTAGATACATGTATGTTGATTTAGATTATTTGTTGTTGTAATTATTACTTTAATAATTGGAATAATTAATGACGGTTTAAAGCTTCAGACCCGTGGAACCGATTATTTCACCATTGTTTAATTTTCGACTGCCTAAAGAATATTAACCCATATGTTTTTATTTTAAAACCGATAAATCCCAGAAATACAAGCCGTATTATATCCTTGCATTGGTTCGAATAATTGAATTATTCACATATTGTCTGTGATATTGTGCTTAGTGAATTATATAACAACTTTAACCATTTGCTATATTGGTGAATTAGTTCATCAATTGGTCGTTAATTTATATAGGATTTAAACGCGAGTTTAGCCAACACTGAGGATGAACTGTTTTTTCAAAAGACGCAGTTATAGGCCTACCGGTGCAATTACATTATCCAGACCTAGAGTTGAACAGGTTCATGTCCGCTCAGATAACCCCCTTAGTCCTTCCACGCCGTATTATCTGTAATTACCTGCCTCTACAGCTGGCCCTGGGGCTATATATCTGGCCGTATCCATGTCTGCATCGGTCCGCATACCGTGGACTGACAGAAGTCGTCTGCTGAAACAGTTCAGACGGCTAATTCTACATCCGCCTACGAACCATGCCGCGGCCGGTAAAGAATAAGTAGCTTCGTCCGCATACAGACGCCCGCTTTTGATTTATGACCATAGCAGCGGTCTGAGAAGAGTTAATCACGCCTGCCTTGAGCACGATGCCGTTACCATATTGACCGCCATTCCTTCGTTGATGTACCACAAGGGGACCCGGCAGGGGTGGGGGGGGGTGGACTATTATACAGATCTGGTGGGCCCGGGGTTCCGCGGGTGCCTTGATGCCTGAGAGAGCGGATATGTGTGATAAAAATAGATACCCCAATAGAGCGGATATTTCAAAATTTGCGACGGCCGATGGTGGGGGTGGGGGGGAGGTGAAAATATGCGTTCATAGAGCGGGTTGCCGTTCTAAGCGGATTTGGGGGGTAAAAAGCCCCGACCGAGTGGATTTTGGCCGTAAACCCCCGACCGAGCGGGATTTTACATTAACCCCCGACCGGGCGCATTTTGGCTGTAAACGGCCCCGACCGAGATGGTTTGGGCGGTAAACAAGTTTTTACCGCGGAACCCTAGAATTAGCGAGATTAATATAGTATTCCTATAGAATCTCCTATAGAAAAACGAGGACTGATCAAGACGCAGCGCCAAAAAAAAGATGGTATCCCGAATATCGAGGAATTCACAGACTGCTATAACGGATCGCGGTAAATATGGAATAATAAAGGGTCTTCGCTTTGAACTAGGAATTGCACGGATAACTATCCCCCCAAACAGGTTCAACGCGAAGATTCTTTCCCTATTTAGGGTGTGTGTGTTAGGGGTGGGGGGGGGGTGGTTATAATCGAATCGCGATCTGCACAGAAGGTTTACAGCTTAAAATTAATTTGGCGAGTGTCAGTCGTTTCGGCCGACTGGCAAGGAAAACAAAATTAAGCCAACCCGCCCCCATCAAAGTCGAGCAGCGTGCCATTTTGCCGGAGCAAGTGAAGAATATATTGCGACCCTTCATTTGGCGCCGCCTTACGTTAGAACTTGAAGTTATTTCGCGGAGGGAACTCTTCACAGTGGAGGTACCCTTCAGGGAAAACGCGTGAAACGAGCGACCAGGGCTGCGATTTACAGATGGATTGCGGCAGTTCCAAACCGCGCAGTAGACCATGATCTTAGCGTTTTATGGAAAAATAGCATCCAAACATATATATATATCTTTGAACGATTGTCTCCGTAAAAAAAGCCATGATTGCAGTTATAATCGCGTCTATATATATATTGGCGGTGATCACGCGCTCTTGTTTTGCTCACACAGTAGGCGTCATTTCCAGTTTCATTATAATTAGAGTATCGCATCCTGATTGGTCAATCGCGGGCATACCTTCAAAAAGGGCTGCCGCCTGGTTAAGCGACGACGTCTTGGCTGGCGGTCAATTTCTCAATTCTTTTGTTAGCTACAGACAGGACGGAAAATTCTGTAACTTGGGGGATAGACAGTAGGGAATTATATGAATCAGTAACGCAGCGTTATAGGCGAGGCTGGCGGTTTCCCTTAATTCATTATGGAAAAAGTGCTGACAGTCACTTGACACTAACAGTGGCAATGACAGTTTTTTTTCAGATTTTTGCAGTAGCTGTGTTTTTAATGCTAATGTGTTTATATATATATATATGCTGTCGAAAGTGTGAAAAAAATATATCCGAACATGGCCTCCGCAAATCTTTGCCATTCAGTTTCATTTGTAAATGATTTACACAATTATATAATATAAATGATATAATAAATATATATTGTAAAAACAGGTTCAATTTTCTTGTGGTTGCTTTTAAAATTACTTCAGCCTAACCTTATTGTCGGCTTCATAAGTAACTTACAACGTTCGTAACACTCGGTGTGTGAACAGGTTTTATTCATAAAAAGAGAAAGAAAACAAAACTCCACTCATCGACGATGGACAGATGACAGTACAATCGATAACGTTCGTTTCCTACACAGCAATATCTATAACTATGTTTGAGGAGCATGGGACAAACCTTATATAAACATATCGCTCTCTCCGGCAAAGCTAAATACGCTACCGGTGGTAACACTTTCGGTACTTAGAGGCGACCGTTAACATGTATATAGCGTCAACACGTATGTACAGTATGTTGACTAACGGGCACGATGAGAGATCAATATACAGATATGCGAAATGATCCACTTGAAATGAGATAATAATAATAAGGAGAAACGCATTTTTAACAGTGAACTACTGTATGATTGCACGCCGCATATGATGATTACCGCTCATTGCAGCATTATATTATCGATCAGCCAAATACCGAAAGTGATACACACTCAGGAATAATAACAATACACACATTGGGGGGGGGGGTATTCAACGTCAACTGCAAGTACAAAACGCACCGGATTTCTTTCTTCGTTTAGTTGCCGGGTAAATTCGGTCAATCAAGCAATGCATTGCGGGTGAATATATATTCTATAGCTTGGAGGTGTGGTATACCACAGATGTGTAGGAATTAGAAGAAAAAAAACGGTTACTTCAAATGAGAACAGGCTTATACTTCATTTGCAATAATAATGCCCCATTTCCATATTATGATATTACAAATACCCTGAAAAGAGTATGCATCATAAATCGTGCTGAAGGGATGTTAGAAATATTATCACAATTAAATTTACAAAAGTGGTGTGTGGGCGGCATACACAAACATATATCCGTAATATAAAATTATAATACGGCATGCCTAGCTAGTGACAAAATGAACACGAATGCAAGCCCCGCTGTTCTAACACAAGGGTAAGAAATGTTCCATTGGATGGACGATAATAGACCCAACAAATCAATGGATTGACCACCGTAGTCACTTGCTGATGCTATATTAAGAATTGCATAACTATTAAATGAAAAAAAACTGGAAGACAAGACTACTATTTGAAGACGCGGAAAGATATGGAACAGAAAATGGCTCATCATCAGTTGTGGTGTTTCTTATTTGCACATGTGTTTTGTAATGGTCTTTATATGCAAACCTTGTCCATTCGTCATTTCACGTCAGCATGTACCGTAAGCTGTGATCTAGATCCAAAATAATTTTGATGTCCACTACTATGGCCTCACTGATGTTTTAGCTATCCAGCCTATGAATACAGAAACAACAGTTTATCTTTTCAATATGATCGTTACGCCAGGAGTATCAGTATAGAATGTAAGTTGATACTGCCGCTATATATTTTCCACAACCTACGTGCTAATACACACACAGACGGTTATTGCAATAATCTGTAACACTGAATTTACTGCAATAACTCATCAAACACTGCTTTGATATGGTTTTGCGCCAACGAATAATTCAAAATGGGAGCGAGGCAGAAATACAACACACACAGCTTAGTCACATATACTTTCGTTACATTCGAAGTAGAAGACTTAATGATATCACAGGATATATCTCCATGTTACTCTCAGTTTAGTAAAGTACCAAGTGTTCTATTTCTATGTATTCCCGTCTAATCAGACACCGTCCCATGTTGGTATTTACAAGAAGTGCCATCTACAATTTTATATACTGGATGAAGAGCCAGACAAGGACACCAATTTGTGCACACCAATTTAGTTCAAATACCTATATTCATCGGTATTCAAGACCATAGGCAACATCTATATATCTTACTTCCATAAGTACGACTGTTACTGTCATTGGTTAGGTTTGTCTGGGCCTATTTATTAATACATCTATACACGTACACATCTTGCTTCCGTATGTACGACTGTTATTGCCATAGGTTACGCTTGTCTGGGCCTAGTTACTGATACATTTATACACGTACACATCTTGCTTCTGTATGTACGACTGTTATTACCATAGGTTACGCTTGTCTGGGCCTAGTTACTGATACATTTATACACGTACACATCTTGCTTCCGTATGTAGGACTGTTATTACCATAGGTTACGCTTGTCTGGACCTAGTTATTGATACATTTATAAATGTATTTATCAACATCTTACTTTCGTGAGTGTGACTCACGTACCGTTATATAGTTTACTTAAATCATCAGCGTATCATCGTATCATCTACCACGTCAGCGTGGTAGATGATATGACGTTATGATTGGCAATATGTCGCCATCTATGTCTGCAACTAACGCAGCAATGAGCCATGGCTACCCTTTTGGTACAACAGACATTGCATATATTATGGTACTATTGCCCATGTCACAATAACGTGGGTGCAATCAATGCGGAATCTCGGAAGTTATGAATATATATATATATATATATATATTGTTAGGAACATACCGAAATAATATACGAAAATGGCAGATTGGGGTTTGGGTGGCACTGACCAATTGCACAAATGGCAGCCCGCCGCCCTATTATCGCCCAAACCGGACGATCCATGGTACATACTAGCATATTTAGCCCATGAACCCTCCTTGGCAATGGATTGGATTGGTAACCGCTTGATGTACTTCAAATTTCAGGCGGGGTCATGTGACCTTGGAGCAATGTTGCTAGCCGATGGGCGATATCTATCGGTCGTCATCCCACCGGATATCCGGACACATAACCGTTACTTCCGCCTCCCCGCAGACCACGTGCGCTAGGTTGTGGCTCTGCTCTCGACCGACCTGCCACCCTCCGGTCGGGCTGGGAAGCACGCTCCCCCACCCGCCCGCTCGTCATCGCACTTCTGCGCGCAATCGCAGGTAAGCTGAGGCCGCCGCCTGGCGGGAGGGAGGACAAGGCGAGTGGTGATTAATAGTTATGGGTTGCCTGGCCTGCGTGGTATCCATGTTGGGCTGTGGACTGGGCTGGGATGGGCTGGGACGAGATGGGTTAGGCGCTGCGGGGCTGTGGACTGGGCTGGGATGGGCTGGGACGAGATGGGTTAGGCGCTGCAGGGCTGTGGACTGGGCTAGGATGGGCTGGGACGAGATGGGTTAGGCGCTGCAGGGCTGTGGACTGGGGTGGGATGGGCTGGGACGAGATGGGTTAGGCGCTGCAGGGCTGTGGACTGGGCTAGGATGGGCTGGGACGAGATGGGTTAGGCGCTGCAGGGCTGTGGACTGGGCTGGGATGGGCTGGGACGAGATGGGTTAGGCGCTGCAGGGCTGTGGACTGGGATGGGATGGGCGCTGTGGATTGGTCGGAATGGCATAGAATAGGCTGTGGATTGGGCTGGATGGGCGCTGGACTGTGGACTGAGCTGGGATATGGACTGAGCTGGGATATGGACTGAGCTGGGATGGAATGAGTTGTGG
Organism: Arenicola marina; assembly: GCA_964019135.1. Classification (NCBI taxonomy): domain Eukaryota; kingdom Metazoa; phylum Annelida; class Polychaeta; family Arenicolidae; genus Arenicola; species Arenicola marina. The sequence goes on along the minus strand of OZ025253.1, from coordinate 27,223,886 downwards.
ACTAAGACGGGTTGGGTGCTGAGCTGTAGCCTGACTGTTGGGATGGCCGCTATAGGCTGTGGACTGAGATGGGATGAGCGCTGGGCTGTGGACTGGGATGGGATGGGCGCTGGGCTGTGGACTGGGATGGGATAGGACGGACTGAGGCCTGAGTGGTGGGATGGCCGCTATAGGCTGTGGTCTGGCTGCTGGGATGGGCGCTGGGTTGTGGACTGGCTGGTGGTGTGTACTATTCTTGGCTGGACCACAGGTACACAACATATAAAGCTTCGCCTTCGCGATCGGCGTCGCTTGGGACTCTGCCCTCGATCCGTAGGGTCTAGTCGTACCATATGGTCGACCCGCAGCTTCCCAGGGCTTCCGCAACTAGCTCGTCGAGGCCACGTCTTGATTCCCCGCGCCTCACCATACCCTCACCCCCCCTCACCCCCCTTCGCCTGCCCCCCCCCCCCCCGCCCCCGGCCGACCCAACCCCCTCTATCATCTGTCGAGGACGGCAAGAGCCGACTTCACATCTACAGACCAACCCTAGCTCTGACATTTCCATTTGCCGCTGAGCAACTGTGTATGCGTCTAACGTTGTTTATGTACGTATATATATATATATATATATGTACACTTGCATACATATAACCAACATGGAGAGTTATTCCGAAGTTTCGGGCTTATATACACACATACATACCGGGTATATACGTACATACAACACAACACTGTCCCAGCCTATAGGCCGCCTGGACACTGTTCTGCTGCTGCCCGGACTCCTGTGTACATACTATGCCGTCTGTACATAGTGTGAGTTATATGTGAGCTATATGTCATTAGTTGGATACAAGGAGTAACAGTATAAATGATGAATTAAATTAAAACCCGCGGTCATGTAATTATAAGGAATAACAAAGATATAATTACGCTGACCAATCAATCAATCAATCAATCATTCAGTCATTCCCATAACCTAATTCCATATACATAGTTCAATTGAAATAATAGGACGAAGCAAAGATGGTTATCAATAAATACATTTGGTGTCATGAAAATAAAGATAAAGGCAAAGTGAATCTGTTTTTATTACACGTCATAGTTACTGAAATTAGTTCATCTCTCGGGATGTTACGATCAAACATTAACACAACCACACGTCGGTTTACTTAAGCTATACTACGTTCGAATTTGCATAGAGCTCTAGGCTGGGGAATTCAAAATGATAGGGATATTTCCGTCTGCCTATGAGATCTGTCGTTTCATATGGCTACCTAACATGGAACAGTGACAGTTCAGAGGGAACTAGGTCATTGGGTCACTGGGTCAATCAATCGAGGCACGTGTTTAGACCGGGCAGCAATTCTCAAACACAATGTATATTAAATATAGACAATTTGCTGACACAACAAAGACCATTTCGAAGATGCATGTGCGACAAACCCATCATAACCGCAGGATTTCCCGCTGGGTCCAAAACACACACCGATATACAACTGTCGACATCATAGCCGTGGCGTCTTCAAACCTTTCCACGTGTACTAATTTTAAGTGTAGCACACATGCTAGACCGATGATTAGTATTCTATGCTAGGATAATTACTGTCAATTAATTGTCATGTAACGACCTCATGAATCACTAAGGTTGCTGGCAACGGTTTCCAATGTGTATATTGCCTTATACATGGGTTCAATAATGGTAGAATATAATGTCTCGCGGGTTAACCACGGACTTCTGTTAATGGCCTAGTATCTCCACTCGCTTCTACATACTAGATATATTGCACAATAACGTCTAGTTTCGGTATTTCAAACTTGGTATGAATGGCAGGGGGTGACATTCTTTGCGCCACTGTATTTGTCTGGGTCGCTGCAGCACTTTTAATTATTTAAAACAAAGTTCAAATTGCTGACTCACATGACGTTCACACGTCAGTCAATAAATAACAACAACAAAAAATAACAAAATGGTGACAGTGATGCTCGGTGAGGAGGGGGGTGGGGGGAGGGGGACGAAGACGAAAAAGCGATGCTTAAATAGAAGAAAACAAAATTTTCCACTGTGGAAGAAGAGTGAGGTATATATCCTATGGATCCACGTGTTATTCCGGCAGCAGCAGCAGCAGTAGCACGTCAAAGCTGAATCCATGTCTCCCGCTGAGTCGGTTGCATCTTAGAGTTCGCGCGTCATATCTATAGATGAATACTTCACGTTACATGTGCTGCATAACATACTCCACTATACAGTGACTTAGATCGATCGACTGATGTTGTAACTGATATAACGGGGTAACGTGGTAACGTGGTGACGTCTGGCTTACGTACGTACGTGTTATGGTTTCAACCGGTGGTGAAGTATCACACGTCAGTTGTCGCCATAGCAACAGGCCACCCATAATCAGGTCGGCATCATAATAAACAGGTGGATTTTATCCTCGCGCGGCGGCGCATGCGTGATGGGCACCAATGAAACACCGCCCCCGAGGTCACGTGGCATGCGTGGTCGGTGGTTCGCTACGCACGTGTTCCCGCGCGGGAGGCAGGCAACGTTGTCTATCCTCCCAACTCAACAACTTCCTCCTCCTTTTTTTTTTTGGCTGTGGTGTAAACAAACGTTGCCATAGCAACCATTCATTTTTGGCGGTGATGATTTTCTTATTGTTGTCACTACATAATTATTGTCCCATCAGACCACGGTGCCCATCCCGTCGGCCTCGGGGTAGGCCGAGGGTGACCCCCCTGACGACGAGGGGGCGGCGTGGGTAGGGGACGCCGCCGGCGACGACGGAGACGACGTCGCCGCCGTGGGGACAGGCTCCCGAGGCGGCGAGTACCGCGGAGGGGTGGGCGCCTTCTCGACGGGCGGCGTGATGAACGGGATATCCTCGTCCTCGAAGTCGACGCTGCGGCGCGGGCCGTTGGACGACGGCGGCACGTTCAGCAGGATAGGCCGCTGGCTCTCGCTGCCCGCGTCACTTCCGTTCTCCTCGTCGTCGTCCTCCTCGTCGGTCGACTTCCGCTTGATGGCGCAGCGCCAGCAGAGGATCCCGATGGTGACGAGCAGCAGGATGACCAGCAGAGTGACCACCAGGGCGATCACGCTGTCGTGCCGTATGTGGGGGATGGTCTTCAGGTCCTCGCACCACTCGCAGTTGTCGGCGTGGGTCGCGCACAGGTCGGCGTCGCTCAGCCTCGCCTCCACGCAGACCTTGTAGCTGGAGTCGGCCACCAGGTCCGAGATCTCATACTCCAGGGTGTCGTTGGTTAGGTCGCCGCTGTGCAGGACTTGGTCGCTGTCCTTGCGCTGAGTGCGCACTTTGTATCCGGAGACACTCACCTCCACGGAGCCGGTCGTATTCCACGCTATAACGATGGCGTTCGTACGGCTCTCCTGATGAAGGATGGCGATGTCCAGATCCAGAGATTCCGTCGGCAGTCCGGCGGCTGGATCCACAAGAGGCTGCTGAGCCTGAGACGCCCCGAACTGGGACACCACATGGAGGAAGCACAGTAGAACGGGAACTAGCGCTCCCGGGTTGATTTTCCGTATATCCATGATGACTGAGATCGTGGTTTACTTGAGCATGTGAGTGTGTATATTACACAAATATATAAGTATATATATATATATATAAATCACCGCTTCACAGCAGAGTGCGTTAAGGAGATGCGAGGGGAAATATGGCACCGCTCTTACGTGTGTGTTATCACTAAGGTAAGCCAGCACCGAACCGAAGCCGCGGTGAACTGGACCGAATGGCTGTTAAGTCGCGGCTGATGGTATAATCCTTCTCTTCGGTCGGGATGCCTGGGCGCTAGGAGCCTCCGGCATCCGGTGCGCTGCCGTCTACCCGGCCTCACAATCCCGCAGGAAACTGCTCCAGGTACGCCAGTCCCGCGGCGTGAGGTCACTGTCTGGATTCACCTTCTGAAACGGACGAAAGGGGAAAAAAACCGTGGTATTATTAACGTGCCACGTATATATCCACGTGTTCCCCAGGGATGGTGAGGGAAGGGTGATGGAGGGAGGGGGGGGGGGAGGGAGAGAGGGAGGGAGAGAGGGAGGGAGAGAGAAAGGGAGAGAGGGGGGAAGGGAGAGCGGGATTGGTTAGGGAGTGAGAGAGGGAGGGAGGGAGGGTGGGAGGGACAGATATTTAGGACTTACAGCTGTAGCAAGAGCATGGGAGACAGGGGGACAGCTAGTGGAGGGAGGTGGAGGAGTGGGATAGAAAGAAGCGAGGATAACAGCTGCGGAGCGGGCACTGAGAACCCACTTGGGAAGAGAGAAGGAAACAGTGGGGCAATGAACGATGATGGCATCGAGCTACTACTAGGCAGGCTGAAGGCCCGGCACACTCAGAAAGCACTGTAATTCACTCGTCCTTGTGTCCCGTTCAGCAGCCAGCGCGTCTTCAATTGACACTCAACCCACTTTTTCTCTCTCGCTCCCTCCCATCTCGCTCCACCACGTAATATCTCGCCCTTTCCACCCCCCCCCACCCCCACCCTTCACCCCCCCCCCTCCCCCACACACACACCTCAACCCCCCCTCACTGTTTCCCATTACTCATGCTCGATTCTTCGGTCTCCTCTTCCGCACCACCGCCCTCCTCCCCACCCCCCCCCCCCCGCACCGTCCCAACCACCACCGCCTCTCTCCCGCACCCCCTTCTGCCATCTCCTTCCCCCTTCCTCAGCACCGTCTCCTCTCTAGCTCGCGTACAGTCTTCGTTTCACGGTCTCTCTCCTTCTACTCGCGGATCCGCCGTTTGTGCCTTTCCCTAAAAGTCTACGGCCTTCCTCCATTCAGTTAATCCGTTTCGTCTGTCACGTGAACCCTCTGCTTCCCTCGCCGCTTCACTCCATCCTATCCGCCATTTCAATCCCCGTATAACGATACTCGGCTTTTCGTATCATACTTCGTTTCCGCACATAATCTTACATTGTATAGTTTAAGCCTTTTCTTTTTCACCGACTTTCACTTTCAAAGGTGCCCCGAGCGTCCGACTCTTCCTCTTGCTATCTTCTACTCATCGGCCACTCAACATCTACTCACCACCTTTTGCAACCTTTACTCACGCTCGGCTCATCCTCTACTCATCATGTCCTCATACACCAATCATGCACCAGTCGTCCTCTCCTCACAAACTACTCATCCGCTTCTCACGCTCTACTCATGCTCTCCTCACAACCTACTCATCTTCTCCTCACAATCTACGCATGCTCTCCTCACAACCTACTCATCTTCTCCTCACAATCGACATGCTCTCCTCACAATCTACTAGCAACCTACTCATCCTCTCCGAACAATCTACTCATGCTCTCCTCACACTCTACTAACAATGTAATCCTCACAATCTACAGTCAACTAATCTCTCCTCTCCTCACAATCTACTCATGCTCCCCTCACGATCTACTCATACTCTCCTCACAACCTACTCATATTTCCCTCACAATCTACTCATACTCTCCTCACAACCTACTCATACTCTCCTCACAACCTACTCAAACTCTCCTCATAACCTACTCATACTCTCCTCACAACCTACTCATACTCTCCTCACAACCTACTCATACTCTCCTCACAACCTACTCATACTCTCCTCACAACCTACTCATACTCTCCTCACGGCCTACTCATACTCCCCTCACAACCTACTCATACTCTCCTCACAACCTACTCAGACTCTCCTCACAACCTACTCATACTCTCTTCACAACCTACTCATTCTCTCCTCTTAACCTACTCATACTCTCCTCACAACCTACTCATACTCTCCTCACAATTTACCCATCCTCACCTCACTCTCTACTCCTGCTCTGCTCGTCCTCTACCCCTCTGCTCTTCAGTTTCCCTTGCCCCGTTTTCCTCGGATCACGGGGATGTCTCTTCCAGTCCTGTAGAGGACCATTTACCTCCGGGCACCTCACACCGACACGGAGCGCCCCCGTGCGGTGGCCGCGGGGGAATACGCAGCGCCGCGACCGGTAAACCGGCGAACTACTTGCCTCGATCAATCTCTCATGTATTCTCGTATGGGACGTTCTCCTTGACAGACAAGGGCAGCACTTAGCAACCGCATCGAGGCCACCCATCCAGCCCCCACCCCCACCCCCCTTCACGCACCCCACTGCTACCCCTACAGCACGTCCCGGCAGCACTTTTACCCGCACCACCCGCTACTCCGGCCTCTATAACCCACACATCACTCACGTCCGCACTTTCCGCTCCGCATTTTCCGCTTCACACTTCCGGCTCCGCATTTCCCGCTTCACACTTCCCGCTTTACCTGCATCGCGGCTCGGACAGGTAAAGCCGGAAAGGCATGGAAAGCCGAACAATGACCGAGGTAATTTGTGTGTATATATATATATATATATATAATATATATACATATATATATATATAAAGAGAGGGAGAGAGAGAGAGAGAGAGATAGGGGGGGGGGGAGAGAGGGGGAGAGGGAGAGAGAGAGAGGGAGAGGGATAGAGAGGGAGAGGGAGGGGGGGGGGCGCGAGAAAAAGAGAGAGATGTAGGAGATATGTACCCAGCGTCCAGTCGAGCTGGGTGTGGTAGATAAGGGCTGAGAAGCTACCAAAGCGCGAGAAATACAAGCCGACATCTCATTAACCCGGGCTGAGATAAGAACCATCAAAAGCCAACGTGAAAAACAAGCGTCAGGTCGTGACAATCGCATAACAACGCAAACACTCCCCACCGAGATCTGTCTGCTCCAGACTGCAGACAGGAATCCTTTCGTCCCATCCTTGTAATAGTTTTACCTCACTAGATGGAAGCACAATTAATACAATTTAAAAAATTGACGTCAATGCATGTATTTTTTTCGTGTATTAAAGTGTGTATTAGACAAAATTCAACAAATGGCGGAATATAACCACTAACCATTTGTACCTACCTTGCACAAGTCCCAAATATATTTTGTGATTTCACTAGAACAATGAGGCTATAGCCGATGTGACTTCCGTAACAGTAACCACAGACACCGTGAACCAGTGAATCTATCAGCAAGCACGAGATAAGGCCATCACTGCTGTTTTTGGACCACCGCGGCCATGTGTTTATATGTTCTAACCGGAGAAAGGAAGTGACGTCAGACTGGAGCGCGTGTTGTCTCATGTCTAACGAAGATCTCCTCTGACAAAACTTACGAATCACGTAAGTGCATTTTCACTGCTCGCTAGGCGAGGGGAGACGTGGGCTGTTGGCCAATGCTTGTCGACACACAACAGCTGACACCCAACGCACTCTCCGAAAAGACAAATCCAGGCAGACAGACAGCCATTTTGTAATGGCATTGTTCGGTGGAGAACCACTTACAAAACTTGAAAGCCACGCCATAGGAAAGGAGTTTTAATTGAGTTTGTAGGCACTATACCGGTAGTGGTTTCCATGGTTGACGTTAGTGTGATGGCAACAATAACCAGGATGATTTCATTGGTCAACAACATGAAAACGCAACCAGACCTCCAGTGTGTGTTGGTGAATCCAAACAAGGCAGCAACAGTATAACACGAGAGGTCTATATGGAGATTCCCGTTGCAGCCACAAGCCAACTTCACCACGCTTTGGGATATATAGAGATCTCGCCTTGCATCATACCATGGAATAAAAACGCTGCATACAAAATCTCTGCGAACTGATTCGCCTTATTTTGTGCCCCTGTTACTTTGAGTCATACCTATAATGTTCAATTGCGTCAGCAAAAGCGAAATGATACACTTAGAGGCCTCACAGATAGCAAAGGAAACGGTGTCACAACAGTACAAATCGCTCCATTATTCCAGTATCAGAGGTAAAATATGAATCTATGCAGAAAGATCCTCCTCCCTTTATGGGCCAGTTCAGCCCTAATGTGCGTAAAAGTGGCCCAGACGACCAACATTTTATTTTCCATCCACTCGTAATCTCATCGATAATGCCGATTTCCCGCCATGTTCGTTTCGCACGCAGCTGCAGTCTCATGGCGTTTGGCGTAGAATATTAATGTCTAACGACAAGGAGATTATGTTTCACTAATCTGCATTCAATAGAGACATGAAAGCGGATAAAACAGCCAACTATTATGACAGTAAACTAGGCCTCAAAGGGCGGATTCATCGTGCAAACAACGAGGGCAACAAAGTTACTCATTCGGTTCAGTAAGCTGTAGCACATTTTTATCTACGATATTCGTATAGAGGGTATTGTTACTGCAAACGTTTGTGCTTTGACTATGAATTGTTGGTTAAAAAGCTGAATAAATCTAACTAATCAGTGGCGGATACAGGGAAAGGGCACAGGAACATGTGCCCCCATCCCCTTTCGCTGGAAAGTAGGCGAAAAAAGAATACAATTATAGAAGTCACACCCCAAATATATAAATGTATGTGCACTGCAACTTATAGCATAAGGAACCAGAAACTTGAACATACTTTTAAAAAAATTCTCACTCGGTCGTTTTTTTATTTTCTTCTTCAATAGCCTACGGACTTGATTACATGACGATCGAACTGGCTCCCTGTCCAGCCTAAAGACCTGAATTTGCTGCCTGTCTAGCTTGAAGACCTGACTTGGTTCCCTGTCTAGCCTGAAGACCTGACTTGGTTCTCTGTCTAGCCTGAATACTTGATCACACGATGAACTGGCTCCCTGTCTACCCTGAATACTTGACCACAAGATGAACTGGCTCCCTGTCTAGCCTAATTAATGGATCACACAATAAACTGGCTCCCTGTCTATCCTGAAGACTTAATCACACCATGAACTGACTCCCTGTATATCCTGAAGACTTAACCACACCATGAACTGGTTCCCTGTCTAGCCTGAAGACTTGATCGCACCATGAACTGGTTCAATGTTTAGCCTAGAGATTTCATCGCACGCTGGCCTGGCTCCCTGTCTCAACCTGAATCACGTGGCAACCGTCGGTTGCGTGTGAGTGGAGTTTACAGCTCTCGGACACCAAAAGCAACATACAAACCAGCAGCCAATGTAACCATCAACCCCCTACCGGCCGTACCAGAACGTGTCTCATAGGAAGACTGTGTAACAACTCTATTCCCTGAAGCTGCCACCTGCTGGGTCTCAGCTCAATTCCCCCTCCGCGTGATAGTCCCATCCCCTGAATCGACCTCGCTTCACCCCCGCCTTCCTCTCTCTACCCCCCACCCCTCCCCCCGTCGTGGATTGAAGTAATCATATCCATAACACTCGTTCCACATTGTATACGTATTGGCTTCTTAATAAAACAGTTCGTGTGGATTTCGCCCGGGACCTCTCATAAACGTAAGATGTCTTACGCCGGGCGGGAAGCCTAATGTTATATCAACCAATATATATATATATATATCTTGCCATAACACATAGCATCAATATATATGCATAATAACAGTCCGGCAGTGTGCTTGGCCTATCGTATCCATGGACATATCCCGCTGATTTATGATGATATCACGTAATGGTGCAACCACCAGGTGGCGCTGGCGTCGGCGGATCTCTTCAGATAACTGAGATCAGGTTACCTTGGTGTTGGTGTTATACATGTTCACCTCAGAATGATGTTCGATCTCGATATTAAATCTGCTTTACCATAGACCACTACTTGATCTTAAAGCTGTTTTATCATAGACCACTACTTGATCTTAAAGCTGTTTTATCATAGACCACTACTTGATCTTAAAGCTGTTTTATCATAGACCACTACTTGATCTTAAAGCTGTTTTATCATAGACCACTGCTTGACCTTAAAGCTGTTTTATCATAGACCACTGCTTGACCTTAAAGCTGTTTTATCATAGACCACTACTTGATCTTAAAGCTGTTTTATCATAGACCACTACTTGATCTTAAAGCTGTTTTATCATAGACCACTGCTTGACCTTAAGGCTGTTTTATCATAGACCACTACTTGATCTTAAAGCTGTTTTATCATAGACCACTACTTGATCTTAAAGCTGTTTTATCATAGACCACTACTTGATCTTAAAGCTGTTTTATCATAGACCACTGCTTGACCTTAAAGCTGCTCAAAATACATGCTTGTCCCTAGATAAAGACGGGCCGGCATAAAGCAATGTGTGTCATACCGTATCAATGGTAAGAGATACGGGTATCACGAAGCGGTTGCCCCACAGATGATCCCCCAATTTACGTTAGAACAAATGTAAATGGCAAATATCTTGCATATCTGCATACTGAGTGAGCCACCCGAGTGGGCTGATTGGTTCGACCACTCGGCTTTGTCTTGGGACCTGCTGCTCAACCCCCGGCACATGACTCCTGTTTTGTCTTGGTCCGTCTCAATGACGCGCTAAGACCGTGTTAATAACTTCTTCCTAACCAAGAGTAAAGTCTTTGTTTGCAATTTCAGCCGTTAGATGGAGACACCGTATGGTAAGTCTCATTCTCTATGAATTTGCCGTTAACACTCGGACGGAGCAAGGTGTAGTGATATCTTAAAAGAATACACCTGCTATTTTAAACGGCTATTCAGATCAAAGAAAACTCCCTAAAACATGCAATTAGAGACGAATTAAATTCGAAATGATTAAGCTTTTTAATGAAATACACGAAGTTGAAGTTACAAAAAAGTGAGCGATATTTGAACCTCCCGCGGGAATCTGGAGGGCCCGAAACCGATGACGTCACTGGTTCATCTGGTACACCCGGTGCAGCGCCAAATTGAATTTTAGCGTACATAGCAACAAACCGTGTTTACATTTGTATCTCCGTGATTTTGACATTTCACATTCTGCCTTTTGATTGCGGACATCAGCGATGGTGCATTGTATGGCGTGTGGCTGCCAGAATGGCACAAAGAAAGAACAAAAGTAAGGGAAAAGTTTCTTCACGTGCGCCAAAAAGGGGAGTTGGAGCGGAGAATGTTTTGCGGAAGACATGGTTTGTGAACCTGAGACGGGCCAATGTCTCAAACTATTTACAACGTACATGTTTTTTTATCTTCGACGATTAGCGGCGAATAAATGTGATATTGGGGCTTTTTTTTTGGTTCCAGCTGACGATTTCTTGGAAGACGATCGGGAGAAACGGTTCGTGTTACCATACGAATATATCCGGTTTGTAAATTATATCCCCGGCAACAAACTGACAATGTTTGTGATATTTTATTTAACCTAATATATATATAGCCGGATTTCATTACCTGCTTCAATGGATTTCAATTTTCTAAAGAAAATTGTCAAAACCAATTCAGAGATCGTGCTGCGCGAAGAAATGCCCACACTATGATACGGATTCATCATAGCATTGCAGTACGGCGTCTCAAGCAGAGACATGTTAGAGACTATGGAAAGCGTTCGTGTAACAAAACCAGGACAATATCGATAACAGCCAACCGACATGGCGCGGTTAAAATAAAATGTAATATTCATGTGACATGCCATCTGTATGCACACGAAGGGCCAACCTGGACCAGGAAACCTACCGGGAAAACGGGATGAGGTTGGATTAAATGTGGCTCAGATGCAGTTATCTTCAATCAGCAGCTCAGCTAGAGAGGCCTTCTATAGTTGACAGTGGGTGCAAGTCTTTGGGCCCGGACTCGGTATGCCCAACATGTGACAGTGCTCTTCCGGGCGTGCCGATAGGCATAGGCCGTATGCCAATGAAATTCACATCGTTCATGTCCGATGCATTTAGGGGGAACGGAACCAGCCAAGTCTGTCACTTTTTAATCAGCCGCCATCTTCTCCCGAATGTCCCGTGCCGTGTTGAACGAGCGATCGGTACCCCGAGTGAATACGCGCTCACCCCAAGTGTCGGGAGGTATACCGATGCGTATTGTGCGTACCAGGTATTCGGTTTACCTAAATACAAGCACCCAGTGGCGACATCGAGCGGAAGCCCCTGGCCTAGGCAGCCCGACCTTACACAACCTGTAATGTGGTGGACCCAGTGCGGTGTTGTAACAACACCTGGCGCTCCCTTCTCACACATGCTTGTGTATAGAGTACATGGCCTGATAAACCCAGATGCAATTATACGGAGACTGAACAACCCGGCCGCTTATGCCGCTTGTGCAAGCAACAAAGGTCGAATCTGATTAGAATACTCTGTCTGAATCTGTCAGCGGCTGTGAAGGCGGCCAACAACAGGTTCGGTGAACAACAGTTTCAGTCAATAATCTGGTTGGGTCGTTACTGTAGCAGGTATACGTTTATTGTTATGAATAGAGACCCTGTACATAAACTGTACCACATTGAACTATGCATTTTACATATATGTATGAACAGGACAGGTTCGCGAGCAAATCCACGAAATATGTCACCTTGCCATGCCTTCATAATGTCAATAACATTTCCGTATTATAAACATTGAACACGTGCGTTTGTCACACTGATTAACCAGCAGCTGAGTCAGCAATAAACTTCATCGTCTGTCAAGCACTGTCCATTTTACCTGTACTCCCGCAGACCACTGGGAGTAGTCTTTCGCCGGATTGCCGGTCGACGTTAACACGCAAGTTAAACACACGGTGTCACGTCACCCAACTATTTCATTGAGACAACCGGAAGTCTGCAAACCGGAAATGAGCATTGGTAAGGGAAGGAAAAGAGCGGAAGTAAGTCAAGTGGGACGCGGGGCGCCCCTGGCGGGGGAGACTGGGCACGGCGAGGGTGACGTCATTAATCATGCAGACGACTAGCGACCTGGCACTATGCCGCCTACGGGTGAGTGACGTCATTAAACAAAGCCGCATTTCCCAAGGCTACATTTTCGTACATACGAGACAAGGACGAGTTTAGTGTTTGCGTCAATTTGCTAGTCTCCATCCCCTGGATCGATCTCGCTTCATCCCCCCCCCCTCTCCTCTCTCCCTCTTCTCCTTTCCCTCGTAGCTTTCCTAAAGCTTATCTCATCGAAAGATAACCGAATTTACCCTTTGCTCGTGGTTATATTGTTAATATCGCACCATGAGTAAGATCGATTTGTAGAAGAATCTTTTATTGCACCGTTTAGGCCTTGGGCCAAAGAGTACAGAATTGTGTACAACAATAAATGAACGATATAAGAACCGACTTACATTTACAGATCCCAGTGCAACTTGAACGCCTGATAAATGAATGCCGCGACATTTCTGACAATCGTAGTATCTCTATTTTTAATAAGTTGGTGACCCTCAAATTTAGACAGGTTGCACGAACGGAGATAGTGGGATCTTATATTCGCATATAGAGGGCACGTAGTTAACAAATGATTTTCATCTTCGATTTCACTGACACCTAAAGTCAAACAGTATTTACAGAGTCGTCGTTCTCTTGGTTCCTTTCCCCTTAAACGTTCGATTGCCAGTTTATGAGAAGAACATCGGAATTTACTTAATGCGATCCTGTGCTTCCGATTTACAACACAAGTTAGATATAGCTCACATTTTAACTCTGATTTAAAACAACAATAAGTATCAAGCTTATACAGGCTATTGATATCTGCTCGCCATTCCTGACAGGAGACATCATTCATCCGTTGGTTAAATAAATTAAAAATAAGCCAACATCAGCTACTCCCTGTGAGAGCCAAACATGGCCAAATCCAAATCTAAATAGTAGTGTTTTAATTTTTGATGCCCAAGTTTGCTTTCCGGCTTCGCACAAATTAAACAAAGTTTTATAAACAGCTTGGGTATAACCGTGTCTTTCAGCAGTTACCAATTTCAACCAAAATCTCACACTCCTGCTGATGTACCAAACATACAGAGGCTTCCGCCCACACTCCTCAAGAGCAGCACAGTCGGGAGTTTGCCGCGGCAGCTGCAGAACATATTTACAGAATCGGATGTGGCATTTTTCTATGGGTTCTCTGTATTCACATCCCCAAATTTCTGACGCGTACAGGAGTATAGGCAGGATCATTTTATCAAAGAGATAAAAACATATATTAATTGGAATATCTCCACACTGTTTCATTACTTTCTTTACAAGCATCAGTCCACGCTCAGCTTGACTGGAGAGGTTCTTTAACGCGGGAGACCAACTCAAGGACGAAGAGAACACAATGCCGAGATATTTATAATAAGTTGTGACCTCGACTGGTTGACCATCAAAGAACCACTTTTCATTTCGCCTTAGAATACCACCTCTACGGAATACAGTGACTTTAGTCTTTCTCAAATTCAATTTTAAATCATAGTTTTTACAAAAATCGTCTAATACATTTAACTCACTTTGCAGCCTCCCAACCGTGTCATTTACAAGAGCGATATCATCAGCATACATTAATACAAAGATACCAGGATATATCTCATCAATAAAAAGGCCATTTGAATTTTGTTCCCGAAGCATATTCTCAAGTTCGTTTATATAAAGGGTAAAGAGAAATGGACTAAGCATGCAGCCTTGTCGCGTTCCTATTTCACAGTCAAAGAAATCACTGAGTCTGCCTCACAGCAACGCACCTTTGACTGAAGAAATAAAATGATTTAGAGCAGAAATCTGCTCGGTCATATATCTCTCTCGGCCAAATCTTACAGCCGAACACGGATCCACGTTGTGTTTTACCTTCTCAATAATTCACACGCCCTTTGTGGAACCGTTCCGGCACATGATCCGGGTACTCCTGAAAGTGAAACCATGCGTTCACTGTGGTTCTGATCCCGAATATCTCGCCGGCCGGCACTCGGCGGACGAGATATGAAAGCTCCCCATTATCCCTCACGGCTCACCGCCGCTTTTGACAGCTGTAAAGTACGGGGCGCCTATTGCATATCAATGGCAGACAGGTCGAGCCGTGAAACGGTAAGGCTGTGTGGTCCCGGCCAGTCTGGGAGTAGATTATATACCCAAAAGCTGTGAATTTAGGGGAAAAGGGATACGATACCACTAATTGCGAGTACAATCGGCATGACGTCTACAATACCTGCATATTTTTTATAGTAAGTGAAAAGTAAAGTGAAATTGTCCAGATTCCCTCTCTATATCTCTCTACGATCGTTTACGCTTCAATATAACCAATGTTTGTCTGATTAAGAACGACTTCCGCCATACCAGGGGCCGCCTCTTAACTCAGTGGGTTAGACTGCTCGCCTTGAGCGCCCTGGCCACCTTCGAGCCTAACGGCACGTGGATTGGTGGTTTGAGCCCCGCTGTGGCCATGTCTGTGAGGTCCCAGGATAAAGATACCATGTCCTTCTTCGTAAAGAGCAAGGGGTTACCCCCGGGGACATGGCTTCTCTCTACCCTTTATTCTTCCATTGACGCGACACCATAATGCAATCACAATCAATGGTTCATCCGCATCATGGTATAGGTGTCTGGTATCACACGTTTATTCCCAATAACGGGTTTACCTGCATCGCGCGTTAACTCAACCACCCGCCTCATGGGTTTAACCTCATTACGGGTTTAACCCTATTACGGGGTTAACCCTATTACGGGTTTAACCCTATCACGGGCTTTATCCTATTACGGGGTTAACCCTATTACAGATTTAACCCTATTTACGGGTTTAACCCCAAAACCAGTTTACCAACGTCGCGGGTTTAACCCCATTACGGGTTTAGCCGCCTCATGGGTTTAACCGCGTCATACGCATTACACACCCACACACATATTTGAACAAGACAGTCTATAGCATAACAGAATAAAGCTCCATTAGCCGCCGTTACCACATCTATATCGCAAGGTCCGGTAATTCACGCCACAAGACAACACACCAGCAAAAGCAATGGCTTCCACGTCTATTTATCTCTGCAAAAATTAACGATGTAATCACGCCACACACACAGGATGTTTTCTCGCACAGCGTGAAAACCGAATCACTGACGGAAGCCGAATTACTGGTCCCAGAAATTACCTGCGAAGGCGATTATTGGAAACCTCTCTGTGTCGATCTGAGGGTCGATTACTCCCGACGCATCCAGAACTGACAAGCTCCTTCGGGATGGAATGAATCCAGAAGTATCCCGAGACGGCTGCGTCCCTGTCCGTCTATGATGGGGTACTAAAGATACCAAGTGGTGCTCTGTGCGCACCTAGGGCAGCCTCCCGGTGCCCCCCCCCCCCAACCCCCCGCGCCACATACCTCATACACACAGAGAGCGCTGGTCTCTCTCTGTCTCTCTATACTTGAGAGCTATCCAGCCCGGCCGGTAGAGGCGCTGCTTTGCGGTGCGTTGGATGAGCGTGGCATCCATGGCTTCCGCCCCTGTAGCCTGCTGTGCGGACCAGCTATATCGGCTGACGTGAAATGGATGCGACCGGAGTGGGGGTGGCTGAGGGTGTGGGGGTGGTATTGGGGTGGAGTTGCCAAGGCAGAGGGGTGGGGGTGGGGGGCAGGTTGGCGTGCCCTGCCTTGTGATTGCTGGTATGTAGGTTGGTAGTTCTGGCGCACAGGTAGAGAGAGAGACAGCAAGAGAGACAGACAGAGAGAGTGATAGATGGAGCTAGAGAGCGAGCGGGACATGACATAGAAAGATGCTGAGACAGATCCAGAGAGAGGAAGAACGAGAGAGAAGGAGACAAATGATGGAGCGGAAAGGGAAAGGCAAGAGGCAAGGCTTGGGATGTAACAAGATGGGGACAGGGCAAGGAATCTCCTACTGGCTACAGTGGGAATAGAGGTGTAAAGGACGACACCTCCTTGTCCCCCTTGCCTTGCTGTTGGGATGGTTTTCTGCATTGAAATGTTGCCGCCACGACCACCAAGCCGTCAGCCAGGCCACCCCAGCCCAGCCCAGCCCAGCCCAGCCCAGCCCCACCCACTACTCCCCACTCATCGGGGAATTCGACTGTGGGTGTGTGGTCAGTGTCGGTGCGTTGGGTGATATAGTGGGGTGAGTATGGAGGGCATAATGGGTGGGGTAATTTTGGGTTAAGAGTGAGATGAAGATGGGTACGTTTGGGGTGAAGATGGAGTTGGAGTGGGGTCAGAGTGGGGTACAGATGGTGTGAGTGTGGGGGTAAGAGTGGGGTGAGCTGAGGGAAGATGGGGTCACAGTGGGGTGAGTGGGTCAGCAATGAGGGGAGGAGAACGAGAGTGAATGAGTGGGGAGTGAGAATGGGTGAGAGCGGGAGTGAATGAGTGGGGAGTGAGAATGGGTGAGAGCGGGAGTGAATGAGGGTGGAGTGAGAGTGGGTGAGAGCGGGAGTGAATGAGGGTGGAGTGAGAGTGGGTGAGAGCGGGAGTGAATGAGGGTGGGGTGAGAATGGGTGAGAGCGGGAGTGAATGAGGGTGGAGTGAGAGTGGGTGAGAGCGGGAGTGAATGAGGGTGGAGTGAGAGTGGGTGAGAGCGGGAGCTAATGAGGGTGGAGTGAGAGTGGGTGTGAGCGGGAGTGAATGAGGGTGGAGTGAGAGTGGGTGAGAGCGGGAGTGAATGAGGGTGGAGTGAGAGTGGGTGAGAGCGGGAGTGAATGAGGGTGGAGTGAGAGTGGGTGAGAGCGGGAGTGAATGAGGGTGGAGTGAGAGTGGGTGAGAGCGGGAGTGAATGAGGGTGAGGTCAGAGTGGGTGAGAGCGGGAGTGAATGAGGGTGGAGTGAGAGTGGGTGTGAGCGGGAGTGAATGAGGGTGAGGTCAGAGTGGGTGAGAGCGGGAGTGAATGAGTGGGGGAGTGAGAGTGGGTGTGAGCGGGAGTGAATGAGGGTGGAGTGAGAGTGGGTGGGAGCGGGAGTGAATGAGGGTGGAGTGAGAGTGGGTGAGAGCGGGAGTGAATGAGGGTGGAGTGAGAGTGGGTGAGAGCGGGAGTGAATGAGGGTGGAGTGAGAGTGGGGGAGAGCGGGAGTGAATGAGGGTGGGGTGAGTGTGGGTGAGAGCGGGAGTGAATGAGGGTGGAGTGAGAGTGGGTGAGAGCGGGAGTGAATGAGTGGGGGAGTGAGAGTGGGTGTGAGCGGGAGTGAATGAGTGGGGAGTGAGAGTGGGTGAGAGCGGGAGTGAATGAGGGTGGAGTGAGAGTGGGTGTTAGCGGGAGTGAATGAGTGGGGGAGTGAGAGTGGGTGTGAGCGGGAGTGAGTGTGGGTGGGGTGAGAGTGCGTGAGAGCTGGAGTGAATGAGTGGGGGAGTGAGAGTGGGTGAGAGCGGGAGTAAATGAGGGTGGAGTGAGAGTGGGTGAGAGTGGGAGGGAATGAGGGTGGAGTGAGAGTGGGTGAGAGCGGGAGTGAATGAGGGTGGGGTGAGAGTGGGTGAGAGCGAAAGTGAATGAGGGTGGGGTGAGAGTGGGTGAGAGCGGGAGTGAATGAGTGGGGGGTGAGAGTGGGTGAGAGCGAAAGTGAATGAGGGTGGGGTGAGAGTGGGTGAGAGCGGGAGTGAATGAGGGTGGGGTGAGAGTGGGTGAGAGCGGGAGTGAATGAGTGGGGGAGTGAGAGTGGGTGAGAGTGGGACGGAATGAGGGTGGAGTGAGAGTGGGTGAGAGCGGGAGTGAATGAGGGTGGGGTGAGAGTGGGTGAGAGCGGAAGTGAATGAGGGTGGGGTGAGAGTGGGTGAGAGCGGGAGTGAATGAGTGGGGGGTGAGAGTGGGTGAGAGCGGGAGTGAATGAGTGGGGAGTGAGAGTGGGTGAGAGCGGGAGTGAATGAGGGTGGAGTGAGAGTGGGTGAGAGCGGGAGTGAATGAGGGTGGAGTGAGACTGGGTGAGAGCGGGAGTGAATGAGGGTGGAGTGAGAGTGGGTGAGAGCGGGAGTGAATGAGGGTGGGGTGAGAGTGGGTGAGAGCGGGAGTGAATGAGGGTGGAGTGAGAGTGGATGAGATTGGGAGTAAATGAGGGTGGAGTGAGAGTGGGTGAAAGCGGGCGTGAAGGAGGGTGGAGTGACAGTGGGTGAGAGTGAGAGTGAATGAGGGTGGAGTGAGAGTGGGTGAGAGCGGGAGTGAATGAGTGGGGGAGTGAGAGTGGGTGAGAGCGGGAGTGAATGAGGGTGGAGTGAGACTGGGTGAGAGCGGGAGTGAATGAGGGTGGAGTGAGAGTGGGTGAGAGCGGGAGTGAATGAGGGTGGGGTGAGAGTGGGTGAGAGCGGGAGTGAATGAGGGTGGAGTGAGAGTGGATGAGATTGGGAGTAAATGAGGGTGGAGTGAGAGTGGGTGAAAGCGGGCGTGAAGGAGGGTGGAGTGACAGTGGGTGAGAGTGAGAGTGAATGAGGGTGGAGTGAGAGTGGGTGAGAGCGGGAGTGAATGAGGGTGGAATGAGAGTGGGTGAGAGCGGGAGTGAATGAGGGTGGGGTGAGAGTGGGTGAGAGCGGGAGTGAATGAGAGTGGGGTGAGAGTGGGTGAGAGTGGGAGTGAGTGTGGTGGGGTCAGGGTGGGGCAGAAGGGGACGCCCACTGGAGTGGACGGCCGAGGATGGGAGAAGGTGAGGGGTGGTTAGACCAACTAAAGCGTCAAGTTGCTACAAGGCCCCACCGGTTGCCCTATCCGCCGTGAACCAGCCTGTTGCTACAGGCGGGAGGTAGCGAAGAAGGGCTGCTAGAGATAGGATGGTGCAGTCGATGGCTGACGGATGAACCTGAAGGTTAAGGGGAGGGTGAGGGGGGGGGGGGGGTGATGGATGCGGCCTGGAAGGGAGTATGGATACAGGTAGGGGAGCTAGCATGTATGGTGATTTCTATAGTGCGGAAGATCGAAGATAGTAAATCAGCGAAAGGTGCAGTGACACATGTGCCTACACGAACGGCTATCTGGAAAGGTGTGGGGACCAAAGCAATGGTGTAGGAGGGGCAGGGAGAGGGTTGCTGGGGAAAGGGAAAGGGGCGGGGGGGGGGGATTGATTCCTTATTATTGACCTATCCAGGTACGGGGTGGTACCGAACTGGGTTAGCAGGGTCGGGGTATGGCATGTGGGTTCATACCAAGGCTGCATGGCTATGTTCAGAAGTGAAAACGTCTCAACCGTAACTATATGGGGAGCAGACCTAGCTGGGTCGGATCGACAGCGGGACCAGCATGTTGGAGAGGTGGAGCGTGGAGAGGTGGAGCGTGGAGAGGTGGAGCGTGGAGAGCCGGACCGCACAGGTACCTGTGGAGGCGGGAGGCGGGTGGCGGCCGGGCGGGAAGGCGGGAGGCGGGGGGGGGAGGCGGGAGGCGGCCGGGGGGGGGGAGGCGGCGTAGTAGGCAAAACAGGCAAATAAATCGTGGGGGAGACGGTAAGCCTGGGGAAGCTTAAGCTTCTAAATCAGTTCCCGCATGGGAGCGAGGGAAGAGGAAAGGCCAGAGGAGGGGGTGGGGGGGATTCGAAATCCAGAAATGTTTGGTGAGGACAATCCACAACGTATGCGTAGAGGATGTAGATGGTGGAGGATGTTGTAGGCTAGGTGGAGGAGGTGAAGAGGAGGAGGTGGGGGGGGGTGAGGTGGTGGTGGAGGGGGTGGTGAGGAGGATGGGGGGGTTCGGTGGTGGTGGATGGGGGGTGAGGTGGAGAGGGTGGGGGTGAGATGGGGGTGGGTGAGGTGGGGTGGGGTGAGGTGGTGGCGGAGGGGGGCGGATGAGGTGGTGGCGGAGTGGGGTGAGGTGGTGGTGGAGGGGGTGGGTGAGATGGAGGGGGTGAGGTGGTGGTAAATGGGGGGGGGGAGGAGGCGGTGTGGAGGGGGGGTGAGGTGGAGGGGGTCAGGTGGTGGTGAAGGGGGGGATGAGGTGGTAGAGGGGGGGGGGAGGTGAGATGGTGGTGGTAGCGGGGCCGAGGTGGTGGTAGAGGGGATGGGGGTATGTATAAGGAGCGGTACGGATGGCGGGTGGGAGCCAACGTTTGTGTATAGAGAGACGGGGACTGTCTATAAGACACTCATGCAGCTGGGAGGAGAAGATGGATTTCCCGCAGGTGGTCTTCACCTCTTCACCAGGAAACACGTTGTAAAGTATCCCGGCTAACAGTAAACTGCGGTGGAGGGAAGGACGCCCAGGGCGCTATGTCCCGGTAAAGCCTTCCTCTCGCATCTATTTCCGATTGCGAATTCCATTAAAATACCAAATCACACCAAAAACCTTATCGATTGTTAATTACGTCACGCTTCCAACCTACTACACCCAGTGAGTTAATCATAGTCCGACTAAGCCCTGGCATTATAACTGGCGTTATATCATCTCGAATCTACAGTTTTGCTGAAGACTTAATGTCGTCAACGAATGCCACGCGGTGGTTGGTGCGCATGCGTAATGACACGATCAATAAATTATCCGACAGTGCGCAGCGTCTGTAGTCAATGGTATCAAACAAAATCACTTCCTCGCAGGGGTAGTTCTTGGCACGCCAATGATGACATCCCCAAGGACTGCCGTATCGAGCGACTATAGCCCCCCCCCCCCCCCCCGCCCGCCCCCCCTCCTAACCCCCGCCAGAGAGAGCACAAAACAACCCCCAATAAATGGACGCGGTATCCAATTATACAGTGGTGACGTCACCGGCGAAATATACAATGCAAATACCATTGGCCGGCAGCCGATAGGGATTAGGTGTCTTCACCACCGGGTTGTATCGATCTGCCTTGTCTTGTGGAATAATGGCGACGTCTCTGTTCCATGTCTCTGCCATGCAGGCAGACGATGGTAAGCCTTATTCAATTCACAGCGTCGGATCCATGATGTCAAGGGTGTTAATGACTAGCGAGCGCTTACCAGTGATGCCAGTGGAGGAGGTGAGCAAACAGGGTGTGCAAACGTACGTACGTGCGTACAAGACGCGAACACATCTACCTCTACATCCCTATTGCTTAGAGACGTAACGGTATATGATATACTTCTAGTTACCACACGGCCACGGAGGCTCCGACACTTCTTCAAGTATTTACTCAACCAAGATCCGTTTATTTCTCTAATATATATCCCAGACAACATTTCAATGGTGGCAAATTGCTATGTGATCAACATTAACAAAATAAGCCTTCACCATTTTTTTAGTTCAATTTCAAGAGAAAATTCCATGGTCATAAAAAGTGGCATAAATCGTAAACCAGCTTATATAGAAACCAATAAACGTTGTACGAGCTCCCACTTGGTTTTAATACATTTATAAGGCAATGTTTTTGAGGATTTCATGACATGGTATGCGATAATATAATGGTATCGGAGAAATGAAAGAGCACCTAGCTTGACAAGAAATTTTCATGTTACAGCATATTGGCGATATAGGAATAATAGCCGCTCATGCCGAAATAGTATAGATGTGACGCAGATAATTGGCTTGCACCTGCCCGCGGATTTTAGCGGGCTTTGCCTATCCGAGCAGTCACTCCGTTTCCCGCCTGTTTATAGTACACTGGTGTATAGGCCTCCGGGGACATTCAATGTATTCAGAGAAAAATATTGCACAATGCAACGATCCAGCCATTGTTCTGAGTAAAGAATAAATATTAGTTCGCATATATCCATCGGCAAAACAGAGCGGACCGTGCCGTTATGCGCTAAAATGCGGATTTTGTGTTGTCTTTCAACGAAGGCGGAAAACCCCCACAACTGGCAATTCGCTTTACTCTAACCCAGTTCTGCACCTGGTAAAAATGGCAGCAGGCCTACGCAAAGTGATAAATGAATAGAGATACCTTCGGTGTGTGGTGGCAGAGCGGTTTTATATGATCCCAAAATACGCGATGAGGAGAAAATGCGGAGTACTAGCTGAACCGATTAATATATCGTTGGTATATATCTTACAATACTCGATAAATACATGAGGCCGAGAATCATTGTATATTGCGCGAGGTTACAACATCAGACGTCTGAAGCGCCACACATTAATTATGCACTGTACTGCATGTTTTGTGCCCGCAATCTCCCCCGCCCATCCGCCACAAACACGAAATTATTTACTATACGACACATCACAATAGGCAAACTTCATGTACTATATATGTAATGTAAATATATGTATATATATATGAATCGTCTGCATCCCAGGATCTGGGGTGACAGATATGATCAATGACCTGCGGCAACACAGAAGCCAGCAATTGGGAAACGTTACGACATTCCGAGCCGCGAAATCAGGGCAAAACCGGAACGATAATGAACATATTGGACTGGCAGGTGATACGCACCGAGAACAGCGTGACTTTTATTTAGCGAGCGTACAACACTGACCTTACTACAAACAGCTCTATTCGTGGCTCTCTCTCACCCTCGCTATCGTCTGTATCTCTCTCTGTCTCCCCCCCCCCCCTCGCTCTCTCTCTCTCTCTCTCTCTCTCTCATATATATATATCAAAAGCGACATCAATTACATGCTAGAGCGAGACGTGTTAAGCAGGGAACATAATGAGACAATAACAGGAGGGTATTATTGCTTGGCGGTGGTTTCGGGCCGATCGTACCCATAGGGTGCGCTTGTCCCAGCCATGCGGGCAACCTGAGGCTAGGCCCCTGTGGCTGTGGTACCAGTTGGGGGAAGAGTTAGTTAGGGGGGTCACTCCACCTAGCCTATATGTAGCCAGAGGCGGATTCAGGTCTTCCGACAGGTGCATGGGGTTAGTTTGTTTATTTGCCGCACAACCGTAGCCCCATGGTACAACAGAATTTAATTCACACATTAATTGGTAATACTGCACAGCCATCAATAATCCCGTAACAGGGGCATGGACGGAATGAAGATTTCCCTTCAGGAGAAGGGCGGACGCATTTACTCACTTGCGACCGCATAAAATGAACGCCATGACTTGGAAATATAAATGAATCCATAGTTTTACGTATATGAATTAAGAAAAGCATGAAGATATACCTAGTAACCAATAAAACAAATATTTACAAAATAACCCAATTATCTGGTGCAGAGATACCACCCGAAGCAATTCCATCACAAAGGGAACAACATAAGATGTCAGACCACCCACCAAAGCGAAGGAGACGAAGCTATATATGTGCCATTTATAGCTCCCATTCGTGAAATAAAAGTCGAATTGCCGATAAACATCAATCTGGTCTGGTCTTGGCTGATAGCACCCCAGGCCATACAAGAGGGTGCTCCACTAAGTTCATGAAATATGCAAAGACGGGACACGTATGTATTTATGACTGGGATTTATTGAATGGTCAGACTGAGGGAGACTGGCGCGGAGGTGTCGTAAACGCTAGAGTTATAGGCACGCGATGCAAGCCACGGGCAGGACGTGCGGAAGCCAAAGGGGAAGGAATGTCAGCAGAATGAGAAAAGTACGGACGGAAATAGAAAACGCGGACAATAAATGGTGTTATTGTAATGTCACGTTTCTGATAGTTAAACCAGGTTATTATATAGAACAAGTCGACTTAATGTGGAGATTATGTAGGAACATTTTGTACAAGGCGTGTGATTAAGCACAAAGTACGTCCGTCCCTAGTCAGATTAATCACCTCTCATATGAAGCACACAGTGGATCAATCACAAAGCAGCTTGTTCACCCATCAAATCAGTCTCCATATAGATCAATCACAAAGTAAATCGCCACAGAGCAGATCAATCACCAATTAGATCACTTTCCACTCAGATCAATTACCAAACAATCCGGTTTTTACTCAGATTAATCACCAATCAGATCAGTCTACACTCAGGTCAATCACCAGTCAGATTAATCTTCACTCAGATCAATCATAAATCAGATCAGTCTCCACTTAGATCAATCATAAATCAGATAAGTCTCCAATTTGATCAATCACAATCAGATCAGTCTCTACTCAGATCAATTACCAATTAGATCGCTCTCGACTTAGATCAATCACCAGTCAGATCAGTCTCCATTCAGCTCCACTCAGATCAATCACCAATCATATCAGTCTCTACTCAGATCAATCACCAATCAGACTGTCCTCCACTCAGATCAATCATAAATCAGGTAAGTCCACTTAGTTCAATCCCCAATCACATCAGTCTCCACTCAGATCAATCACCAATCAGATCGCTCTCCACTCAGATCAATCACCAATCAGAGCAGCCTCCATTCAGATCAGTCTCCATTCAGAGCAATTACCAATCAATCACTAATCAATCACCAACGCGCACCTGCCATGCGGCCAGCGTGGGGACCTCGACACCCCAATGTATACCCTTCCCCCGATCGATACGTCACCCCAGTGCCGCCATTACATAGATACACGCACATATTTCGGTAGTTATCGATCAAGATTGCTCAAGAGAAGGAGGGGGCCCGTATTGGGACCGTCTGGTTTGGTAGGCCTACCGCAGCCGTGTCACTGTGTGGGAATGAGGCATCGCATTTCATTGTGGGGTGAACGCATTAATCAATATCGTCACCATGAAGACGTAGCGGAACAACCCCTAGATTCGCGGCCATTTGGTGACATATTTTACCCAGCGTCCAGTTGGGTAAAAACAACAAGCTCCCCGCACGGTGGCGCTACGCAAGCTCCGCTTTTACCGCTGCTGTCGGCCGGGGGCAAATTTCAAGATTCTTGAAAAACGGTCAAATCAGCTATACTTTTCTGCAACATTATAGTTTTCAACAATTAAACATAAAAATAACGAGCTTTGCGTATTTAATACAACAAAACGCATCTTGTACCCTTTCCAAATAGTTATAATTGTGACAGAACTCTTTTTTTCATCACCTGATTTCATGCGTTATTAGACTTAGGCTGGGTAGAAATGCGCGACCATTTTTCCTATCTATCTCGCACTCCTCCTGCCGGAGCGGAGTGTGATAAATGCATTCAGGACGTAGGCGACAACAGAGATATAATGGAGCCCTAGCGGAGTGAGTCGAAGACAAAGAGTAAAAACAACGCATAAATTTCAACGCGGCGTAACGTCCGTTTCCGGAATTGCCAATTCTATATCATCTGCTATTGTAATGACCATCCGCACTCACATATCTTACCCTGACCTTTCACATAATCGATTCCGTCGCTATTATGGCTATTATTATTGAACATTGATGCCCCGACATCTAGTTATTATTAATATTGCATCGTTTATAGCTTGTGAACATGACAAAGCGTCCGCTCGTCCGGTTATAACACGTTGTCTTCCCATGAGTCCTTGACATTTCAGATATGTTAATCTCAGGCTGAGCCTCATCCTCACCGCCAGGTTCTCCCTCCTCACCATCAATTCACCATCCCCTCCAACTCCCCACCACCACCACCATCACAACCCCTCCCCTCACCACCACCACCCCCATCACACCACCTCCCTCCACCACCCCACCATCACATCCCCTCCACCACCACCACCCCACCCCCCACTCACCCATCCCCCCCCACCACCACCACCACCACATCACACCCCTCCCTCCCCCTCCACCACCACCACCACACATCACCCTCCACCCACCACCCACTCACCCACCACCACCCCCCCCCACCATCACAACCCCTCCCTCCCCCACCACCACCACCACCACCACTCACATCCCTCCCTCCCCCTCCACCACCACCACCACCATCAGCAACCCCTCCCTCCCCCTCCACCACCACCACTCACCACCACCACACATCACCCCTCCCCACCACCACCACCATCCATCCCCACCACCCCCCCCACCACCCACCCACCACCACCCCCTCCCACCACCACCACCACCACCTCCCCACCACCACCATCACCACCCCACACCATCCCCTCCCCCCACCACCACCAGCCATCCCTCCCTCCCCCACCACCACCATCAGCATCCCCTCCCCTCCCACCACCACCATCAGCATCCCCTCCCTCCACCACCTCCACCTCCACCCCCACATCAGCATCCCACCCCTCCCCACCACCCACCACCATCAGCATCCCCTCCCTCCACCCACCACCACCATCACCCCTCCCTCCCCACCACCACCACCATCCCCTCCCCCACCACCATCCCCTCCCCACCTCCACCACCCCACCTCCCCCCCACCACCACCACCATCAGCATCCCCTCCCTCCACCCACCACCATCCACCCTCCCACCCCCCTCCATCCCCCTCCACCACCACCACCATCAGCATCCCCTCCACCACCACCACCACCATCAGCATCCCCTCCCTCCCCCTCCACCACCACCACCATCAGCACCCCTCCCTCCCCCACCACCCCACCATCAGCATCCCCTCCCCCCCCACCAACCATCCAACATCCACCTCCCCCACCACCCGATTAGCTCCCTCTCCACCACCACCATCAGCATCCCCTCCCTCCACCAGCACCACCCCCATCAGCATCCCCTCCCTCCCCCACTACCCCCAATATGCCCTTCACCAGCATCCCCTAGCTATCTCTCCACCACCACAGCCAGCGACAGCAGCAAGTTCCCCCACCCCACTATCACCACTATCCTCTCCCACCGCCACGGCCACAATCCTCTCACAACGCCACACCCACCACGATCCTCTCTCACCACCATCGCATTCACCATCCCCACTATCTCTTCCCACCACCACACAAGCAGCGTTAACATCCCTTCTCACTACACTGCCACCAGCATCAGGACGCCATACAAGTCACGCACAGCATCGTCAGCAACCCCCACCATCACTATCGCCAAGACCATTAAACGATCGACCCTACAACTACCACCCCCTCCCCCCCGCCCCGCCCTGTCTCGTCATCGCTGCCAACATAACACATTATACCCCCTCCCCCCCGCCCTCACCCCCATCACGATCGGCTCCCTACGGAGACATAAACTGTCATGATCTTGAGTCCAAACAGCCACTCCACCACTGTGGACCACGCCATTTATTAGCCAAGGAGCTCGGCACAAATACGACCTTTAGTCGCCCTGGTGTCTCTGCTGCCCGAACCTATTGACCTAGCACACTACGGACGGTCCCCTATACGTCTCGAGCATACCCTTCTTTCGCCATCCTGTCCTATGCCCTTACTCGTATATCCTTCTATCGCAGACCCTCCTCTGGTATACCATCCTCGTGTATACCCTCCTCTCGCATACCCTTCTCTTTTTACCATTATCTCGTATGTCCTTTTCTAGTTTGCCCTTCTCCCGTACACCCTTTTCTGGAACACCATTTTCTCGCATACCCTGTTCTAGAACAGCTTTCTCTTGTGTATCCTTCTCTCGTATATCCTTCTATAGTGCGCCATTTTCTCGTATACCACTCTTTAGTATACCTTTCCCTCGTGTACCCTGATCTCGTATATCATTCTCTAATACCCTTTCACGATATATATATATATATACATGTGGTTCTGCGTTAGTCTCTTATCGCCTTTTCGTTCTTCATAATAATCTATATCTTTTGAATATCATTGTTTCTTTTTATCTGATTTCCATTCTCCTCTGACAACGTATGCAGACGTTAACCGCAGGTATATAATACCCGATCCCTGTAATGCTACAACCCCAGGAACAAAGAAGCGAGGCTCCATTGCTGAATATCAAGTTTCAAACTTCTTTTACAACAAATTATGGTAAATTATTCAGAGTACATTAAGGTTGCATTGAACTGCAAGGAGAAAGAAAAGGGCGAATTAAGTGGGGGGGGGGTACATGTGGGCACACAATGCCCCCCGCCCCCCCCCCCCCCCACACACACACACACCCGCAAACTCCCAGACGTCCTCCGGAGCAACTACTATAACGATCCACCAACAGAAACAAGATGGCCGCCATGGGAGTCCATATCAGCATAATCCGATGGCCCTTTATACATCCCGCCTTCATAAAACGACCATTATGCATGCAACATTCAGTCAGTGTACCATACATACAGGCCATGTAGGGATGGGGTGTGGGGGAGAGCGTGTGGAGTTGGGGGGGGGGGGGGGGGTGAACTCTTCCTTCGGCGCAAGGAGTGACTCCCCCTGTAAATCCCTGCGCTTAAAGACCACCCATGCTTGGCATTCGTGATCTAAAACGCAACCGCGCGCATCGCCTCAATTTTTCATCGCATGGGTCTGTGGTGACAAACGATTCTTACTAGCGGCATAAATAATTCCTGGGGTTTCGTTTACGCAGCCAGTGGTCCGGCACACTGGCTGGAAGGCTCGCTACCTCCTGCATGCTATCGGTCGAAAGGCTTAGTTTTTGCTTCCTTGAATGGGAGCTTCGAATTGAGCCATGACATGCACAGGAGAGCTGCCAGAACGAAGCCATGATGGGTCGGCATCGTGGGCTTCAGTCTATGGTTAAAACCGCGGCTTCC